>CM042150.1:110356687-110441687 GCA_023376005.1 Doryteuthis pealeii | reverse complement strand
ATTGTTGATCCTCAGGTGAACTAGTCAGACAGGTTGAATGCTAGCTCCCTTAAACATCATCAATGTGAAACACTGAGGTGTGGGTTTTTATCCTCTTTTCTTATCTCATTTTAAACTTGAAAAATATTGTGTGTATGTGTATATGATTATATATGGTGTATTGATCTTTTCAAGTTTTCTGCCCAATTTCTTTGTATCTGGTTGGAGTCTATTGATTAGCCCCTCTAAAGTTTTTATTCCTAGTTTTTTCATCACTCTTAAGTGACATTACCCCCAGGATAGATAGAGTTGAGTTTGTTCTTGTTCTTTAACTCAATTAAATCTACCCCTGATGATGTCATTTTGGGGTGCTGAAAGTTTTAGGGATGAAACCATTAGTCGACTAATCAACAGACTCCACCCTGATATTAAGAAATTGGCCAGATAAAAAAAAAAAACTTGTCAGACATTAAATATCCATTTTGTTCAGCACTGTATGCATTAAAGAATATATATATATATAAAATATATATATATATATATAATCTCACATAAGATTTTTTAATATTTTTTTTGTAAATGTAGAAAGAACATTGTAGGCTTTGTTCAACTCTTGAATAGATTATCTTGCTGTAGATTATATATTATAATACTAATAATCTCATAATTTTCTCTATGCCTTGCTTAACATAGAGTGGCCTGGCACCTCAATGTTAAGCAAGGCACGGAGAGGGGTGAGGCAGAGAGGAGAGTAGCCTTGACAGAAAAGAGAGCCAGAAAGAGAGAGAAAAGCCAGCAGTCCCAGAAAGCATCACAGTTTGTATGCATTCAGTGCACCAAAGACTGTCATTCAAAAATTGTCCTGCAGAGTCACTTATGCAGATGAAACTTTTTACTTTTTATTTTGGACACTACACCATCGTCCTTAGTGGATGGAAAGATCCAATAATAATCTCATAATTTTCTCTATGAATCTATCATTTTTAAGTTACTAAAAACCTATTGCTATAAATATACAGTGATTATAAAGTTACTTCCTTGCCTATTTAAAAAATTCTCTATCCTTATTTTTACAAAAAAAAAAAAAAAAAAAAAAAAATGAATATCAGAAGAACACGCATAACATGGAGTTTTATTTAAAATTCTATATGGACACCAGCATTCACCTCCAGACTATCAGGAATTAGAGTTGAATTAAATGTCCAGAAATTTTTTATATAGCTCTGCTGATGAGGCCTAATGGGCTGAAATGTACATACAGGGATTGACTTTTTCTTGATTTGTTTAGCCTTACATTTGAACAGGTATGTCTGCCTAATTCATTAATTATCAATTCATTAATTTTCACAATTAGGTATGACTTCAATTAAGCACATATTCTCCCAAAAATTGTCGGCTAAAAGACATATCAAACACATTGTTTACTTCTCATAAAAGAATATGTAACTGCATAAAAAAAACTTATAGTTTAAAATAGGGAGTTACTTTTCAATCACCCTGTATATAATTGCGACATATATTTATTTTGTTAGAGTATTTATGATTTTTGTGCCATAATTCCAGTTGGCTCTTCAATAATATTTACATAATTTATCCTTCCTATAAGCAATCGTCAACAAAAGAAAAACTGCTCTTTTTCGTTCCAATATTAATTGAAGTCTATTTGTTTTTCAGGTCATCCCGTTTGAAAGCAGGTACAGCCCAGCAGCGAGCGCCACTGAATGTGACCATGTGACAACCAGCAACTTTGCCCCCAACTCTGGATGCAGACAGCACGCCTGGCAGAAGACCACGACGGCCCAAGGAATAGCAACCCGATTCCAAGTGATAACTGTCTCAGACGTTTTCCATCTTTCCTCTCCGCATCTTTATTCTCGTTGAGGCTTGGTCTCTCTGGGCAGGGAGTGTTGTCTGTGCCGGTCACGGCCGTGTGTTGTGAGCATTGTGAGAGAGAGAGAAAGAGAGCGAGCAAGCAAGTGAGAAAGTGAAAAAAAATGGGGGAATGAGATATGTCTGTCTTCTTCTGCCTTAGCCACTGCCGCCATAGCCGCTGCTGTTGCCGGGCTTTTATCTAAGGGAAGGAACTCTGTCTATCTTCATTGATTCATTAGTTATGCTCCTAGATTTTTTTTTTTTTTTTCCCCCTAAACTTAAGTTACTCATTTGGGTGTTACTGTATATTTCAGTGATTCCTGTTCTATCCAGCAATGAAAACTAATCATTTAAGCCACATTAATCAGATATATATATATATATATATATATATATATATATATATATATATATAGTTCATTTCAGCTGTTTGTGTAAACAAAAAGAAAACTAACGTAATGAATTCAGTCAATATTTTCTTAAACAAAATGTTGCATTTTATGCAACTTTTCCCAATATATTATTTTCCAATTTAAAGCAAAGAAATATCTGGTATATATATATATATATATATATATATATATATATATATATATATATATATGGTGATATCGGCCCAAATCTCCTTTTTTAAATAGGTTTAATTAATTTATTTATTTGCTTTTATTTTCTGATCTTATAAACTTCCCACTACCGTAAATGAATTTAAAAAGAAAGAAAAAAGTTACATGATCATGTGATCTTGTTCAACATTTTTTTTTGCAGAACCTTCCCCAGTATGCTCAGAGCTGCTGCCGCTGCCTGATATGTGGGTATGCATCTACTGTATGTATGTTAGTTATGAAAATAGACATCATTGCAAAGTGTATGTACATATGTACAGGAAACATTGTGTGTGTATTTGGAAGAGGCAGTACGAATGAGTTAGCACTGTAACATGTGCGTATGTGTCTTTATTATTTAATTTTCTCCTTTTTTGAGGCTTGTGGTATGATTAGCTGAAGCCTCTTGAATGTGCAGAGCTGAATTTGAGCAATCAGTCTCTGGAACTGTATTGTACAATCTGAGTTATAGATTTTCAGTTAAGTATATTTTGGTTTGGATCATGCATTTTCACCAGACAGTGCCAATTTAGCTGTTTACCAGTTTATTTACTATATATATATATACTTTAGTAATGAATAGTCTTTAAGACCAATTTTTCACTTCAAAAACAAGGGGCTATTGTAAAAGCTTACCTTATTTTTACGCCTAACCTATATGATAAAAACATCTTTTTGTGGCTAAAAATTAAGGGTCCTTTATACAAAGTCGTTCATTACTTAAGTATATATATATATATATATATAAGGCAGTTTTTGTTATTTGTTTCTGGTAGACGATATGCATTTTTTCACCATTATGAGGGATTTTTATAGAATAGCGTCTTTTTAATTTTCATTTTATTAGACAAAGTATAAAATCAGTGGTTTTATTTCTTTTGCTTGTTATTTATTGTTGACAGGGATGAAAGAATTGAATCCATTCAGATCACTGGTATATTTTTTGAAAAGGATAACTAGTGTTTAAAATTCTACCCTTTAAAACATCCTTGTAAACCAAAATTAAGTTTTAGTCTTTCATATTGAGAAATTTTGGAAAGGTTTCTCTGGACTTAGTTTATATCAATTTCCCTTAACAAAGATAACCCACTGTTTGTTTGTTAAAAAGAAAAAAAATCATTATATCAGATTTAAAAGCAGTTTTTTTTTTTTGTAGTTCTCCAAGAATATTTTTTTTTTTAAAGATATTAATTTTGTTTAATAATTGCCTTTTTAGACGAAGAAAAAAAAAAAAAAAATCTGTCTGAGACGAAGAAGAAAGAAGCAAATATGTTTAGTCCAAGTTAAAAATGTGATACGAGTAACCTGTAGATAAACTTTTTTTTTTTTTTTTTTTTTTTAGACCTTATTTTTCTGATGCAGGTATCATTGGGGAATAAGGAGAGTTTTATTAAACGGGCCAGGCTTTGGCCCATTTAGCAAAACTTTTCTCGTTCCCCAATGATTCCTGCATTGGAAAAATAAGGTTTAAAAAGTTTGGCTTCGGGTTAGTTACTCTTACCGCATTTTTTTTTCTCGGACTAGTTTGGATGTTTTGAATGAAATGCTTGTATTTTTCTTTGTCTTGCTATTTATAAAACTAAATTTTCCTGTTTGTCTAATTTTATTTCTAAAATCGATTTTAAAAGAAAAAAAGAAAAAAATTATCCGTTTTTACTAAGCTGCTGTTATATAACTACTCGTACCTAATTATTTTCTAGGTTATCTTCGACTTTATACATACCAAAAAGGAAAAAAAAAAAAAGTATTCCTATTTTCTTTTATTTTATTTTCTGTTTAATATTTCTTGTAAAGAATGATTTTATTTTTTGTCTTCAGTTTCTGTTTGTTAGAAGCTCAGATAAATTCAGTACCTGAAAGAAAGAAAAAAAAAATGGGGGCAAAAAACCCCCAAAAAACAATAGAACACATCAGTTGGTTCTCTGGCTGAAATGCAACCACAAACCTTTTTCCTCGTCCCTCCCCAAAATGTCTGCTGGCTTTTGTGTCCATCTGTGCAATATTTCAGTATGTGGCCTCGTGCACTGACACCGAGGATCATCGACGTTCCCGGTTTCATTGGTAATGGTTAATAAGAAGTCCATTACAGAAAGCTTGACTAATCAGTGCGGTTTCTAAACTATTTTCTTTGCTTTAAACTCTCTTCTGACGACCTAGTCATCTATTCCTTTTTCTATTACAGCTTTCATTGATATCATTTGAAACAAAAACAAAACTAAGCTTTACTTTTTAATCTCTGGCTGTTTCAATCATTTTTCCTACCTGGCTTCGTTCTCCTTGATGCCAAAGTTTTGTCGAGAGCAGGGTACCAAATTGAGAGCCTGTGCTATCAACTGAGTATGAATCTTGTCGGTGTATGTGTATATAAATGACTGTGCGTGCGTGCGTGTGTGTGTGTGTATGTGTGTGTGTAGTGGAACCAATTGTATTAGTCGAGATAAACTTGTTCTAATTACTAAAATATGTTGTATTCCTTGGGAGGTGAGTCACAGTGTAGAAAAAAAGGTTTTTTTTTTGCATGTTGTAAAAGGGGGGGCAGATCTTGATGCACTCTGCACTTGGCATAAAATGCCCCAGTTCCGCTCTGTCTGAATGACATGATCCAGTTTCATCTCTGCATGTTGAAATATTCTTTTCTGGTTGACTTTATTTTGTGCAGTAATAAAAGCTGGCTAGTTGACAGATGTGGGTCCAAAGTGCATTGCCAGTGCATGCATTAACTTGTTCTTGCTTGAGAATTTCCAGTATGATGGGCAGTTGACCAATGGCTCATACGTGCATGAACTTTCCCTGGCCTTCAGGCCGGGGTTGGAGTGTGTTCACCTCCCTCAGCCATATTCTTGTCGAGCAGGACGCATTTAAAAAAAAAAAGAAAAAAAAAAAAAAAAAAGAAAAAAAAGTGATGTGGGTCTGGTCTCAGATTCCAATCCAGCACTTGTTGAATCAAAGGGGTAACATAGTCCGACACCTGCAAGATGGTGGTTGTTGGGGCTGGGGCTATTTCAGGCATTACCCATTCATCTATATATATTTATATATATACATATATATATATAGGGCCTCCTTGTTAAACTGAGTACATGTTGCATACTACACCTGAGGGGGTGAAGTTACATACTCCCACCGACACTCACATGCAGATGCATACATACATATATACATACATATATGTGTATATATACATACATACATATATATATATCTATGTATATGAATGCTGTTCTGTGTCTATTTAAGGTCATAAAATCTGCTGTTGGTTATTGTGGGATTGTCCAATAATTTTCTGACCAGTAACCGATTCTGGTATTGGCAGACTTTTGGAGATGTGTGTTATATTTGCTGTGTGGTATGATGCGTTGTAGCTGACTCGCAGTACTTTTACAGAAATGATGTCACCCTTGCTCATCCGAAGGAATCAACAAAGACAATATATATAAAGAAAACAATCTAAACAAGTTGGGAATTTAAAAAGAAAAAAAAAAGTGAACGTATAGCTTTGTCTAGCAATAACAATAATATAAGCAAGATAAACCAATTCATAGAAAAAAAAAAAAATTAAAAAAATGTATATTAAATGAAAGTTTTATTTCAGAAATGTTTACTTTGATGATTGGTTTGTAACTTTTTTGTTATTGAATTTTACTCTACTGCTATTACAGAATAAAAATATTTTGATTGGTTCAAAAATCATGAAATGGTGTATGTACACGGATACACATACACGCACACACATGGGTTGTATGTGAAGAAAGAGTGTAATGTGTATATATGAAAGAAAGTATGTATGTGAATAGTGCACTGTGAAATGGTCACTCTTAAACAGGCTGCCAATTTTGATATCAGTGTTTTGTTAATTTTCAGTTGAAAAATATAATAATAATAATAACAATAAAAAAACCTAAATAAATACCTACAAATGTTGTTTGAGTTAGAATTTTTTTTAGATGTCTTTAAATTTGATATCGTTGTTTTCAATAAGGTTATAAATTCCATTTTTAATGTGGTAAATTTAGCCGACATCAACTCAGTTGATTTCTATTTTTTTTCCTATTTTTTTAATTTTATTTTTCGTTTTTTATTTTATTTTATTTTTTAAAAAATTAAAAATTTTTTATTCATTATACTTGAACAGCCATTCAGATTTTCTACTGTGTATTTTTTGCAAATGTTTTTTTTTTTAAAACATAAATCTTCTACTAAACTGTAATAATAATTAGCAAGAGTTTGTCATCAGTGGAAAGCCATATTGCTGCAAGAATGTAAACTTACATTTTCAAAAGAGAAAACAAAACAGTTAATTTGTTATACTAAAATAATTAGTCAAACCCTATTAAATATATATGGCCAAAATCTATGTATAGCAGCACCTCCTTTTTTAAAACTTTTAGTTTCTGAGGAGTAACATTGCAAATAAGCTATTTAATTTTATTACTAATAATACATCTTGGTGGAAAGAGAAAAAAAGATTGAATTTTTTTTTTAAATAGGGTTTCTGTAAATCCAGAAATATTAAGTTATGTAAATTCTATTTAACAAAAATAATTTAAACGTTACTGGCACAACATTGAATATATATATATATATATATATATATATATATATTCAAAGTGAATGTAATGTTAAATTATTTCACATACACACACAAACGGCCTTTAATTGTAAATACATTATATTTTTTCAACACTTTTAGTTTTTAACATTAAATATATACACCGTGCCATTTTATATTTATTATATATATATATATATATATATATATATATATAAAGATTTTGTGATTTAACAGCCTGGATCCATAAAATATACTCAATATCTTTATTCTTTTCTTTTGTTTTTTTCCTTTTTTTATTTCTTTTTTCTTTCAATCTTAAAAAATCAATTCCATTCTTTTGGTGAGTTTCTGCAGTGCTTTGCAGCCTGTTGCTCTCCCATCTATTGCCTCTGCTATTCCAACTTTTTTTCAACTAATGGAAGAAAAAAATGTAATGTTTAAACTTTTTAACCTTTTTAATAGCAAGATAAGAATTGAATAAGTTTGCTTTTATACTGAACTGGAAAAGATAAACCATTAGATAAACCTGTATAAGTACTGTGGGCTATTTGAACACACCAATAAATTAGCAACTTCTAGTACCCTTCCTGAATATAGGACTATGATCCAAGAACAAATCCTGAATGAAGCTATTTATCTTTCCTTCATTTCAATTCCCTCAGGATAGACATGGATCTATTCGTTCTTCCTGCAGCTATGGGAAAAGAGGTGAGTCCCTGTAGTGCATCTGGCTACAACATCATAGTAAGCGAGTTTGAACACCAGTTGAGCTATATGTTCACTTTCAGACTAATACTCTTGGGAAAGGTATGAACCCCCTCATACACCACTATTGTTCTTTGAATGTGAATGTCCTTAAAAGAAATATGATGGATAAATTTCACATGATATGAAAATAAGAATTTCAGAGATGCTTGGACCAATGGAAAACTCGCTGGCATAAGTGTATTGAGAATCAAGGAGACTATTTTAAAGAAAGATAATGTTCATTTCTGTCTTGGCAAATACAGCCTCAATACTTTTGAACACATCCTATCCACAAACACACATTTATTTGTTTTTAATAGCATATGATTTACAACTTCCCCTCAAATTTATTCTAATGAAGAACATATAGAATGCTTGAGAAAGTAATTAAAAAAAAAAAAAAAATCACTAAAATAATTACCATCTTTACTGGTGTATAATATACATTATTGACAAAAAATATTTGGAGGAATAATGATGGTTATGGTGAAATTTCAACTGTGGAGTACCTTTCATCACTATTACTCCAAGGTCCACTCTGACTCAGAGTGGTAGTACCTGTTAGGGTCCCATCTATGGGTTAATTTTAAAAAAAAATGGTTAAAAATGTGTTTAAAAGAGAATTGAGTTTTGGGGGAATTTGACTACCATTGAGGACGAATAAAAAAAAAATGAAAAAAAAGCATAAAATAACCCAACAAGGGTTGACATGTCGTAAAATTCAACCAACCAACTAAAACAGCTGTTCATTGTAAACTTCAGTAGACAGTCACTCAGTCATGCTATTAACTTTGAACTCCAGTCATGCATTACATTCATTTTCAGACTAATACCTATGGGAAAGGTATGAATGCCCTCATGGGTTAGTACCACTACTGTTCTTCTACAAGGATAACCCTAGACAGGTTGACATGCCATTAAAAGGAATAAATCAACCAATCAAATGAGTGAGTTATAAAGCAACTAAAATTTAAAAGATCAGAGAAAATTCTAATAAAAATTAATGGTAATTGAGTGGACTGTAACATCATAGTGAGTTTGACATTCAGACTAATACTCTTGGGAAAGGTATGAACCCCTCATCCCGCCCCCACAATTATTAAATAGTACTGCTATTGTTTTTCTACAAGGTTAGCTTTGGCCTTAAATAATCCATGAAGGTTCATATGCCATAAAACATGGAGACCAAACCAGAAACTTTTACTGTCCAAGGCAAGTTAGAGGTGTCAACTCACATTTTGACAAGATTTTCTTTTTTTCTTTCAAATGTGGTTTGAGAGCCACATATGGCCCTCGACCATTCAACAGGAAACACTGAGAGACCCACATATGGCTCTGAAAACAGTGAAAATGATTAGGTGGGGGTGATGTGATATTTTCAAATTAGAATTCATTGAGTTTTAGGTCAACTGAAAAAAAAAACTAAAAAACTTTCGAAGATTTTCGCTAGTCATTTAGGATTATGTTTACTAGTATTATCTGCGTTATTCGGACTATTGTCCTCATCTTCCTTGTTATCTATAGAACGTTTCGGCCAATGTGCCTTCGGCCTTCTTCAGGTATTTCTTGTCGGACTTGGGAGCCATCACGGAACTTTGAACCTAACCCTTTATTCAGTGCACGGGGTATCCTGTTCTCATTCCACTAACCATAGCTGGGGTAGAGGGTTAAGCTGGTTAATTATTATTCTATGTTACTGCTGCCCCTGACCAGGATTGAACCTGCAGTCTAGAGATAACTGTCACTTAGAACTGTCTTAACTAACTCCTTTATCCACTAGGCCATGAGTCCAAGGAAATACCTGAAGAAGGCCAGAGGGCACATCGGCCGAAACGTTTACAGATAACAATGAAGATGAGGAACAATAGTCCAAATTATGTTTACTAGTTTAAAGTTGTATTTTAAAATCTTTTCAGAAATAATTACAGCTGCGTTGTTTTTATGATTTCATATTTTAATCATATAAAGTCATGATCTGTTATAAGATTATCATAGCTATACCTCAAAATGGCCTAAAATGCGTTTTTGACAAAATGACGTTAGCCGCCCTCCTACAGAAAATAATTTACCAAAAATCAAGGAATTATCGGATTTTAATGAAATTTTCAGTGTTTATGTATCAATGAATGATCTTTATAATGCATTAGTTATTTTATTTCAAAACTTTCTCATTTTTTTCAGGTCACTTAATTTTAACCCCCCCTCCCTCTTATGTTGGGGCGTAACATTTTTTCGAGTTGGTCTTATACTTTTCTAATTACAGTATAAGTATAAGAGTAAAAGAGATAAAAGACCAAAGTTATGAATAGAAACAAAAAAAATAAAAATAAAAAATTTTTTCGGTGGCCTTTCTATGAGAAAATAAGTACCAAAAATCGGAAAATAAAATGTAAAAAAATAATAAATAATTAATTTTTTTGAGATTTCTTTTTTACTCATTTCGATAATTATTTAATTGGCTATTATCTTATAAAAGAAAAAATTATACATCATTTTTTTTTTTTCTGCTTTTTTTTCAATCGAGTTTTTCTTAAAAAAAGTACAGGCTTTTCATATTTTAAATGAACTTTATATATTAATTTTTCATAGCTAAAATGCTAAATTAAAGTTTTGAAATAAAATAACGGTGGCATTATAAGATTCATTAATTGATAAATCAATACTGAAAATTTCATTAAAATCGGATAATTACCTGATTTTTGGTAAAAAAAATTTTGCAATCGCGAATGTTATATAAAAATTGTAAACAAGCCAATAAAACCACTTAAAAAGAACCAAAAATGGTGTCGGCGAACAAAATTGACCAAAACAAATTGTTTTAAATATATTAAAAATAAATTGCTAATGTAATGATATTTTTCTTTTTATAATGATGGTCATTATGTTACTACTTATCGTTTTTGACAAAAGTTTGACCTTAAATATAGATTTAATTAATTTTAATTCATTTTTAAAAATGTAGCAAACGATTTTTGGGGTATACCTAGATTATCAGTTAGAAAGAAATCTGATCTCACTGATAAGTTAAAGCAACGATTCTTCCAAGCCATAGTTGTATCAGTGCTATTTTACGGCTACACACTTGGACACTAATGAAGCACCTAGAGAATAAGCTAAATGGGAGTTGCACAAGAATGCTGCATGTAATCTTAAACAAATCACGGAAACAACACCCGACAAGAAGGCAGCACTCACTCCTATCACAAACCATCTGAATGAGACGAACAAATACTGGACACTGTTTGAGATGCAAGGATGAACTCATAAGTGACATTCTGTTTAAACCTGCACATGGGTACATCAGTGTGGGCCATCCAGAAAAGACCTACATCAACCAGTTCTGTGTGGATGCACCTCTGCACAGAGGACCTTCCGAGAGTGATGAGCGATAGTGAGGGTTGGTGAGAGATTGTCATGGATATCCGTGCTACTAGTGCAACCTGATGATAATATATCTGTATAGGGGGTAGTAAATTAAATATTTTTGTGGGGAGGTGTATTAATTTGGCACAGTTTGGTTTAATGTGGAGTGCTATGAAATGAACTTCTTTTGGGGCAGGTGCAAAAAATTGCTTAGGTATTCCTCGTCAAGGTCACTAGGTAGAAGGTAATAAATCCATCCGTTGTTTATAGGCGAGGTGGAAGGAAGATCACCTGGAACTAAGCTGCTATTAATTCTCACCCACTGGGATTGAATGGTGCAGGTGACATGAATAAGTGTTCATTTTGTACTGGAGGAAGGCATGAATCTATTTCCCTTGCAATTATCATTGAAATAGCAGGGAAGAAAAGGATGTCTGACTTTGATCTCTACCCAGGTATAGCTAAAGAGTAAAGGTAAACTGAATACTCAAACTAGGAACATGGCATTGTGTCCTGATTATGCATTGGTCACACAAGATGAATGCACTTCTATATACTCAAACAAATGCGTGGTGTAATGGTTAAATCATGGGAAATGGAATCGTCGCCCCGAGTTCAAATCCTGGATGTGGTAATTGCATTTCACTTAGTGCTAATACCCTTGGGAAAGGTATGAATCCTACTCTCCCTCCAGCTATGAGTAAATAGTAGGGCAGACTGGTCTAGGAGAAGGAAACTCTGAATTCAAACCTGTTGACCTCTGCTTAATAAATTGACCTTGTGTCACATCCTACACGTGCGGAGGGGTTGGTAAATATTTATATATATATACTCAAACAAGAACAATAACCACAATGTGGAACATGTCAACACCTTTGACAGTTAAACACTTATTCATGGAATGCAGTTTTTTGCTCACATCAGAAACGTTATTTTAAAGCAAACAATATGAAAGATCTGTTTGAAAATGTCAACATGGAGGATATTCTCTCTTTTTTGAGGGAAATAAAATTATACCACAGAATATAGACAAGGAAACTAATCAATATCATACAACATAATCCCCAATAATGCTAACTCATTGTTAAACCCAATTACTAAAAATTATAAATATAAACACGATGTGTATCACTTCCTAACGTTAGGCATGACATAACCCCAGACGAATTGATATGCTGTTAAAATCAATAAACAACAAACAATCAGCTTGGTTTAGCAACTAATCAGTAAGACGGACAACTATAAATTCAAACTTGGAATAGGACCTTCAGTCAGGTCAGATCAATATGATATTAAACCATATTCAATAGAGAACATTTAGTTCTGGAGCTGTGGGGAGTGCAAAGTCACCCCTTCATTACTATTACTCCTACATCTACTCTGACCTGGAGAGGTAGCAACCTGTTAAGATCCTATCCATTGATCAAATAGATCTGTTTGAAAAGTATTAGTATTGGATAGGAATATGTGAAGCTTAATTGTGTGCAAATTAATTGTATTAGATTGGAATACTTGAAACCATATGCAACATTCAACAAATGCTTATAGTAAAAAAAAGTGCGATTAAACAAAAAACGATTGCAACGGAACATTGAAAATATAAATGGTTATGATTATAATTTAACATTATAGACAAATGAGGTGTCTGTGGTATAACGGTTATTATCATTGAAAACACACACCATAACAAGAATTCAAATCTTTGAGGCTGGTTGCATTTCATATAGCACTGATACGCTTGAGAAAGGCATGAATACAACTATTCCTCCAGCTATGAGTAAATTTTGGGGCAGACTGGGCTCTTTAAGCTTGGTATGGCCACCACTCAGAGAAAGAAAACTTTGAATTCAAACCTGTTAAACCCGCTCAAAAATTGACCTTGTGCCACATCCTACTCGTGCAGAAGGGTTGGTAAATACACAGAAACGTGACAAATTTCTGTATTGATTAAACTTAATCAATGATGTTCTTAAACAAATAAACCAAGCCGACCCAAAGTTATCGCCCCTTGCTGTGTGAAATGTCTCAAAGGGGAACTACTCAGTTTGGCAAAAGATGCTAAAACAATATCCACATGTTTGTTTGTTTATTGATTTTAACGGCATATGAACCCGTCTGGGGTTATGTCATGTCTAATGGTTAGGAAGTAATACATATTGTGTATTTATATTTATACTTTTTAGTAATTGGTTTTAAAAATGTGTTAGCATTATTGGGGATTATGTTATATGGTATTGATTTGTTTCATGTCTATATTCTATGGTATAATTTTATTTCCCTAAAAGAAGAGAGAATATCCTCCATGTTGACATTTTCAAACAGATCTTTCATATTGTTTGCTTTAAAATAACCGTTTCTGATGTGAGCAAAAAACCTGCATTCCATGAATAAGTGTTTAACTGTCAAATGTGTTTGACATGTTCCACATTGTGGTTGTTGTTCTTGTTTGAGTATATAGGAGTGTTAGTCTTGTATGACCAATGTGTAATTGGGACACAATGACTTGTTCCTTTCTAGACTTCCTTATCATCTTCCACATGTCATGTAAGACATGTGATAAACTTAGTTTGTTGAGGCTAGAAGTTTAAAGAGAAAAAGGATTTTGACTCTGGCGCTTCTGGTTTTGTGAGGCCGTTGCTATACCGCCTAGCGTCTAACAGAATAAACGTGGTAAGTAAAGAATGTAATTACTACAATCTTTTGGCATTCTAACAAAGTTACTTTCGAAATGTCTTCTTAGAAACCGAGAAATTTATTCTAAATGTGGAGTTGTTCCTGGCAAGATTCGTTACAAGTAATTGTGTAGAAAGTATTTCTGATTTAAATGTTAAACAGTGAATGTTACTATCTTTAGTATAATGGTTAATTGTGAATTCTATTTTCACTGAATGCTCCATACCTATGGCCTTTTGCCAAACTATGTGTAAGAAATGTCTATCATCTTTTTCTTCTAGAAGTTTGCATGTCTAACATTACTATAAAACAAAAGGCAATGAAAATATCTGAATTTGATTGTCTATAAATTCATAGAATAAAAATACATTTATAATCAACTATTAAATGGATTTCCCATTGTATCTAATGTTGAAAAGGATTTATATTTTTAAAGTTAAAAATGTAAATTAAGAAACATTCATCACATAAAAAGTGTAATATAAAGATATAAAAACTGATATAATTTTAAACTTGTATTTTTTGTTACAAAATCAGTGATTAAGAGTTCTCTCCCCTGACAAGAAAGACAACTTGTTAGACTATTATTTCGGCCAAAATTTTATGTTTTTTTTTTTTAAAGCCTCTCACTCCGTGAATTAAAATTCAACAAAACTCTGAAACAAGAAGGAAAAAAATAAAGAAAGAATGAAACTAACGTAATTTTGGCTGCATTAGGAAAAGGAATGGTTGTTTGTTTTACTGTTTTTAAAAGGGATAACTTTATAATTTTTTATAAATTAAGATATGTATCTGTCAAGATGGCGCAGTTTTGTCGATTTTTCTCTCTTGAATCCAGGCTCTTTTTAACGTGATTTATTTCATTGTTATAATTAAGAAATTTATGAAATTTGGTTATTTCCTATAAGTCTAACATAAACAAAGGGGAACCACTCTTGACTGATAATTATTATTTTCCCATTAAACTAACCCTAACCCCGTCTTCTTTTTTCCTAGTAGATCAATAAATAAATAAATAATTTATCAGTCAAGAGTGGTTCCCCTTTGTTTATGTTAGACTTATAGGAAATAAGCAAATTTTTCATATGTGAATTTCGGCTCTTTTAAGGGAAAAAAAAAAAAAAAAAAAGTGACAATTCATAATTTTAAACATTTCATAAAAGTTTAAAGAAAGAGGAGGTGGTCTCGTACGTAAAATTTGGAAATTCTAACTTGAAGCGTTTCATCGTAGTGTAATGGTTAGCAAATTAGTTTTGCAGATCCATTACTATTGAATAACGAAATGGATGTCCAATACTTGCGATCTTGTGTGTCGCCCTACCCGAGGTACTTATTCTCTTACATATTTATAATATGTAATAATTTAATAATTTAATTATAATTTAAATATAATTTATAATATGTAATAATAACGTTATTCTCTTACATATTTGCGACTTTGTGTGACGCCTTACCCGAGGCAAGCGGGTTCGGTAAATATCTACCAACTTGTGTAGCATTATCAGCGATTAAGAGTTCTCTCCCCTGACAAGAAAGACAACTCCTTGTGAGACTTCGTTTAAATTATCAATTACCTTTTTTTCATGATCCGTCTATATTCGATGTTTCAGTTGTTTGGCTTTACGGCATGACAACCGTTTTGAGATTATTTCATGCCGAAGACATTTCGTTTTATTCGTTCTTGATGGGTATTGAAAATACCTTTTTTTTTAAACTAAATTTTTAAAAACATATTTTTTTCTATTTAACCCATAGATGAGACCCTAATAGGTACTACCATATAGTGTTAGTGTGGGCCTGGGAGTAATGGCGACGAAGGGGTATTCCACACTCCACAGGGCTCCATAACGGGAACTTCACCATTAGATGCAGTTTAATATCATACCCTGGACATCAAAATGTTTTAATTTAAATTTGATATTTTTTATGTAAAATTATTTTTCCTGCCTAAATCTGTTTATATTTAGTGAAAATATTCTTGAATGTATTTAATTGTTGACTTTTGTAGATCTTTCAGAAGTAGGTAATAAAAAAATCCCAAATGCTATACACATAAGAAATGGGGAGATTTATTTTAACTAGTGAAAATATGCGAGCTTTGGGTGCAAGTATTTAAGTTTTAATGGAATAAAACATCATCTTAAAAGTATGTCCTTGGTATCACACTAAACTGCATCTGATGGAGAGGCTCCAGTTTTATAGCTCCGGGGAGTGTAGAGTACTCCTTCATTGTCATTACAGACAGGCCCACTCTAACACTAAGTAGTAGTACCTGTTAAGGTCCCATCTATGGGTCAAGTAGTTCTGTTTGAAAATTATTTGTATTACATAAGAAATCTTTTTATCATATAACCGTGTGCAAAAAGAAAAAAAATTGAAAACCTGCATAAAAAAAGGAAATATAAATGTACAATATATGCATTTTTTAACCTCTAGCCATAAAATAACGCAAGACGGTTTGGCATGCCATTAAAATTTATCAACCAATACAGATACAGCAGATATCTTTTTACATAATCATGAACTTCTATTGGGATGGGGTCCCCGTGATATAGTAGATAATATACTGAACTGCAATTTTGTAGTAAGTGAGTTTGAACTCCATTCATAAAAATATGTTCACTTTCGGGCTAAAACTCATTGGATTGGTACGTAAGAGATTAATTAGATTTCAATTGGTACATATACTTCACTGTAATCCTGAACAGAGGAACACACATGCTACTCTCTCATTTTATAATAATAATAATAATAATAATAATGAAATTTATTGTGTACAGTGCTCAGGTGCACCACAACTCATCAAAGTCTAATGTCAAGTACACAGAATAATGTATTAGTGTCAGGAACATGAACAGTTTACAGTAGTAATATGCATGTATGTGTGCGCGTGTGTGCATATGTATGTGGAGAGTGGCATCAGGTATAGTGTCGGCGGACTACAGGAAGCATGGAGGCTTTGAAAGACTCAGTGCTTCGGCAGCCTACAACAGACGCAGGCAGTTTATTCCATGTCTCCGCAACTTTGAGCGCGAAAGCAGAAGTTACAGAAAACTAAACAAAAAAGTCATAATGTTCATTAACATTTTAGAGAGTGAAATTAAAAAAAAAAAAAAAAAAAAAAAAAATGACCAGTAAGTGATAAGTGATATAAAACAAAAGAAATGATTTGAAAATTCTTTTAGATTTTTTTATTTCATAACAATTTTTCCAACTTGTCCGATCTGTGTTTTCTATTTTCTGCAATGACTAAGTTTTCGTCCTTTCGAATTCTTTCGCATTGAATACAGAATTTCTCAGATAAAGAAAATGAAAATAATTCAGATTTAGAGAATAGATGTCTTTCCGCTTTTTACTTTAGGGAAGCTGATTGAAAATTTAAAGATGTAAGATATAACAAAGATACAGTTAACAATACAACAGTGTAAAAGAAAGAAAAAATAATGTAACAACAAACGTAGTGGTTGAGAGAAAGAGGGAGTCAATGAGGATAGGGGGTTACACGAGTATAACATAAACAAAGGGGAACCACTCTTGACTGATAAATTATTTATTTATTTTCCCTTTAAACTAACCCTAACCCCGTCTTCTTATTTCCTAGTAGATCAATAAATAAATAAATAATTTATCAGTCAAGAGTGGTTCCCCTTTGTTTATGTTAGACTCGTGGGAAATAACCTGAATAGAAGCATCTGTAGATCAGTGGATCCTTAGTTTAATTAGTAAAACAGCCAGTTTGATTAACAAGTTTTCCTTGAGTCTTACGAAGAGCTTATCTATATAATAATACTGGTATTCCGGTTATTTCCTATAAATCTAACATAAACAAAGGGGAACCACTCTTGACTGGTACATTATTTATTTATTTTCCATTAAACTAACACTAACCCCGTCTTCTTTTTTCCTAGTAGATCAATAGATAAATAATTTATCAGTCAAGAGTGGTTCCCTTTTCTCTATGTTAGACTTATAGGAAATAACCGCTGTTCCTATAAAATACGACTGTTATCATCTTGCAACACCGTCTGTGCAAATAAGTGTCGTCACCTCACTTAAATAATGGAACATTTCGTTTTTATTATAAGGAAAGAAAGAGAAGAAAAAGGACATGTTACACAGAAAAAATTAATAAGAAAGAAAGAAAGAAAGAAAGAGATCGGGGGAAATATAGAGTGAGAGGGTAGGTGCGCAGAAGCGATAACGCTAGTCTGTTTTAATCGAACATAATTGAAAGAAGGAAAGAAAGAAGGAAAGAAAGAAAGAAAGAAAAAAGAGTGATAGAGAGTTAAATCAAGATGATTATACTTTTTACATACTATTTAGCAATAGCTCTTAAGTAAACATATCATCCTGTGATATTTCCACAGGTCCTGCTAGTATTTTATTGTTTCTTTTAATGTGTGCTTTTCCTGTCATAGAAATAGCGATCCAAGTGTATTATGTCATCCTGACAGTACGGCCTAAAATATGTTGACTATATAACCAGGTTATGACACTGAACTGCATTATTACCATGACTCCCAGGTCCACTCTGACATAGAGTGGTAGTAGCTGTTAGGGTCTAATCTATGGGTCAAATAGATCCGTCAAAAAATTATTCATATTTGATAGGACCTGGCTGGTTGGCTGGTTGGTAGATTGGATTTTACGGCATGTCAACCCTTATTGGGTCATTTTATACTGGAGATGTTTTGTTTTATTAATTCTTGATAGGTACTCAATTTCCCTTGTAAACTCATGTTTTTCGATTTAACCCATAGATGGGATCCAAACAGGTAAATAGGACCTAGTACAAAATAAATAAATAAATTGAAAAATTGATTTGTTAAAAAAAAGGGTTAAAATATTTTGAATTTAAATTAAAACTGAATTTTTAAAAATGAATACCCATCAAGAATGAATAAAACAAAACGTATTCAGCATAAAATAACCCAACAGGGGTTGACATGCTGTAAAATCCAACCAACCAACCAACCAACCAGCCAACCAGCCAACCTAATATCAAGATAGGACGACAAAGCAGCGGGTGTTTGAGACTCTCTGCAGCGATAGAATCGCATTACAATTGATGTAATCGATTCAAACAATTAAACTGAGATTTGACGGTCAAAAAAGTTGAGTCTTGATTTTGACTGAATGATAATCTAGTTAAAATATCAAAGGAGATGTCAATGTAATATATAAAATGTCAATGGTATTCATACCATTGGAATTATTTCATCAGTTGAATCCAAGAAGAAAGTTAATGCCCAACTCCCTCCCCCCACACACAAAAAAAAAACAAAACAAAAAAAAAACGCACTGATTTCTACATTTCGAAGGTTACTAAAGGTTCCGATGCTGTTCAAATCCTGGACAAGACTTGTTGCATTTTACATAATACCATTGGAAATCTATGCATGCAACTATTCTTCCTCCAGTTATGGGTAAATAGTTTGATAGACTGTGCTCTTTAGCCTTGATATGGCAACTGGTCATGGCTGGTTGACTGGATTTGTTGGGTTATTTTATGCTGAATATGTTTTGTTTTATTCATTCTTGATGGATACTCAATCTTTTAACACATTTTTAAAAGTATTTTTTTCTCTATTTAACCCATTGATAGGACCCTAAAGCGTACTACCACTCCGGGTCAGAGTAGTAGTACCCGGGGAGTAATGGCGATGAAGAGATACACCACATTTCCCGAGCTCCAGACTTGGAACTTCACTATCAGATAGTTTAACGTCACACACAGGACATCAACCGGTCTAGGGTAAGAAAAAAAAACGAATTCAAACCTGTTAAACTCAACTTGTCCTGCTTGTGTAGAGGGGTTGGTAAAGATAGGACGACAAAGCAGCAGGTGAATCCTGCTTGTGTAGAGGGGTTGGTAAATGCATACATTTCGATGGTATTTTATTGGATTCGATTTCTTTATTTAATGGCATATAAACATTCGTGAGTTATTAAATACCAAAGCCATCGTCGTAATAGAACAGTAATGGTACTATCTAATCCATAGCTGGGGGTATGAGGGGCTTCCTACCTTTCTCCAGGATATTAGTCCGTAAGTGAATGCAATAGTACGAGTGGTGTTTGAACTCGCTTACAACGATGTCGCAGTTTAGCTCGTTAGCCACTACACCAATAAAACTGCCCCTGGAATGGTTATCGTCATATAAAAGTACAAATCCTGGACGAAGCTGTTTGCATTTCTGTACTAATACTATTGAGAAAGGTATGAAATCAACTATTCTCCCTCAAGCTATGGGTAAATAGTAAAGCAGACTGGGCTCGTTAACCTTAGTACAGCAATCGGTCCAGGAGAAGGAAATGTCTGAATTCAGACCTGTTAATTTAAAAATTGAGTTTGAGATCACCTCCCGCTCGATGAGGGGTTTCATAACTTTCCCAAGGGTTTTAGTCTGAAAGTGAAAGTCATAGCGCGGTTTGAGTTCGAACTCGCTTCCTACAATGTCTCAGTCTAGCATGTTAGCCATTACGTCATTTAGAGTCGACAAAAGTTGTAATGATTACATGAGAGATTGATACAAATTAAGAAATTTTATTATTCATTTGGGCAAAAACATGTATAATTGTGCCAAATAAATGACTCTCTCTCTCTATCTCTCCCTCCCTCTCCTCCCCCCCTCTCTCTCTCTCTCTCTCTCTCTCTCTCTCTCTCTCTCTCTCTCAATCCAATTTATTCGATACAATTAGCGCACACATTTGAGATTAACCATACTAGCAAAAAAAAAAAAAAAAGCACCTTCCGGGCAGTGTAAAAAATTAATTCCAAAATTACGTTTGCCACGTTCTTTTTGTTAAAAAAATGCAAACAGATATTTAAAATCTTTTTTTTTTTAATAATAAACATATTTTGACTTTAATTGTTTGAAACTTGATTTTACTAAAAGAAAAAATATTCATTTGAATTTTGACAGCAAAACTATTTTTATGGCGAAAGAGCATGGCAAAAAGTCTCTTTATGTAAATTTGGAATTAATTTTCCCACCGCCCGGACACACACAAATTTAAACAGGATACTGTTAACTACACACACAATTCTTCAAGTTTAATGTAGAAGAAGAAGAAGATTATATGACTGTTTCTTATTTGTAAATAAAATTAAACAAACTATATATAAATCAATAATACTGGGCATGTATTTATCAAAATTTGATTTAGCAACAATGGGAACCATTTAATGTTGCATAATTAAGTTTTGAGTATTTATAATACACAGTTGTTCTTTATTCTATAAATTAATGATTTTGATTATAGATCAAATAAGTAAAGTCGTCGGGGCGGCCTAAAGTCGATATCAGCCAATCAGCGAGGGAGACTATCCCCTTTTTACTTGCGCTAGACCAAGGATATTATTTTAGTGTCTGAGGTGGAGCGCCACACCTACTGTCAGCTCCTTATTTTACCGCACAGATCCCGGTGCTACTCATACGCTGAGTTAGCGAGGACCGGTATCGAACTAGGAACCTTGTGGTTTATAGCTGAACGCTCTACCGACTGAGCTTTCCTGGGTGTATCGGTATGTAATAAGTGTCTTCGTTTCGATTACAAACAAACACCGAATCTCGATTATATATAGATATAGATAGTCCAAATTTTGTGGGGTATGGGGAAATGAGTGATCACCAGGAAAAAAAATTTATATATAATAAACTATTGTAATGATATACGAGTCATCAGCGTCCGCTCTTGAATCAAGTGAACTTTGAAACCAGATCAAATGGAACCTACACTTGATTAATAAGCCTTTAGACGATCTGACAAGACAAAGAGGACAAACCCCACATGAAAGCAACACGCATTTTCATCCGACAGACACTATCCGAACGATCAACCAAAGCTTCAAGCAAGCCAGGAACCCTCCTGAGACAATTCACCGTCCCTCTCTCAACCCTAAGTCTCTATTAACTCCGAGCTGTTGCTAACAATAAAAAGATATTCAATATAATCTTTCGTCCGAGATCTTTTCTTCTCATGTGTGTTTTCTAGACTTAGTCGGCCATTTCATCTGATTCTGTGTCCAGACACAGGCAATTATCTAAGAAACCGCATGTACAAGACAATCAGATTTTAGTCTAAGCTACAAGACTACACAAACTTACCTAGACACGTTCGTGACGCATTCATACTTATAATAATAATTCACACAAACATAATCCATACTAACTTGCACCAAAATGCATCATTTTCTCTGTGGACTATCTACTTAAGGTCCCTTATGAATGAGAACGGCTACAACTTAGGAAAGCTTTTATTCAGCTAAGAATACAATAGTACAGATAGATGGCTATTTACAGTGTATATAGCAAAAATCAAAGGGAGATAAATGCCAAGAGAGATAACTCTTATTGGTAGATACCACATAGGTCTTAGATTAATCTATTAAAAGTTTGTGGAGGCAAAATATTGAGAAAAACATGTTTTTAGTATTTAGTATCGAAATTCAATATATTTATGTGAATGAATGCGGGTCCCTTTAAAGAAAAATTGTGATATTCTAAAAAGTACCTGGTGCCTCAAAAAAAAAAAAAAAGAATTGAAAAACATTAATCATTTATATTATATCTACTAGTACAAAATAAAAATCGATTTTTGAAACATATTGCCTGACGGGTGGGAGTAAAAAATTCAATGCCAGCGAGTTTGTACCCTAAGTAAGTAAAATCATCAAATTCATTAAAAGATTAAAAAAATAAAACAATTTGAAATGTAAACTTTAAATATGTATTAAAATAAAACAAACTATATATAGATATATAATACCAGTCATGTATTTATTAAAACTTGTTTTAAAAAACAATGAGGACTGTCTAATGTTGCATGTTCAAATTTTGAGTGCATTTATTCTATGTTATGACGATTTTGGATAATGTGACGTAAGCAGTGACGTGATTTTTGTTACAGACAAAAACCGGAAGCGAATCTCCATTATTAATAGATATCTAGATAATAAATGTTATGCTTAAGTAATTGGTACCAGGTACTTTTTTCAAAACAAATTTTTTTCCTTAAGGAACACTCCCCCCCCTTTTTCGCTTACATGTCCGGTACCTAAACATTGACCCCACCCCCTGGCCTGGACATATTTTAGTTACCTTAAGGTTTACGAAAAAAAAAAAAAAGGGGGGAATTATCTAAGAATTTATTTTCAACAGTTTCGCGTTTTTCTGTGCAATTTCTGCGACTCGTTGTTGTACAAAAAAAAAGTTAACAAGAATAAAATTCTCTACAATATTACAAAGCCCAGTCGGTAGAGCACCTGCCTAGGCGTGGCGCTTCACCTCGGTAAAAAACAATCTCTCTGGTTTTGCGCTAGCAAAAAAGGGATAGACTTCCTCGCTGTCCGGCTAATACCAACACTAGACCACTCTGCCAACAACTTATTTTAGAACAGATTGGGCATCTCACGTGGTCTAATGGTTAGTAAGTTTGAATCGCAGGCCATTGTTAATGAGTTCGATTCTCATTGGCCGCCCCATACTTCTGGCCTTATGCCACATCTAATCTAATCTTAGTAAATAAAGGTACCCCACGCCGTGTAATGGTTAGGAAGGTAGATTCTCAGACCATTGTTAGGAAGTTCGATTCTCATTGGGCGCCCCATACTTCTGGCCTTATGCCACATTGTTAGTGAGTTTGATTCTCAATGGGTGCCCCATACTTCTGGCCTTATGCCACATCTAATCTAATCTTAGTAAATAAGGGTACTTCACATTGCCATATCTAATCTAAGCTTAATAAAGAAGGATACCTCAAGTGTTTTTATGGTTAGCAAGCGAGATTCGCAGATAATTGTTAGTGAGTTCGTTTCTCACTAGCTGTCCCATATTATGACCTTGTGCCACATCTAAGCTAAGCTTAGTAAATAACTATATTAGAACTGGTTGAGTTCTACAAAAGGTAGTAACATAATAAAATCGAAGCGAATACTTTCGGAACGCCACCTATGAGATCGCAGTATTCAAGCTCTATTAAAAAAGCATAGCCAATGGTGGTTACCTTGGGCGGTAAAACTTGCAAATCGTCATCAAAATTAAAACGGAAAGTTATTTGATGGTGATCCATGACAGTTTAACTACAGTGTATGAATAAACTTTTTTGCGAATTGGGTTACGGTTTAGGGGTTTGGGGATTAAGGTTGTTTTTAATTACGTATTGCTTAAGAAAAAAAAAAGAAAAACAAATTACTATACATTATTTTTTTTTAAACCAAGTTTAATTGAAATTATACATTGCAATACTATCACAAACAACTGAGACTAATGTGTCTACCGTTGGATTCAATAATTAATTTCAATGGTTGATTAAATGTATAGTAATTTTTTTTCTTAAGCAATACGTAATTAAAAACAACCTTAATCCACAAACCCCTAAACCGTAACCCAATTCTCGAAAAAGTTCATTCAAACACTCTAGTTAAACTGTCATGGATCACCACCAAATAATTTCCGTTTTAATTTTGACAATGATTTGCAATTTTAACCAAATGGGCCAATAGTATTTTTTAGCTGAAAACTTGTTCTATCCAACATTGTTATTGTACTCCGTGTATCTGTTATAGGAGGCATTAATTTCGGAACGGCGTCATCTTTTAGGATTGAAACCAGATTTTCGGTTAATCAGAAGAATAGATGAAAGAAATTTCCTGTTAAAGCACCTGATGATGGTCAGAGAATCCACCGATGTAAACACCGAGTCGTGACTAAAAACACATACACTGATCTCTGAAACGAAATAAATTTGGGATACATTCTCACAATCAGCCATTACGCGTACAATTACACCCTACTAACAAATCACATTGTTTTTCGTTCAAAATTTAAAAGAATAATAGATAAAAAAAGCAAGATATGGTGATAGTGAATGTGTATATATATTTTTTTACTTTGTCGTTAATTGTTTTCTTTTCGTAGTTTTCATACATACATACATACATACAATAGCGTAATCTTTACAGATCACTGCCGTCCCTCTCAATCCCCACCACCAGAACCTTTCCTCTCATGAGCCCTCAAATGACTCATCAATCCCGCTGAAGTTCCACAAAGTTTGATGCAAATATGACATAGGAAGGACGTCATTCCCTCTGGATAGGATGGAGCAGATAGTAAAATTTTATCCTTACTTAGGCTGGACGGTCGGTCGGTGAGGCCCCTCCGATCAATCGGCTGGCCATGTCAAGCCTTAGCTGTTATGTTATGGTCCCAACCCAACCCTATTGCCCTTATAATAACCATCAACCCTTTTTATCATGTATGTGGTTAAGAGTCTTCATGTCTTGGGAATTACGTTAAACTCTATCTGATGGTGAAGTTCCCGTTCTGGAATATGGAGCACATCTTCATCAGCATTGCATCCGGGTCCACTCTGACTTGGAGTGGTTAGTACCTGTTAGGGTTCCATATATGGGTTTAATAGAAAAACGTGCTTATAAAAAAAAATTGGCTATCCATCAAGAACAAATTTATTTCAAAACTTTGTCGGCATTAAACGACCCACTGAGGTTGATATGCCGTAAAACAAAACAAACCAAACCAATAGTACTAGTACCTGTTAGGGTCATGTTTATGGGTGATATAGAAATTTGTTAATAAAAAAATTGAGTTAAATTTTTTTCCAAACTATCGCTACGAATCTTTTAAAACTTTACCGGCATTAAATGACCCACTGAGGTTGGATATGCCGTAAAACAAAAACAAATAAACAATGTAACCTTATATCAATTACCTTATGGAAGCGCGTGTAATGGGAAATGGACTTGTCGCCCCGAGTTCAAATCTCTAATCTAATACCATTGGGAAAGGTATGAATCCTACTCTCCCTCCAGCTATGGATAAATAGTAGGGCAGACTGGACTCTTTAAGCTTGGTTAGGCAACCAGTCTAGGAGAAATAAAACTCTGAATTCAAACCTATTAAACTCCGCTTAAGAAATTGGCCTTGTGTCGCATCCTGTTTGTGCGGAGGGGTTGGTAAATATATATATCAATGACCTTGTGACCTGAGTCATCAAAATGAAACAATGACGGCACAGAGTCTTGTGCATAGTGTCTTATTAAAATATCTTTTAAAGATAATCGAGTCAGTGTGCTAGTTGTATAAAAGTATTTATTAAGACTGACTTCACTTTGTGCAGGGGTACACGAAGAAGAGAAAGATTGAGTTGTGTGAAAATACCCACCTGTCTTAAAAAATCAGGATTTGAAATTTTGGTCTTTACCTGGATTCGAAACGATGAACGCTCTCATACAAAAACATTCTATGATTACAGAAACTATCTTATAATATATTGGAATATATTTATTGATTCAGGAAATATGTTAATGGGAAAAAAACTTTAATTTCAAATCAGTGTAGGTGTGTCAGTGATCTGAAAGGGTGGCGGAGGAAATATAATTATGGAAAAAAATATGATTGAAATTCAAGGAGGAAGAGATAATTGTTTTCCTATTATTAGCTCAAAATAAACAAACGAAATCCTTTTTTTTTTTTTTTTATAAACAATTTAGCCAAATATCCAGACATGATGGCGACAGAAATGGGCAAAGCTTTTGATTTTGTTTAAAATATTAAAGCCATCTGGAACTAGGGAGCGTTGAAGGAATGTTGATCCAAACGGGAAGAGCCAATCAACATCAATTACATTTTGGAATTTTCTGGAATGTGTTAAAAAAAAAGGTACTTGAAACACTATTTAGGGTTTGACCGGCAGTTGGGCTTAGAGCGTGGGTCAATGCAGTGGTCTTAGTGAGTTAGAAAGCGAGTCGGGGCGACGACGCATTGAGTTAATGAGAGTCAATTGAATTAGTTAAAGTCGGGACCAACACAGCGAAGAGCAAACAGACAAAGTTAAGTGACAGTACTGGACGAAAAATCCGACCGATAAAGATCCTCTCTTTCTCTTTTGAATTCTTGCCTGAGAGAATAAGTTTTCTTATGAAAAGAAATTTCTGTGTATTTTTGTCACTGAGAAAGAACTTGTGAATGAAAGCTTACCGTCCCGCTCCCAAACAGCAATATTCTGACCGACTGAAAGCGAGAAAAAGATAATTTGTTTGTGTAAACAAATTGAACGCAAAGTACCGTGACGAAGATACTCGTGCAAAACACGTACCTTATAGCTTCCCACTTCCATACCCCAAATAGTGGAAGGTGAATATATTCGTTCGCTGACCTCTCCAGTCTCCACAGAAAGAGAAAGTTTTCGTTTGGGGTAAACAGACAAACGACCCCGTTGTGTCTCCCCATTGTATCTGAGAAAGTACCCCGAGCGTCGTGATCTGTGTGCATGAGGTATTAACTACGTTATAATATGGCGTGGTCGTACCCGCATCCCTAAAATACCAAACCAGAGATATAGGTTAGTTATAAAACAGCCTTCAACCTCAATTGCTATATCTTGCTCGTGAACACGAAAAGGTTAATAAAAACACTAAACTCTAAATCCTTGTTTGTCATTTTCAAACAATATATATATATATATATATATATATATATATATATATATATATATGAGGTTAAGTAAACAAACAAATGTGTTTATTTTTTATATGGCTTTAAGCCGACAATTAATAAATAAAATAAGTCATACCTAATTCTGAAAATTAATTAGTTAATAATTAATGAATTTTGGCGGGCATATATGTTCAAATGTAAGGCTAAACAAATCGAGAAAATGTCAATCCCTGAATGTACATTTCGACCTATTAGGTCTCATCAGCAAGGTTATAGACATGGGAGACTGCTCCGTGTGTGACTCGAAACCTCGACTGTCAAGCTGACACACACACACACACACACACACACACACACACACATATATATATATATATATATATATATATATATATTCGTGGGAAACCAAGCAAATACTTACTTTATTCAAAAGTAATTCCTAAGAATAAAAAGTAAACGAATAAGATAAAAAATAAATAAAAATAATGTAAAGTTACTTTAAAGATTTTACAAAGTTATTTTTATAAGTTCTGTACATGTTTAATTAGAAATTGGTTTGGGTTGATTTCTTTGTTTAATGCCATATCAAACTTTGTAGGTTATTTAATGCCAATAGCATTCTTTAGTGGTGCTACTTAAATCATAGCTTGGAGGTAAAAGGGGTTTATATCTTACCTAATGATATTAGTTCGAAAGTGACCGTAATAGTGTAATTGGAGTTCGAACTTGCTTACAACGATGTCGCAGTCTATAGAAATTGGTTGAAAGGAAGTTATTATTTCACTACTCGTGAGTTTTTCATACCAGTGTAAATTAATGGTATTTCACTAGAGTATGAGTGACAATACGTCTCCTTAGGTCATCAGGTCTCTTCTGAATATTCTGGCCGATTTCAACAATGCTGTTGTCTGGATTCTTCCTCTGATTTCTGTACTTTGAAGGACTGTTCCAAGTGCACCAACTATAATTGGTATCACTATCACCGTCATATTCAACAGTTTTTTTTAAAATTCTTTAGTACTGTCCAGGTGTTTGTCTATCTTTTCGTTTTCTTTCATCTTCACTCTGTGATCTGCTGGAACTGCCAAATCTACCAGTTCTCTTTTTCTTGTTAATTAATACTAGGTTTTGTCTTCTGGCTGGGATAAGGCGATCCGTCTTTATCTCAAAGTCCCAGAGAATTTTATGTGTTTCATTCTAACTACTACTGTTATTATTACTATTATTAGTAATGATAAACACTTAGTAGGTCCTATTTGTCAGCATACAACAAAACCAAATATTTCTCAATGCTTGTTTCTAAAAATAGTAAAATAAAAAAATGTACTTATTTTATATAAAAAATTTATTATTAATTATTTCTTACAAAAATAATTTCAATCCGGTTCTCTTGCCTCTGGACTGTTAAGGTCTTCCGGGTTATTTCCTATAACTCCGACCTAAAAAGGGAAACCACTCTGAATTAATTTTATCGGTTAATTAATCTACCCATTATTTTCCCATTAAACAAACCCTAAACCCTAACCCTAACCCTAACCCCCCGTCTTCTTTTTTCCTAGTAGATCAATAAATAAATAAATAATTTATAAAATTCATTCAGAGTGGTTCCCCTTTTTTAGGTTGGAGTTATAGGAAATGACCGTCTTCCATAAAGTCCGTACAACTATCTTTATTCTAAGTGATTTAACAGCGTTTTAAACGATGTACGGGGTTATTTAGATCAAGCGATAAAGAAATACCCCAAACTGACTGAAATAATTGGACCATATGACCTTTTGGCACCCCTTTTGCGATCTCTATTCATAAGGACATGTTTTTCATTTACACCGTCAAAATACGGTTGTTTGTTAGGGGTTAGGGTTAGGGGTTAGTTTTTATAAATAAAAATCCTCTTAAAATCGTCTGTTAACAAACAACCGGTTTTTGACGGTGTAAATGAAAAACATGTCCTTACGAATCGAGATCGCGAAAGGGGTGCCTAAAGGTCATATGGTCCAAATAATTTCAGCTTGATATACGCATTACTAATTCTGATAATGCGCATGGCATGGCAATGGGCACGACGAATTCTGGACGAGGCTGTTTACATTTCACTTCGCACTAATGCCCTTGCGAAAGGTATAAATCTATCTCTTCTCATCTCATCTATGGGTAAGTCAGTCTGAGCTCTTGATCTTGACACGGCAACCAGTCTAGGAGAAAGTAATCAATTGACAGGGGTCATGACCTTCTTTACTGACCGTTGTGCCAGGAACCTTTTCTTTTCAGGAAGGTGAGTGTGTTTCCCCTACAAGGGAGTATATTCTCAACTCACCGTCGTATCAAACCATGTCTAACCAATTTGTAAACGTTATTTCATCAAAACATGCTTCTCCGTACAAATCACACATTCTTCTGGGAAGTTCACATGGTTTGCACTTTTCAGTCTGCAAATATCTGATGACAGACCTCTGTTCAAACCTGTAATGCTCTGTTTGGTTTGCTGATATTGTTAAATTATCAGAAGGATTTAAAAAAAAATATCTACAAAAAAAAAAATTTCGTTTATGGAATTCAAGCCAGCTCTACTCTGCTTAAAAAACGAGCTTGTTTCGCATCCCACTCGAGGCGAAACAGGTTGCTTAAATGCACACTATATCAGCAATAAGTAAATAATAGGACAGAGTGGGCTCTTTAGTTTTGGGAAAGGAAAACTGACGTAAAACTCGCAGCTTTAATTCAAACCTAACTCCTTAAAAACTTGACCCTGAATCGCACCCTGCTCATGGTGGAAGGGCTGGGTAGATGCAAACTCTATTTGCTATCAGGTGATAACTATTCCAAAATAAAAGACGCTGTAAGTTTAAAAGTGATATATACTTGCAGATAAAACTCCGACAAGGGTTGATAGAGATAACATTTAATAGGTATACAGCACATGGATAAACAGGGTACATAATACATTGAGGTGTACATGAATATACATACATAAGTAATACAAAGTTACATATAAAAGAATGAACATAAAAGCAACAGACATGAGACTAGGAATAGTCCATGCTGTATAAATCACTTACAGTAATGTAAGGGGGGCCGAAGCCCCAACGAGAAGGGGTAGACCAGAGTATAACCCATAGTAATGTCTCGTGGGTCGAGCAAACCGGAAAAAGAGAAAGAGACGTTCAAACCAGCTGCTTAAATATAAACGGCCCCTAGCGGGAACCAGCGAACTAATAGGCAGACAACTCCCCAGGCAAATACGAAACTAACGCCACAACGCTTTTCTCTCGCAATTTTGCTTTCTTTTTTATCTTCTTTTCCAGAGAACCAAGTCTTCTTCACTTTAGTATCTATATCTTGCTGTCGGGGTATAACCCTGATATGCCTGGCCGTCAAGAAAACACACATCCTAACCTTTATAAATACAGAAATCTTTAGCTCTTATCCTACTTTAACTAGCTCACAGCGGCTCTCCCACCACAGCGATCAAAATTACAAAAAAACTGATGGTTAGTTTATCATAATTGAACAGAAGGACTCAAATTTCAACAATAATAGGACTTTATCTGAATAGAATGAGTTCTAAGGTGAATAGATAATGAACTTTGAAATATCCCATCATACAGGTAAAAAATACCAAGAAAATTTGGTACAGCCGTGGGGGATATTTGGTAGGCAAAGAGTTAAGTAATCGGAAGAACGAAATGTAATCTTATCTTCTAAAAAGAAAACGTGCCAAATAAAGTATACACTCTATTTGACTCCAGCAATAAACCTTGGGAAAAAGTCTCTTATTTACATTTTTCAGATCTCGGTAGTACTATCGGAAAACCGATAGTAGAATTATCTTCCCCTGCTGCTAGGGGGCGAATCGCCAACATACGATGTTGGCGGCAAAATCAAACCCATCATTTATTTGAAGGCTGTCGACCTGAGGAGTCACTTTAACAAGGGCTCCACCCACCGCCCATTTCAAAGGGCAGTTAATCAGGCGAGTCGCTCAAAAAAGCACCCCAACACTTTTACTTATCCTAAGAACTTTCACCCGGAGAGACATCTCAACAGCACTCCAAACGACGGCGAGTAGAAATCCCTTTCTAGCGCCACTTCACCAACGAACTGTTAATTTCACCTCTCAAGATAAGTCTCGTAGCAAATGCCAACAAATTTGCAGCAATTTTTGTAATTTTGTTTAATACATGAGTATAATTTCAATTTGTGTTGTTTGTCTTCTTTCATCCGAATAATTGCCGACCACCGGGACATTTAAGAGCTTCCTACTATCTCCGTAATTCCTCTTAGTACGTCTGTCTCCAAAAAAAGCTGGCCATGCTTTTCAGACAATTATCCCAACATTGCTGTCTTGCATTTTTTAAACGCAGTCATTGTTATAAACTTTTTCAGAGGTCAATAAAGACGTCCATACAAACGTGTATTCTCTTTCTTAGTGCTTTGAATTATAAAGTCATTTTAAAAGTTTTTTAAAAAATCCATTTGTAGCATAGTCACCGATGACTGCTATGCTGATAATGTTGATCGTCTGATGGTCGAGGGAAAGTTAACATAATACGTTAATTCATTTGTAGATTTAAAGGACAGCATTAATTGATGTTGTATAGACTTGAAGTTGTTGCGTATTGATTCAGTTATACACTTTCTTCACACCAGAAGTGATTATTACTTTTTTAAATTGGTACTCTTATAGAAAAATAAACACTGCTAACGACAGGATAAAGTAAAGGATAGCAGGGTAACAAACACAACGAGGCTTATAAAATGAAATGCATTTATCAGACAACAATAATGTGTAACATACAATATACAATATACAATACAATGTGTAACTTGTGATACAAATGTGTGTGTTTACAAATGTGTTACAATTGAAAATGTAGATGCAAAAGTATGGTTTGTGTTGCAAGATAATGCTTGCGTGACTTATCTGTCCTGGTAGGAATGTCTTGCTAGCTTCGTTTGTTTGACTATACGCATCACCGGCCCTTTCGTTAGCTGTTCAAGTCCCGTCGTTCTCGACGTCTATGCTGTGGAAAAAACACACGTCGTTCCTCGTCGGTGGTGTCAGCGAAAAGAGGCTGATAGAAGGTATCAACCCTAAACATTAGGCAGCCAAAGTGAGCCTCGTAATGTGTGCTCTGATTGGTCGCTGACAAAGGCCCCTAGCCAATCGCATGAGGTTTCTCATCAGGTTATGGCTAAGAGACCCATGGACTCTGTGTCCGGCTTTGACCAAAGGGAGGTAACTGTTTAGGTAATATTATTTTCTACATTCTGAAAGAGAAATATCGTTAAATACTCGGCAAAATTACCAGCGAATAGTAATTTTCAGTTTATTTCAGTATAGGACTTTTTTAGTTTATAATCTCAATTTCCTTAAAATAACAACGTTGAGGTAAAAAAAGTGTATAACTGAATCACTACGCAGCAACTATATATCTATACAACATCATTTAATAGTGTCCTTTAATTAAAAAAAACTTATAAATCAGTTAACGTATTAAGTTATGTTTTCCTTAGAGTTTAATTTTTATCAAAAGTATTAATTCCAGTTGAAATATGAAAATATATACATTGGACTTCATTTCCTATTCCACTAACATCTGCCCAGTAGACTATGGTAAAAAAAGAATTACGCCCCTGAATTCACAGTCTACCCGGAAATCTTTTTGAGTCAAAACTGGGAAGCTAACAAGCGAGACAGAAGAGACAATCAACATGTCTGGCAAACCGAACAATTCGGAGACACGCGTCGAAAAGTTGGGCAGTCAGTTAATATATACTAGAATGACATGACAAGCGAGAGAGAGAGAGAGAGGTGGTGGTGGTGGTGGTGGAGGCAAACACAGCTAAAGGCGAGTGTAAACAGAGTCGAATGAATAGAAAATGAACGGTGTAGAATAGGTCGGCTAATCTAACCGGTGTCCCAAAGGGATTGACACACATGCAAACAGTTCCGGCTGAAGGACGCGTCTAAATAAACAGTGCAGTAATAATGACGTTACTCACATGATCGCTCACTCTTTGGTTTGGTAAATCTAAACATTCAACTGGCGTCATAAAAAGACAGGCCTCGGGGGGATCGTACCGCGCACACGCACGCGCGTACTCGCACACACGTGCATATACGCCTGCGCACACATCCATGGACACATACGCACTGACATATGCTCAAGGGTGTTTCAAGAAGAAAAACGCGCGCACACACACACACACACACACACACACACACACAACACACACACACACACACCTTCTCTCTCTCTCTCTCTCTCTGTCATTGTGAGTGAGAGAGAAAGAGACAGACTTAGACAGTGTGTATGAGACAATGTGTGCGGGAGTGTGCGTGCGTGTGTGTGTGAAAGAGAGAGAGAGAGAGAGAGAGAGACAGACAGACAGACAGACAGACAGACACTCTTCCCCCTCTCTCTCTCTCTCACGCATACAATGCTAATATTCAGAAGTGATGAGAAAACATATACATACATACATTCATACAGAGAGAGAGAGAGAGAGAGAGAGAGAGAGAGAGAGAGAGAGAGAGAGAGAGAGAGAGAGAGAGAGAGAGAGAGAGATTAAAAAAGATAACAGCTTATTTACACATTTTTTATTTTTATTTTTTCAGTCTTTTTGAGATAGAAATTATTTCGCTCTTTTTCTCTCCTCACTTTTCCCGTTTGGGTAATTGCATGCGTGTCTGTCTGCACTGATACTCTAAGGACCATTTGATGGATAACAGATAGATTGATAGGTGGATAGAAAAAAACCCAGACATAAACGGATATACATGGATAGAATAAGACAGATTTCATATATATATATATATATATATATATATATATATATATATATATATATATATATATAAAAGGAGACATCTCCACACTCGACAGTAAGCCTCTAAAGCCAGTAGAACAATTCACATACCTAGGTAGTAATATCTCATCCACAGAAAATTATGTTAATACAAATATAGGAAAGGCATGGGTGTACACAAACAAATTATCAGTCATATGGAAATCTCGCTGACAAGCTAAAGCGACAATTCTTCCAGGCTGTAGTTATATTAGTATTGCTGTATGGCTGCACCACTTGGACCCTAACGAAGCGCCTTGAAAATAAGCTGTATGTGAACTGCACAAGAATGCTGCATGCAGTCTTGAACAAGTGGTGGAAACAGCACCCCACAAGGAAGCAGCTATATGGCCACCTGTCCCTCATCTCACAGACCATCCGAGAGAGACGGACAAGGCATGCAGGACACTGCTGGAGAAGCAAGGACGAGCCCATAAGCAACGTTCTCCTGTGGAAGCCAACACATGGACATGCTAATGTAGGCCGCTCACCAAGAACCTACATTGACCAACTATGCGAGGATGCTGGATGCTGCGCAGAAGACCTCCCAGAGGCAATGAATGATACGGAAGGTTGGCGAGAGATTTTCATGGATATCTGTGCTACTTGCGCGACATGATGATGATGATGATGATATATATATATATATATATATATATTATATATATATATATATATATATATATATATATAAATGGACTCTCCCGTCGATTTTCGACGCATGGGGTTCATACACACAATGAACATCCACACAGGGATTTGTTTATAGTGATGAAGGCTTGTGTTGGCCCATCCACACTTTTTGGCACAGTCGATAGGAAAGAATTGGTGCATCAAGGGTTGCCACAAACCCAATCAACGACCGACCTCAGGATTTTCAAATTCAGAGTTATCCCTCTCCTAGACTGGTTACCTACCCAAGGCTGAAGAGCCCAGTCTGTCCTACTATTTAACCCATAGCTGGAGGGAGAATATATGGATTCATACCTTTCCCAAGGGTATTAGCGCTATGTGAAATGTCAACAGCTTCGTCTAGGAATTGAACTCGAATCGACAAGTCCATTTTCCACGACTCTAACCACTAGCCACGCGCCTCCATATATATGAATAGGATGAGACGGGCAACAATACATAGAAAAATAGGTAGATTGATAGACGTATAGTACCAGGGGTGATATTGAATATATGTATGTGTGTGTGTGTGTGTGTGTGTGTGAGAGAGAGAGAGAGAGAGAGAGAGAGAGAGAGAGAGAGAGAGAGAGAGAGAGAGAGAGGGGTGAATTGTTAAAAAGTTTATAGAAGAGAAAGGATAGATGAAGAAATAAATTCGAGAAACGAGAGAGAGAGAGAGAGAGAGAGAGAGAGAGAGAGAGAGAGAGAGAGAGAGAGAGAGAGAGAGAGATCTTAAAAGCCTTGATACGGTCAGGTCGTTTGTTTCAGCTTTGTTAAAACTGATTATTACAAATAATAATGCCCCCCTCGCCCTCAGCCATGAGAACAAATACATGTCAACGTAATTTTGTATAAATAGTTTCTTTATTTTCTTTGTTTCTTCATTGTTAATGCAAACGCACACGTTTATTTGTTTGGTCCTTCATCGCTCAAACAACAAACAGGATCGCACATGCCCTCATTATAGATCCATGTATCTGATTAGTCATTGTGTGCGTAAAATACAACGGGAAACATTTTCTTGTTTGTATACATATCTGGTTAACATAAAAGCGGTTAATGTTGTACAGCGGTCAGCTTGTTGGAATTACATTCTTTACTGGACACGATTACCCCGGGTATCTCCCGTTAGCCACAAGGTGGCGTTCCAGGAAGCTGATATTATCCTTGTACCCCACTTGTACAAGGTCAGGCTCAAGGCCCTATTAATGTGGGACCACACACAAGCCGAGACTAATGGGTGGCAGGTTGAAAAATTGCGTTGATCCCGTCGGCATTGCCCCTCAAGGGGGCGCCTCAGACACTGGGCAATAAACCCAGCCCTGCCCCTTTAAATCGAGGGGACAGGTGTTGCCTGGGGGTGGGGGGATGGCTCCCTGGGATCAACGCTATTAATTTAACCTCTGGCAGGTCCAGCGACTGAAGCTCACTGGTCCCCGGCCAAAGCCGTTCCAGGAAGCCTCATAATGGCAGAAGCATCAAAGTCAAAAATTATCTTTCAACATTTAGCCTCGACAAGGTAACACGCACAGTTGCGTCTTGTGTCTACGTGACAGGGGGTTTCTTGTTTCCAGAAACTTCGTGTCGCACAGCACACGAGAACACATGTTCAACATGTAATTTTTTAAATTTTTCCTGATTACAACAACCTCAAGAAGCGTATCTACACAAAAGACTACCTAAATATTTGGATCTTCTCTCTTATAAAGCTATATTTTAGTTGTGACGGCATTTAATCTGGGTCGATTGAGCCGGCTCCATCCAACGGATTCACCGTATCCCGAATGAACGAGATAATTAGTAAATTCATATAACGAGTAACAAGGGAATAGAAACTTCACAAACAGTCCTCAAACTCTGCATGCATATCCCGGACAGGGAAAGGAGATGCCCTTGTTTGCCACAGATTTTCACAAGTACGTCAAAAGCCGTTGAGTCCTGATGATAATGGCGCCGCTCTTTGGAGTTTCACCAGAGCCCATTTAGCCGAGTTCTGGCCCTAATACCACGGTGTGACAGACCAATTCGCTTTGGGAAGCCCTACCAGGAACTTGAGTTCCGGACAGCATAGCTCTGCACTACCACGTTGTGACCATCCTGTCACCTTTTGGATGGGCTATGTATAATCTTATTTGTATCTTCTGTTATTTCTTTTTTTCTTCCATTAATTTTGCACAGTGAATGAACATTGTTCTTGTTTATTTGACGTGAATTATTTTTGTATATACATCCACGCAACGATATATCTTACAACATACAGATTTAAATTAGAAAGTGTCCGGGTTTGTTCAATTACAACTAAAAATGTTAGCCTCGAGGTGTGGTTACCAAAACAAACTTCACATGTCGAAACCATAGATCACCCCAGCTACAAGTGTCACATAATTATTGGATTACCTATCAATTATGGTTGGAATATTTTGTGATATAAGGTGTGCTGGAATTCACAACATAAACTTATAGACTCTGCGTGGACGCGTGGATTATAGCCAGCCAATTAACAGCTCGAATAAGTGGTTAGTTAACTATTTAATCACCGATCTTGGAAGCCATGTATTCGACATGGACGAACGGATCTGCAACCAAGGACTCTGCTAAACCCCAGGATTCTACCCAACACTAAGAAACACTGAGGAACAATCAAAGGATTCTACCTAACACTAAGGATTTCCACTGCTCTCATCTGCAGTCTAAAAATGGCGACAAAAATCGTAACAACTATGTACTGTAGATTAGTAAAAATCAAAATAATGATTTTATGGAAAAGTACGGATTTTGATGATTGACAGATTTTAACCTGTTATTGACTTCGGCTCTCATTGGAGAGAACCAACATGAGTAACTTAGTTTAGAAAATCATTAGAGTTATGTGTTTGTTCTTTATTCTTAAGCATGAATAGTATGACAGACTGGGATCATTAATCTTGGTATGGCAACCGGTCTAGGAGAAGGAAAACTCTGAATTCAAACCTGTTAAACTCTTTTTAGGCGTGGGTATTTATTTACCTAGTACTTTCGCCATGTCCATTTCCTACAACGATAATCATTACGCAACGAGTGCCTCTTCGTGTGTCCATGTGTAGTAGTCCATAGGAGGACGTTGGTTATGAGTTTGTTCTTAATTCATCACCATGAATATTTGTACAGACTGGAATATTTAACATTGATATGACAACCACTCTTGGAGAATGAAAACATGTTAAACCATGCTCAGAAATTGACCTTGTGTCACATCCTGCTCGTGGCGGAGGGATTCGATAAATACATTTTTTTAGCTATACCCATGACTCTTGAATTCCACTATTAGAAATTTCATGTGGAGCACACAATGATAAATGGGACACTCAGTGAGAATCGAATTCACTAACAATAGTCCACTAGCCGAGCTTTCTAACCATTACATTACACAAGGTGCTAAATACAGAGTTTAAGTGTGGAAGTTTGTCCCAGCGTAGAACGGCTACTTCAGCTAGTGATGATAATTCATTTATCCCTAACATTTTAATCGAATTTAGTTTCGTCTGGCGATAACATATGTTTTTGTGCGTATATATATATATATATATATATATATATATATTTCTCTTTGAATTAAACTTTAAATGTTGATATATCAGAAGAAATAATAATAATAATAATAATAATAATAATAATATATATATATATATATATATATATACATACATATATATATATATATATATATATATATGCACATACATACATAATATATATATATATGTACATATATATACATATATATATATGTATATATATATATGCACACACACACACACACACATATATATATATGCATATATATATATATATATATGCACATACATACACACACACATATATATATGCACACACATATATATATTATGCACACACACACACACATATATATATTATGCACATACACACACACACACACATATATATATATATATATATATATATATATATATATACAAATTGTGATGTAAAGATAAAATCCTATTTTTTTCTATTTATCAAAAATATATAGAGAATTCGAAATAAAGATAAAAAAAAGCACAAAAGTGTCTCAATCTTTTTATTCTAAAATTTTTTCATAGGTTTTCTTATAACTATTTTGATTAGTTTTTAAAAAATTTATTTTCTGATACTTTTCGTTCCATCTGTTTTAGACATTAAACAACATGATATAAAGAAAATAAAAAAAGGGAGAGATGTTATTAGTGATAACAAGATCAGATCTCTTTATATTTTAGCCAATAGCCGCACGAACAGTTTCCCTGCGTCCCCAACTATTTGGAGACCGTACCTTTGGGATTAGCCTCGTATCAAAACGTCATCTTTTTTTATCCGACGATAGCCGAGCTAAATATTTGTATTTCTGTTTTTTCAATTTCCCTTGAAAATGTTTCAGTCGTTAATTAATAAGCGTCTTTGGATTTATCTATTTCTACAGAAACTTTCAAGCAATTCCACTAACGTTCTTCTTATCTACATTCTGATATTTGCGTTTGCTGCTATCAAAACTCTAACGCTTCTCTGTAATAATAAGAGATTTTGGGCTTTGATAGAACATTTCTCTGGAGATGCCGACGACGCCTTACAAGTTGCGATTTGAATTCATATCATTTTTATCAATAGTTCCTGGGGGTCTCAAGAAGAAAAACAAAAGTGCAGAGCTGTAATAAATAAATCTATAAAATACCTGTGAAATTGTAAACTATATCTTATTATAATGGACATTCGGTGTCTGTCTGTTTGTATGTCACCACCACCATTAAGTGCAGAGCTGTAATAAATAAATCTATAAAATACCTGTGAAATTGTAAACTATATCTTATTATAATGGACATACGGTGTCTGCCTGTCTGTAACCGAAACTATGTCACCACCAACGTCACAATCCCTTTGGTTATTTACGTTATATTCTCAATGGTTATTAAATAATCATTATCATTATTTCATCTTAATTAGCATATTTAAAAAAAATAAAAATGTCTCTATTAAGGCCTCAAAACAGCCCATATTTGCCTCAAAACAGCCCATATTATTAATGTGTTTAAAGTCCTGTGATGTGTGTTATATATCATTGAGAGATAGATGTTTACATAGTATATGTGTGAATAATTTGCATACCGGTTTTAACAAAACCGTATTTAATAAATAATTACTAGGCGTTATTGATTTCTAATATTATTGCTTTAATCTCAAACGTATTAAAAGTAATTCTCTGTATAATTTTATATTGAAATCAATTAGAATAAAGTAAAAATAAGTGTAATCTTCATTAGTCTTTCTAATTCAATATAATATTTAATTATATTAAAACTTAAATACTTGTGCCCGGAGAGTGCATTTTTTTGCTCGTATTACTAAAATTCCTATGTTTTTAGCTACTTTGTATATTTTATTTATAATCTCAGTCAGTCCATTACTTATTCTATATATCTATCTAGCTAACTAGATAATTTTGTATACGTAACTTTACATTGGTAATCCTATACTGTTAACCTCAGCGTTTACATTGCCCTGTCGACTACACCTCTGAAACAGGGTAAAATCCCCCAGTTGGCCGTGGGCGGTAACCCGTGACATGGCATGCAACTCCACTTTGGCCCTTTAACAAAACCAAAAAAAACAAAACAAAAAAAACAACAAAAAACACGCACCAGTTGCGTCTTTTCCGCGTACCTGTTACGCGATGGTTTTTCCAAACAGTGACGACTTCTATTCTCCATTTCGTAGCCGCAAGATCATCTACAAAGATTTTTCCTATAGGACACTAATCTATGCTGTTTTGTGTTGTTTCCAGTAGAATTTGCTCAGATAATAAAGTCTATTTGTTATCATTTTTTGTTGGGATTTGTTCAATGTATACGTTTGAGGAGATGATAGACACCAACTATCATTCATTTCAACACTACTATACAACTGCGATGGCGAAATTGTCTCTGACATTCCGACAATTCTACTGTAGATGCGCTCGTTGTTTAATGGTTATTATTTTGGTTTGGTTTGGTTTCTTTGTTTAATAACGTATCAACCTTCGTGGATATCTAATGCCAAATCCATTCTTATTAACCCCCCACCCCCGAGTAGGATATGACACATAGTAAATTCAAACCGGGTTTAACAGGTTTAAATTCAGAGTTTTCCTTCTTCAAGATTATTTGCCTTACCAAGGTTAAAGAACCCAGCATGTCCCACTCTTTATCCATTCCTGGAGGGAGAATAGTTGGGTTCATACCTTTCCCAAGGGTATTAAAGCTATGTGAAATGTAAAGAGTCATCCAATATTTGTGTCGTCAAGTCCATTTCCTACGACGATAACCATTACACAACGTGCCTCCTCTTATAAAAGAATAGCTAGGGGTGGGGGTTCCATACCTTTCCCAAGAGTATTAGACCGAAAGTAATTGTAATAGCGCAATTTGTGTTCAAACTCGCTGACTATGACTACGATGTTACCACGGCCCCCTCGTAATGGTTATCGTCGTGGGAAATGGACACGGCTGCTTAAGTTCAAATCTTGGACGCGGCTGTTTGCATTTCACATTTCACTTATACTCTTGGGAAAGGTATGCATCCTACTATTCTTCCTCGAACTATGAGTGAATAATAGGGTAGACTGGGCTCGTTAACCCTGGTACGGCAACCGGTCTAGGAGAAGAAAAACTCTGAATTGAAAAACTGATCATGGGTTGTATCCTGCTCATGTGGAGGGGTTGGGTAAAAACAACACTAGTTACTTGTCATTCGTTTTGATATTTTTGATGTTGATGTTGATAAAAATCTAGAGATGATTTCGTCATTGTGTTAATGTAGTAGAAAAAACTCCACCCATCTAATTCCATAAAAAAATCATCTAATTTCAAATTTTCTGAATTAAGGAGGTTCTAAATGAAAAATACTCAACATTATTCGAAAATTTTTATTTAAAATATTATCTAAAAAAATTTCTATTTGAAAAAAGAATTATCATAAAAATTCTTATTAAAAAAAGAATCAATAACTCTTTAATTTAAAAAAAAAATCGTTGCTATAGTTACACAATGCCTGCTTGATTCGTGTGACGGAGATGGATGCCTCGAGTTACAATAAAAACAACACCTCTCGTTAGATTTTTATAGTCATTTCTTGGTGAAATAGAAAACTCTCTCTCTATCTTCCTTTCACACACACACACACACACACACACAGAGAGAGAGAGAGAGAGAGAGAGAGAGAGAGAGAGAGAGAGAGAGGAGAGGGGGGGCTAAATATATATATATTGCATTTCATATATGCGAATTAGCAAAAATAAGATAGTCGTAGTACAAATCCCTTTCAAACGTAAGGGAGGCAACTCAAATTCAAGACCTTACATCTAGAAAGTTATCTCCCTTGTATTAATTTACTGATATTTCAGTGACGCCAGCGAACTGGATTACATTACTGGAACCGAGGAATGCATTAGTTGAAACATTGTAAAAATTGAATAAAATGAAAGCGCCTGTTGGCTGTGGGTAGCAACTCTAAATGACTGAGGACAGGATCGTGGTGGCTGAGCGATCGATGACCCGGGTAGTAACTAGTCCCATAACATGCAACTCCACTTCACTTGGGCTAGACGGGCGGTCGGAGAAGCCCCACCCGGTCGGTCATGTTAAGCCCTAGCACTTATACGATTGTCCCAACCACATTCTTCAAATTGCTCTCATTGAAAACACACATCCCTTGTAATCATATAGGTGCTAGAAGGCTGTAGGTGAGGGTCAACCTGCAGTAGTTATCAATATAATTAATGAAAATTATAGTTAATGAAAATTATTTCTAGTTAGGGGTCGGGTTAGCTCAGTCGGTATATTACCCGCCTAGAAATCGCAAGGTTCCTAGTTCGATACCGTTACTGCCAACTCAACACATGAATAGCACTGATTGGGTAATCTGATCTGTGCGTAGAAGTGGGGGAGCTGGCGGTAGGCGTGGCGCTCCACCTCAATGAAAACAATCTCTCTGGTCTAGCACGTGCGAAAAGAGGACAGACTCCCTCGCTGTTCGTCTGATGCTGACAATAGGCCACTCCGCCAAATTACTTTAAAAAAAAAATTCTACCAATTTATTAAAGCACACGAAGGTAATGCAACTTATTTCTTAAACAATTTATATTTAAAAACAAAACCAAGAATTGGAATTAGATAACCCACAAGGGTTGATATACCATTAAACCAATAATCAAAACAAACCAATATTAACATTAGTATATATATATATATAATATATATATATATATATATATATGAAGTTATATATAAGTTAATCCGACAGTATGAATTTAACATCTTTTGAAAAAACAAATGATGTTAATAGTTTGCTGATAGAATCTGTTTCGACCTTTTTAATAGAGCGGTTTTCATCAAGAGCAAAATATGAAGGAAAGGCAGAATAAATAACCGTTAGATGGAGGTACAAACGAACGCTGGTTTTCGATGTTGGAACACAGAATACACATTAAAAAAAAAAAAATTCCAACATCGAAAACCAGCGTTCATTTGTACCTCTAACGGTTATTATTCCGTCTTTCCTTCATAGGTTGCTCTTGATGAAGACCGTTCTATTAAAACGGTCGAAACAGATTCTGTCAGCAAACTATTAACATCATTTGTTTTTTTCAAAAAATGTTAAATTCATATATATATATATATATATATATATATATATATATATATATGTGTGTGTGTGTGTGTGTGTGTGTGTGTGTGTATACTACCCCCGAGCAGGATGTGACACAACGTTAATTTTTTATGCGGAATTTAATTGGTTTGAATTCAGAATTTCCTTTTCCAAGACTGCTTACTTTGCCAAGGTTAAAGATCCGAATCTGCCACACTATTCAAGCATAGCGAGAGAGAGAGAGAGAGAGAGAGAGAGAGAGAGAGAGAGAGAGAGAGAGAGAGAGAGAGAGAGAGAGAGAGTAGTTGGATTCATACATTTCCCAAGGGTATTAGCGCTATGTGAAATGCCAAATAGCATCGTCCAGGATTTGAACTCATGTCCATTTCCTACGACTATAACCATTAAACAACGCGCCTCCTTTAACATTCGTATATTCATGTGATACCAACACTGGATAAACGGAAGGAAAGACAATACACTCATGCTATATACAAGCATTATTGAAAACAATACACAAACATTTCCCAACCAATAAGTTGTACCCAAACATTTAATATAAAAAATGAGTAGCACTAGATTAGTACTACATGAAACTGAAATTATTTGACCAGTTACATACCTCGGTAGCAATATCTCATCTACTGAAAGCTATGTCAACATACGTATATGTGAGGCGTAGACTGGCATCAGAAGATTATCGAACATGTAGAAATTCCGATAGAATAAAGTGGTAATTCTTCCGAGCTGTAGCCTTATTAGTACTACTGTATGGTTGCACTACTTGGGGGCATTAACGTAAAGTAAGGGTAACATGCTAGATGGGAACTACGTGCTGTTTTGAACAATTCCTGGAATTGGTGCAACACCCAACAAAAAAGTCAGTTTTATGATAACTCATCTCTAATCTCACAAACCCATTCAAGTAAGATGAGCAATACACGTCGGCCACTGCCGGAGAAGTTAGGATAAAATCATAAGCAACTTCGTTCAATGGAATCCTACGCATGGACACACCACTATTGGCCGATTAGCAAGAACTTACATTACTTAGATCTGTGCAAACACTGTATGCCGTCTATAGAACTTACTAAGAGCGACGGCCGACGGACGAAGAGAGCGAGCGAACGAGAGAGAGAGAGAGAGAGAGAGAGAGAGAGAGAGAGAGAGAGAGAGAGAGAGAGAGAGAGAGAGAGAGAGAGAGAGAGAGAGAGTGTGTGTCTGTGTGTGTGTTAAGTGAATCCGTACTGTTAGCACGGATTGATGATGATGATGATGATGATGATACAAGAAGTATTGAAAAGAATACAAAAAACGTGTCCCAACTGATTAGATATATCCAAACATTTAATGCAGTTAATAATAAAAGAATATATAACCCACAACAGCGACAACAGTTCATTGTAAAAAAATGTGCCTTGAAACTGTTCAGATAAAAATCGGTGGGTGCTCTGACGTTCTGGATTCCTGTCCTTATCTACGCGCACAAAAATTAAACGGGTGAGGGGGAATGTAAAATATCTTAATTAATGATGAAAGGTGATGGGGGCATTATCTACATTAATTTGCAGATAAAAAGCGAGAAATCCCAAATTCAATTGTTTACAAAAATTAAACGGGGTGGGGGTATAAAATATTACATTAATTCGCCGATAAAAGACGAGAAAAATACCGCACGGTAGATATCTAAATTGGGACTGATTTACGCCTAACACCGTCAAGGAAAAACATTGCGTAAATTAGGGCAGGACTCCGGAGAGATGAAATGTTATTTGCCCAAAAAATAATAAATACACCTGTCTTTTTATGTAAACGCTTTTAAAACTTTAGATTAAAATGTCGTGTCTGTTCTTCTCGGCCATGTTATTATCTTCGGAAAAGACGCTGCTCATTTCAAGGTAAGGGTTGTTCCATGGATCCTACGACAGCGCTAATGGACAGGACAGTAGACATTGACATGGGTCGCTCAAACAAGAATAAGGTTAAATAAAAGATGTGAGCGTTTCTATAGTCCTTTCTTCAGCTATATATATACATTAATATACGTTCACCGCCAGCATAACGCAATGATGTTTACAGATTTGATCTCTCTGGTGATCGTAAAGTATATACACAGATGTATGTATTTAAAACAGTTAAAACACCGCTCCCTAAATGGACTACTACGCATGGACACACCACTACTGGCTGATTTTCAAGGACCTATATCGATCAGCTCCATGAGGATTCTGGATGCTGCGAAGAGGACTTCCAGGGGCGATGACCGTCAAGGATTGTTTGCAGAGATTATCATGGATATCTGTGCTGCCGACACGACATTATATATATATATTTATTATATATATATATATATATATATATATATATGTATATATAGATTTGGTATTAGCTAGCCCTCAAGAGATGATATGCCATAAAATCAATCAATTTATTTGGGGGTAAATGGAAATTGTATTTGTTTACAAGAAGTGCAGAAAATAAAAGTTTGAGAAACTCTGGTTCACACTGAACTAACTCACTTTTGTTTTCAAAACTAGACAATCTTTCTCAAAGGAGAATTTCAGTTAACTCGAATTTTTCTTTTATTTCACACTAAAGATTAAAACAACTAATCAGTTTGTTTTCAGCCCAAAGCTATAACCCCTAAGCTATATCTTCAAAGTCTTTCTTCTTTCTTCGTGCATGTCCAGGACATTTCGACGAGAGCGTGCCGATTATGCACGATCCGTTGCAGTTGGCTCGCACATGCGCACTAAAAGAGACCATCATGTTCCCCCTTTTTTTTTCGGCAAAACTTCTAACACTAAAAGCCGTGGGCAAATTTATTGTTGTAAGTAATCCGGGGAGATCGTGTTCGATTCTCGGGAGCAACACTGTCCGCCCAAGGCGCCCACAACTTTGTAACTGGTGAAATCTATGATTCCGCGCATGCGCAGAAATCTAGATAAAATACATCAAAGAAAATCTTCAAACATTTCCCAAACTTTTTTTGTTGTTGTTATCATTCTTATTTTTTTCTTTAACGCCGGTTTTTCTGCGTCATTTCCTTTTTATCCGAGATTTCACATCTTTTTTCGAAAACAAGTAAAATATACGCGAGAAAGAAGGATTTTAGATGAATATTGTACTGTGTATTTTGTAGAAGACACAAAAATGGCTTCAAATTCACACGTACTTAAAAACAAATAAGATGTGAGAATTCTAATACTCCGACCGTAATCATTTTGCAAACACCTTCTGGTTAAAAATGAGACCGTCCAAATCGTTCAATGTAAATCATGATTATCTGGTGTCGCTTATTCGCCGAATTATTTCTTATGAGTGTCGTTATCTCAGCTAAAAATTGTACCATTCCGTTTTAATAATAAAGAAAAAAGTGACGGAAAAGGACATGCGATACAGAAAAAAATATAATTAAAAAAAAAGAAAGAAAGAAAGAAAAAAAGAAATTGAGTAGGGGCAAGACCGTGAGAGTGCACGGAAGCAATAACGCTAACATGTTTCAATCGAACATAATGAAAAGATGAAAAGAAGGAAAGAAAAAAAAAAGAATGAGAGAGGGTTAAATCAAGATTATTATACTTTTACATATTGAATTATGAGAAGTAAATACACAAGCGATGTGTTTAGGATATGGCTTTTTTTAGCCGACAATTTTTGGGAGAATATGTGCTTAATTGAAGTCGTACCTAATTTTGAAAGTTAATTAATTAATAATTAATCATTTAGGCGGGCATACCTATTTTAAATGTAAGGCTAAACAAATCGAGAAAAATCAATCTCTGTATGTACATTTCGGCCTATTAGGCCTCATCAGCAGAGCTATAGATAGGAAGACCGCCTTGTGCTCTGCTGATGAGGCCTAATAGGCCGAAATGTACATACAGAGATTGATTTTTCTCGATTTGTTTAGCCTTACATTTAAAATAGGTATGCCCGCCTAATTGATTAATTATTAATTAATTAACTTTCAAAATTAGGTACGACTTCAATTAAGCACATATTCTCCCAAAATATTGAATTATGTAGCAATAGTAAACAAGTAAACATATCAAACATTGTGATAATTAAATTATCATACTGTTGTACTACTTTGTACTTGTGTGAGAATTATTTTACCCCCCCCTGTCTAATCTATTTCATGGCAGCGGAAGTAGTGGGGGTGGTCGCCAGCTGGGTAGCACATTTTCTTTTTTCTTTCTTGTAGCTGGACCCAAGGCTATTAAAGTCATGGGTCTTCCTCCACACGGAGTGCTTTTTGTTTTACTACGTTAAACTCTGAGTGACGCCAAGTCGTTCTTATCCAATAACCTAAGAGACCGAGCATGAGAGAGAGAGAGAGAGAGAGAGAGAGAGAGAGAGAGAGAGAGAGAGAGAGAGAGAGAGAGAGAGAGGGGGGGTTCGCATAATACTAGTGGTTAGCTGCGAAGCCCATTAAATTTCTCAACCACTCATACTACCTAGCCGGGTGATCTTACCCACTGCGTTCGCTACTGGCCTATAGGATAAACTCCTATATCTTTTCTAAACAATGAAAGAAAACGTAAAAGAGGCGCCAACCATCACTCCTATCCAAATTCAAAAAACTTCCACATTTTTGGACAAACGAGATTAAAAAAAAAACAAAAAAAAAAAAATAAATGAAAAAAATTAAGTAAACTCTAGAATCTGATTGGATAAGGCAACTCATGTGGGGTGCTTACTAAAACGTCCGCGCGTTGAAATTCCGGGAGGGTCGAAAATCAGTACTACCAAAAAGAAAAAGATCAAATCGGAGTCGGTAAACACACATATATAAGCTGACAACGAATTAACAAGTCAGATGCACTTTTTCCACGACGAGTAGCTATGTATAGCGGATTTTTATTATTTATTGATATAGATATGAACAGAGCGAGTTTAATAATTAGTTATGAATTAGTGATATGTCATAGATAGATAAATTAGAACAAACTGAAATAAATAGATACAAATAAATTAAGATAGATATGAACTGATATATATATATATATATATATATATATATATATATATAACATTCAAATAATTACGTTATTGTTTTTACACGCCTGTTAATCTGAGATGCGTCACGAGAAGCGTCACGATCATTTTTAGAAAAATTGAAAATTATACACATCAAGCCTAATCTAAAAAATTCAGACAAATTATAGTAAATATCTTTAGAGTATGTTTTTGTCAGTTTGTTTTTGCATATCAAGCCTCTTTCGGGTCATTTAATGCCGAATCAAGTCATTTTGATATTTGGTTTCTAACAATATCGGCTGTTACTTAACTCTTTGCCTACTTTATGCTTTAACACCACGCTCTCCTTGTCAGAATGGAGAGATGACATGTCAACTCTCGTTACGTTCTGACACCTATTTCCGAATGGAGGGATGACGTGTTAAAACGTTTGTTACTTTACGGCTCTTTCTTCGAATGAAGTAATAATGTGTTGATAATAGAATATTTATATACTTATCTATGGACTTATCTATGGACTGGTATTGCATTTGCAGATGCTGAAATCCTGGTTGCTAGGCTGCTGTTCAGCTGACAGGCAATTCTATGATGGCTGGAATGGGAAGATGACGTGTCAACTCTGCTTACATTCTGGCACTCATTTCCGAATGGAGAGATGACATGTTAAAACATTTGTTATGTTCAGGCTCTTTCTTTGAATGGAGTGAATGTGTTGATAGTAGAAATATTTGTATACTTATCTCTCTCGTCCAGTATTACATTGGGAGATCCTGGTTGCTGGGCTGCTGTTCAGTTGACTGGCAATTCTATGATGTTTGGAGTCTGGAAACTAACTCGGGGGGCGGGGGACTGAGGGATATATTGCCTTGTGACATTTTGAGTTTTTAGTAATAACCCAAGACCACTTCTTTTTTTCTCATGAGAATTTTATTTCCCCTAAAGTCACAACTGCCGAGAACAAAAAATCCATGTCTTGCTCTCTTAGCGCATTCTCCCAGACTCAATTAACACTCTGACCTCTCACTCCTCCTTTCTGCCACTTCGCAACGTCTCATCGGCTCGTCCAATCGATCACTGTCATGTAGCTATACTGACTCATGATTAAAATTTTCCATTCTCATCTAACTCAAAATTCTAGCTAAAAACTGTCCATGCTAATTTACCTATTAGGTTACACTCATGGCTTCACGTCACCCCCACCAGTATGTACAAAGCCACCCACAGCGGCTCTCTCACCACTGCTATCCTACCGTAATTCACTGGCATTGGTTCTCGCATGTGTATAAGACTTTATTTTAATGAAACGAGTTCTGAGTTAAATAGAAAGTGAAAGAAAATTTGGTATAGCCATGGAAAATATCTGGTAGGCAAAGAGTAGAATAGTCACCCATCTAAGTATTGCTAGGCTTATCGCTGCTTAAATTCGGTGATATAGCAGGGAACTCTATAGAACGTGTATGTATCTTTGTTACATAATTTTTAGTACCCTAACACTTATGTACAGTTAGTGTAGAAACCAAAATGGCTGTTCTAAATTACGGCTAGCAGCCTTTGAGTACGATGTCATGGAGAATTGAGTGACACGTGTTGAATTCACCTTCAACTCTTTTCCGGTGGATACCGTGAGAATCGGTGGACAATGAGAAATGTTTCTTCCGGTTTAGATTAGAAAAAGTTAGTTTAGTTAGTATTGGCCAAGCCACGAAGGAAGCAAGTCGCGCTTAAGCGCGTTGTCATACCCAATCTGCGCAGTTAGTCTGGATGGGGATTTCGAAATAAAATATGATATAAAGCAAATCGAAGTCTTGGGTTATTTATCCAAAAACTACCAATAACCCAGGGCTTATGATAGACGAGAAATCCCCAATGGAAGACCAGACTGTTACATAATTATTAGATTCCTAATATTTATGTACAGTAGTGTAGAAACCAAAATGGCTATTATAAGTGCAGCCCACGGCCTTGAAGGATTGAATGACAAGGCTTGACCTCATCCTGATCCTTCTGGTGGATACCGTGAAATCGGTGGAGAAGACCCTCTTCCGGTTTAGATTAGAAAGAGATTTGTTTAGTCAGATCGGCCAAAGCCACGACGGTGGTAAGTCGTGTTATGCACGGTGCCGACTCAATCTGCGCAGGTAGTATGGTGGGGATTTCAGAATAAAATATGATCTAAGTTAAATCGAAGTCTTGTGTTATTATCTAAAAACTACCAATGAAACAGGGCTTCTGATAAAGAGAAATCCCAAATGGAAGACCAGACACGAAGTCCCCAAGACGAAGTCCAGACGCTAGAAGAGACGCTAGAAGAGATGTTCGAAGAGACACTGGAAGAAGAATAATAGAAATAAGAAAGTAAGGAAAGAGAGTATACAACACAGACACGAAATCCCCAACACGAAGTCCAGACGCTACAAGAAGAACATCTAGAAGAGAACGCACAGCTACATAAGAATAAAGACGATAACAATAAGAATAAGAGAGTATACAACATTTTTGATAGCAATAAAAACATGATCTACAGCCCGTGCGCAGTTATTGCAATATTCAAATCGTTGATAGGTGATCTCTACCAAGAATGGAAGAATTGTAATAGAGCAGATAAAAAGCAGTTGTCAAAGAGAAGAATGTGTGTTCCTTCCTTTAATGAAGATGGTGGCACTGGAACCGGGGATGGACGAACAAACAGACCGAATGTAGAGATGGATGGACGGTCAGTCTAGAGGGAGCAAAGGTTAAAGCCATGAATCAACAACTTGCAAATGACCAGATGAATCGATTTCAGGGGAATTTTATCCGAACAGAAAAGAAATATAATAATTGACAGATTGGCAAATAAATATAGAGATGGACAGTCTGATATATATAATATATATATATATATATATATATATATATATATATATATATATATATATATATATGATGGATTCTCCCGTCGATTTCGACGTATGAGTGTCTAAAAGCAAAATCAGCTCGAATGTTTATGGCGATTGTGAGATTTCAGTCCAGCCAGCGACTTGCAGATGATTATATATATATATATATATAATATATATAAAATATATATATATATGTGTGTGTGTGTGTGTGTGTGTGTTTGTGTGTGCGTGCGTGTGCGTGCGTATTATATATAATATATTATATGTATATAATTTTGAATGGACTACGCGAGCTATTGTTTCTATTATCTTATTTCGTTCTATTTCATATTTAAACTGATTTTAGATAGAATACTGAGTATGTAAACGAATTTTAGTTGAAACACGTGTCGACAAATAACAATAATAAATTTCATACATACCATATATATATATATATATATATATATATATATATATATATTTCTTCAATTATCTTTTCAAAATATATACATATATATCGGACTTTAACACACAGACACACACAGACAAGCACACGTTTGATATGCATTCAATGCTATAATGTTTGTAGTAATAAATGAACAAGACTTCATATATATTATATATATATTATATATATATATATATATATATATATGATTTTTGTTCTATTTTTCTTGTTTTTGTTCTTTTTTCCAATGCTTCAAAAGACAAAAAAAAACAACGTACAAAGTTTATACATAACATACACACACACACACACACACACACACACACACACACACACACACACACACACACACATATATATATATATATATATATATATATATATATAGAGAGAGAGAGAGAGAGTTTTATACATATATATATATATATATATATATATATAGAGAGAGAGAGAGAGAGAGAGAGTCGGGGAGAGAGAGTAGGGGGAGAGAGAGGGGATAAGAAAACTCGATGGCTAATAGGAATAGTGTAATTTGTCAACAGTTAATCTTATTTTCTTGATTTATTTCAATATTTGATGGATGGCTTACTGGGTAGGTGGTGTGACTCATCTGAGGAGATAAAAGCTTCGTTATTTTGCGTATATATTCACGGAGTCTTCATCTGCCTGTTGCAAGTGAAAAAAGTGTGGGATATCAAGTGTAGAGCATACTCGCTATACGATTCATCGTCAGCGAGACGAGCTTGTTAAGACGGTGGGACAACTTTAGAAAATTGCATGTCTTACCTGAGTCTGGCACAAGGACAGCCATTGAGAATCGAACTTACTAGATTAGTGTTGGTCAGGGAAACTAGTTTGTTAATCACTATTCTTCTCACAAAAGAAAAGGCTCTGAAAATGAGATGCAGTCTCTAACAATAAACACTCACTAGCAGGACCTGTAGATATACCACAGCATGATAATTTAATCATTACAACATTTGATATGTTTACTTGAGAGCTATTGCTAAATAGTTCAATAGTTCCCTTTATATATATATATATATATATATATATATATATATATATATATATATCCAGGTCGCCCTCCTCCTGTCGGTCATTGCTCCGAGTAGGTCCTCCACACGGCATCCAGAATCCGCTGATTAATGCAGTTTTTTGCTTGTCGACCTACACTGGAAGAATTATTGCTTTATCTTATCATATACTAGAGGTAGCTACCCGGCATCGCCTGAATTGGGGGGGGGGAGTTAAAAAAGTTAGTCTCGCAGATCCATTATGTGTCCAAAGGAGAACATCGCTTATGAGTTCGTCATTGCTTCACCAGCAGTGTGCGGTATGTCTTGTTCCCCTCACCCAGATGGTTTGTTTAATAAAAAGGCAGGGGACCATACAGCTTTTTTTAGAGCACCATAACACAGGGAAAATAATCAGCGTATTCTAAACCCCGCCGACAGGGCCAGCAGAGGGGCTGGGTAAATACCTACCAACTTTTAGTAGCAAGAGTATGATCAACGCCCTTCTCCCTGAATTTGAAAATAATTAAAAAAAAAAAAAAAAAAACAAACAAAATCAAAGTTAAATAATGAAAAAAAGATTTTTTTTTAAACCGCACCTTTGTTGCAAGCGTTTGATTTTATTATCCAATTGTTAGTTCTTTTAATCAATGCTATCCGCCCAACACACTTTGACAATATGGCCGTTTAAGACAGCAAAGATTCGGCTATTTTCTTTTTTGTTTGTTTTTAGACTTCGATGTTATTCCAATAAAAAGACAATGATTCTCCTGATTAAATTAGAAGCTTCATTGGCCAGTTCTGCGATCTTTGAAATGCAAACACCGACCTAATGAAGGATGAAATAATGTTAATTGCAAAAGACGATGTCCCAACATACGCACACGCATGCGCAAAGCCTCGCGGTTATTTCCGCAAAATCAAGCGGGAAAAAAAATGATAACATCAAAACTAAATGATTTTTTTTTGTTTTTTTTTTACTTGTTTTTATTTTTTTTAATTTTTATTTTTTTATAATTTCTACAACTTGAAAAAAAAAAAAAAAAACCTTTGTAAAAGTTATTTGCACTGAAATGGAATTGACAAGTGGAAACGATGGTAATTAAAAAAAATAAAAAATAAAAAAAACAAAAAAAATAAAAAAAAACGGACCGGTCCCTGAAACGAAGCGAAAAGACACCTCTTTAACGTTTTCGGAGGTTGTGTTTTGTCTTTTTATTTTTTATTTTTTTTTATTTTCATGAATTTCCCCGTTCAAATCAGTTCAGTGGTCTTTACGGTAATTAGTAGGACAAGGAGTTTCCCTACTGTACTCGGAGCTTGTTATTTAAACTAAGCAGTTGATTCATAATCAAATGTTCATATATAAATCATGTATTCAAAATTAATGTACTATGTGTCTATACCCGGGCTTCTCAACTTCTTTTTACCTACAAATTGGAAGAATTACCGCTTTATCTTATTATATACTAGAAGCGGCTACCCAGCATCACCTGGGTAGAAGGGAGAAACCTGTTGTACTGATTTGTTTACTTTTGAGATCTGAGTAGAATTTTAATGCTATTTCTATGTATATTTTAACTTTTAAATATCTTCGAATATAAATCAAATCTTTTTAGTTTTATCACAAAAAGCAAGAACCGGTGATATCTAATTTGTATATATATATATATATATATATATATATATTATTTAGTCATTAATTGTTTTATTTTCATAGTTTCATCCAGACATCCATATATATATATATATATATATATATATATATATATATATATATATATATATATATATATATACATACACACCAACTGCCTTTTATATCTTATCATAATGGAGATTGCATGTCTGTATTTCTGTAAAACCAAAACTACGTCACCAGCAACGTCACAATTCCCTTAGTTATTTCCGTTATTTTCTCAATGGTTATAAAATAATCATTATTTAATCTTAATTAGCATCTTATTTATCAACAATGTCTATTAAGGTCTAACTGAGATAGATTTACCTCAAAATAAATAAAAGGTATGTAAAGTTGGCGGGGTGGCCTAATATCGGTATCAGCCAGACAGCGAGGAAGTCTATCCATTTTTCACTAGCGCTAGACCAAGGAGATTGTTTTTGAGTCTGAGGTGGAACGTCACACCTACCACCATCTTCTCACTTTACTGCACAGATCCCTGTGCTACTCATGTACTGATTTGGCGATGGTCGGTATCGAACCTGGGACCTTGGTAAGTCGGTAGAGGACTGGTCTAAACTGTAAATGTTTACATATTATATGGTGTGAATAATTTGCATACCGGTTTTAACTAAACCGTGTTTAATAAATAACTACTTGGTATTGTTGATATTTAATATTATTGTTTTATTCTTAAATGTATTAAAAGCAATCCTATGTATAATCTTATATTGAAATAAATTAGAATAATGTAAGAATAAGTGGGATCTTTTTTGTGTTCTTATTTAATTTCATTAGTCTTTCTAATTCAATATGATATTTAAGTATATTAAAACTTAAATCCTTGTGCTCAGAGGGTACATATTTTTACTAATATGTACAGCAATAGATGATTGATAATCTATCTATAGCAGTACGTGCACATTACCAGCCATCTTTAATAAAATATGTCTACACGAAAATCTGCTGCAACAGTATATGTAACACCGGAAGCGCGTGGTGTAATGGTTAAAGTCATGGGAAATGGACTCGTCGCCCCGAGTTCAAATCCTGGACGTGGTAATTGCATTTCACTTAACGCTAATACCCTTGGGAAAGGTATGAATCCTACACTCCCTCAGCTATGGGTAAATAGCAGGGTAGACTGGGTTCTTTAACCATGGCTAGGTAACCAGTCTAGGAGAAGGAAAACTCTGAATTCAGACCTGTTAAACTCCGCTTAAGAAATTGACCTTGTGTCGTATCCTGCTCGTGTGGAGGAGTTGGTAAATATATATATGTAACACCAGGAAACAATGTTTCTTTATACAGAAACAAAAATAGAATGAATATGTACAAAGTGACTCCAAATAGAGAGAAGGAATCACACACACACACACACACACACACACACACACTGGATAGTAAGCCAATAAAATTAGTAGACCAGTTCACATACGTAGGTAGTAATAGATGTGGAGATTAAGATAAAATAAAATTAAAATTAAAAATAACAATCTTCCAGGTACCTGACAGGAAGAACATCTGGACATGGCCGGAGAAAAAGGCCCTTTTGGCACCAAAAAGGAACCCTCAGCCATTCCAAACGCACACTTTACTGAACATACGTTATTGACTGGCTCAGGAGAAAATCTCCTCTCCACGAAATAGCTATGAACCTAGAAATAAAGTCTGAAACCTAAAAGTATCTTTTGTATTTGTCTTCTTTTCCCTTCTTTAATTCGTTTTACAGCTCGACGACCATCAGAAGGAAGAACCACATATAATGGGAATTAAAAGAAAAGAAACCTGAAGCGAATACACACCAAATAACCAAAAGGCAAATTCTCACCATAGAAAAACATCCAACATATATAGAAATGCAATGAGTAAATTGTCGTCTAATTCAATAGTTCTCAACTTTTCTCTTAACCTATGAACCCTTTGATTCCTATTTTACTCTGGTGGTCCCCACATTGCAATTTGATGTTTAAAAAACCAATTGTATTTTTATAATTAAATACTTTTTACTTGACCCCAAAAATATTGTCCGCCCTGTCGGCTGGGGCGTTAGAATGCACCGACTGCACCTCTGCAGAGGGGTAAGACTCCCCCAATGGGGCCACCTGTTGGCCGTGGGCGGCGACCCGTGATACTTAAGGATAGACCCCAGGTGGATGAGCAGTTCATGACAAGCATTACTCCACTTTGGTCCTATCTTGGGCTAGACGGTCGGTCGGAGAGGCCCCCCGATCAATCGGCTGGCGTCAAGCCCTAGCACCTATATGATTTCCCAACCCTATTGCCCTCATGGCAAGCCCCAACCCCTTTTTATCATATGGGTGCTAGAAGCGGTGGCTGCGGTCTACATGTCCTGGAATAACGTTAAACTCTATCTGATGGTGAGATTCCAGTTTTGGAGGTTGGGAATGTGGAGCACCCGTTCATCACATTGCTCCCTGGTCCACTCTGACCCGGAGTGGTAGTACCTGTTAGGGTCCCATCTATGGTTTAAATAGAAAAATGTGTTAATAAAAAATTGTATTATCCATTAAGAATTGATTTATTTCAAAACTTTATCGGCATTAAATGACCCACTGTGGTTGATATGCCGTAAAACAAAACAAACCAAAAAATATTGTATGATCCCTAGGGGGATATATGACCTCCGGTTGAGAACCTCTGCTCTAGTTGGCATCCAGTGTCTGCACAGAGCTGATGAATACTGGCACTGACAATTTTTTTTGTAAAAAGTCTGTTATTTCTTCAGTTATATACAAAACAAAATTGCTTTCTTTCACCATTTAAGAGTTTCACTCATTTATCTAATTCTTTGGGTGGTGAATGTAAGAGTTACATTTCTATTTTTAAGAAATAACGATTCTAAAGCTGATTATCACGTAAGAGATAGTACAATTAGATTACGTATAAAAAGCACGTAAGAGATATTACCATTAGATTACGTATAAAAAGCACGTAAGAGATAGTACCATTAGATTACGTATAAAAAGCACGTAAGAGATAGTACCATTAGATTACGTATAAAAAGCACGTAAGGATAGTACCATTAGATTACGTATAAAAAGCACGTAAGAGATAGTACCATTAGATTACGTATAAAAGCACGTAAAGAGAAGATTAGCGTAGATTACGTATAAAAGCACGTAAGAGATAGTACCATTAGATTACGTATAAAAAGCACGTAGAGATTAGTACCATTAGATTACGTATAAAAAGCACGTAGAGATAGTACCATTAGATTACGTATAAAAAGCACGTAAGAGATACTGCCATTAGATTACAGCACGCACGTAAGAGATAGTACCATTAGCACGTAAGAGATAGTACCATTAGATTACGTATAAAAAGCACGTAAGAGATATACCATTAGATTACGTATAAAAAGCACGTAAGAGATAGTACCATTAGATTACGTAAAAAAGCACGTTTAATAAAAAGCACATAATACCATTAGATTACGTATAAAAAGCACGTAAGAGATAATACATTAGATTACGTATAAAAAGCACGTAAGAGATAATACCATTAGATTACGTATAAAAAGCACGTAAGAGATAGTACCATTAGATTACGTATAAAAAGCACGTAAGAGATAATACCATTAGATTACGTATAAAAAAGCACGTAAGAGATAATACCATTAGATTACGTATAAAAAGCACGTAAGAGATAGTACCATTAGATTACGTATAAAAAGCACGTAAGAGATAGTACCATTAGATACGTATAAAAAGCACGTATGAGATTAGTATATACCTAGATTACGTATAAAAAAGCACGTAAGAGATAATACCATAGATTACGTATACCCCATTAGATTACACGTAAGAGGATAGATTAGATTACGTATAAAAAGCACTAAGAGATAATACCATAGATTACGTATAAAAAAGCACGTAAGAGATAATACCAATAGATTACGTATAAAAAGCACGTAAGAGATATACCATTAGATTACGTATAAAAAGCAAAAGCACGTATGAGATAATACCATTAGATTACGTATAAAAAGCACGTAAGAGATAATACCATTAGATTACGTATAAAAAGCACGTAAGAGATAATACCATTAGATTACGTATAAAGCACGTAAGAGATAATACCATTAGATACGTATACGTAGATTACGTATAAAAAGCAGTAAGAGATAATACCATTAGATTACGTATAAAAAGCACGTAAGAGATAGTATCATTAGATTACGTATAAAAAGCACGTAAGAGATATATCATTAGATTACGTATAAAAAGCACGTAAGAGCATTAGATTACGTATAAAAAGCACGTAAGAATAATACCATTAGATTACGTATAAAAAGCACGTAAGAGATAATACCATTAGATTACGTATAAAAAGCACGTAAGAGATAATACATTAGATTACGTATAAAAAGCACGTAAGAGATAATACCATTAGATTACGTATAAAAAAAGCACGTAAGAGATAATACCATTAGATTACGTATAAAAGCACGTAAGAGATTAGTATCATTAGATTACGTATAAAAAGCACGTAAGAGAAATACCATTAGATTACGTATAAAAAGCACGTAAGAGATAGCATTAGATACGTATAAAAAGCACAGAGATAATACCATTAGATTACGTATAAAAAGCACGTAAGAGATAATACCATTAGATTACGTATAAAAAGCACGTAAGAGATAATACCATTAGATTACGTATAAAAAAGCACGTAAGAGATAGTATCATTAGATACGTATAAAAAGCACGTAAGAGATATACATTAGATACGTATAAAAAGCACAGAGATTACGTATAAAAGCACGTAGATAATACCATTAGATTACGTATAAAAAAGCACGTAAGAGATAATACCATTAGATTACGTATAAAAAAGCACGTAAGAGATAGTACCATTAGATTACGTATAAAAAGCACGTAAGAGATAATACCATTAGATTACGTATAAAAAGCACGTAAGAGATAATACCATTAGATTACGTATAAAAAGCAGTAAGAGATAATACCATTAGATTACGTATAAAAAGCACGTAAGAGTAATACCATTAGATTACGTATAAAAGCACGTAAGAGATAATACCGTATAAAAAGCACGTAAGAGATAGACATTAGATTAATAAAAAGCACGTAAGAGATAATACCATTAGATTACGTATAAAAAGCACGTAAGAGATAATACCATTAGATTACGTATAAAAAGCACGTAAGAGATAATACCATTAGATTACGTATAAAAAGCACGAAGAGATAAGTACCATTAGATTACGTATAAAAAGCACGTAAGAGATAATACCATTAGATTACGTATAAAAAGCACGTAAGAGAAATCATTAGATTACGTATAAAAAGCACGTAAGAGATAGTACCATTAGATTACGTATAAAAAGCACTAAGAGATAATACCATTAGATTACGTATAAAAAGCACGTAAGAATAGCATTAGATTACGTATAAAAAGCACGTAAGAGATTAGATTACATTAAGAGATTACCATAGATTACTATAAAAAGCACGTAAGAGATAATACCATTAGATTATGTATAAAAAAGCACGTAAGAGATAGTACCATTAGATTACGTATAAAAAGCACGTAAAGATAGTACCATTAGATTATGTATAAAAAAGCACGTAATAGTACCATTAGATTATGTATAAAAAGCACGTAAGAGATAGTACCATTAGATTATGTATAAAAAGCACGTAAGAGATATACCATTAGATTATGTATAAAAGCACGTAAGAGATAGCGTAAGAGTACCATTAGATTATGTATAAAAAGCACGTAGAGATAGTACCATTAGATTATGTATAAAAAGCACGTAAGAGATAGTACCATTAGATTATGTATAAAAAGCACGTAAGAGTACCATTAGTATGTATAAAAGCACGTAAGAGATAGTACCATTAGATTATGTATAAAAAGCACGTAGAGATAGTACCATTAGATTATGTATAAAAAGCACGTAAGAGATAGTACCATTAGATTATGTATAAAAGCACGTAAGAGATAGTACCATTAGATTATGTATAAAAAGCACGTAAGAGATAGTACCTTAGATTATGTATAAAAAGCACGTAAAGATAGTACCATTAGATTATGGAGTATAAAAAGCACGTAAGAGATATACCATTAGATTACGTATAAAAAGCACGTAAGAGATAGTACCATTAGATTATGTATAAAAAGCACGTAAGAGATAGTACCATTAGATTACGTATAAAAAGCACGTAAGTGATAGTACCATTAGATTACGTATAAAAAATACGTAAGAGATAGTACCATTAGATTGATAGTACCATTAGATTACGTATAAAAAGCACGTAAGAGATAGTACCATTAGATTATGTATAAAAAGCACGTAAGAGATAGTACCATTAGATTATGTATAAAAAGCACGTAAGAGATAGTACCATTAGATTACGTATTAAAAAGCACGTAAGAGATAGTACCATTAGATTACGTATAAAAAGCACGTAAGAGATAGTACCATTAGATTACGTATAAAAAGCACGTAAGAGATAGTACCATTAGATTACGTATAAAAAGCACGTGAGAGATAGTACCATTAGATTACGTATAAAAAGCACGTAAGAGATAGTACCATTAGATTACGTATAAAAAGCACGTAGAGATATACCATTAGATTACGTATAAAAGCACGTAGAATATAAAAGCACGTTACCATTAGATTACGTATAAAAATGCACGTAAGAGATAGTACCATTAGATTACGTATAAAAAGCACGTAAGAGATATTACCATTAGATTACGTATAAAATGCACGTAAGAGATAGTACCATTAGATTACGTATAAAAAGCACGTAAGAGATAGTACCATTATATTACGTATAAAAAGCACGTAAGAGATATTACCATTAGATTACGTATAAAAAGCACGTAAGAGATAGTACCATTAGATTACGTATAAAAAGCACTACGTTTCCGGAAATAGCCGAAACCTTTGAGACTTTAGGGTTAGTGTTAGGATTAGGGTTAAGGTTATGCTACTTTGGGAATGCTATTTATACGTAAAATGCGATTCAAATGATATTATCTCTTGTGCGATATTCTGCATTAGTACCGAAATAACATTACCGAAAAAATCAGGGAAATCTTTAAGGCGGGCTATTCTGTACAAATATTGAATTGTTTAATCAAAATTAAAATTATCAGTACAGCAAAATTGTTATACAAATACCTTTGTTGGTTGGCCATACTACCCAATGAACATCCCAACAAAGAATGGGGACCCAAACCTGCTTGAGGGCCCTGGAAAGGTTAAATTAGCATATAATAGAGCTGGAGCCCCATTGATAGATAGGACGGAAAAGAAAATCTGCTGCTATAATACACACTATATAGAGATACAATGAGTAAATTATCGTCTAAATCAATAGTGCTGAACTTTTCTTTTTACCTTTGGACCCCTTTGATCCCTATTTTACTCTGGTGGACTCCCCATAGGCATTCGATGTTTTCTTTTTTCTTTTTCTTTTCCTATTGTATTTTTATAATTGTTATAGGTGATACACCCTATTGACCAATGGAATGCGCCGACGGCTTACTATAAATAAACAGGGATAATTGTGGCTTAGGAGCAAGCCAATGCGAGTGCCAATAACTCTGTTCGTTGGACGTAATTTCCACATCTCTCTATTGTATTGTCTACTTTCCGTTAATACATTTTTCTACTTTTCGTTACCTGTTGTTTTGTTCTTATTTGACCCCTTAAAACCCCACAACAATAATTAAACATGTTTTGCTTGCTTGGACCCACCACAATAAATGTTATATGGTCCCTGGGAATCAATATGGGTCCCAATTGAGAACCATTGGTCTACACAAACTATTTATATAGAAATCAATACATGCAACGTTCCACTTTGTCCCTTACTTAGACTAGATGGGCAGTCAGAGAGACCCTCTCCGATCAGGTGGCTGGTCACGTCAAGCCCTAGCACCTATATGATTGTCGCGACCCTATTGCCCTTATAGAAAGCCCCGACCATTTTTATCCTATGTGCTAGAAGGCGTTGGCTGAGGGTCTTAGTATCCTGGGTATGACGTTAAGCTCTATCTGATGGTGAATTTCCAATTCTGGATCTCTGGAGAAGTGAATTATCGCTTCATCGACATTAGTCCCAGGTCCATTCTGATCCAGAGTGATAGTACCTGTTAGCATACCATTTATGGTTAAATAGAAAAAATGATTTTAAAAATGTTTCAAAATTGAGTTTTAAAAAAATTCAATACCCATCAAGAATGAATAAAACAAAATTTATTCGGCACAATAATGGTTGACATACCGTAAAATCCAACCAACCAATCAACCAACCAACCCAACCATGACACCACGAGACGCGCCAATTTAAAACATCTAATCAGAGATTGAATTTAGCACAAAACTAGTGAGGATTAAACTCACTAATTATGTTCTTGGACTAGATCATTAATCATGACACCATAGGAGGCGCTTTTTAAAAATGATCTGCAAAAAGTCGAATGTATTGTGCACCCAGTGAGGTTCTAACTCACTAGTAATGTTATATTAACCTAGCTCACTAACCATAACACCACTAAAGATGAGCACATAATTTCGAAAAATCAAAATAATACCTAAAATATGAAGGTTTTTTTTACATATTTGAATTAATAGGTAACTTTATTAATAGATTAGCTCTTAAAAATTATCATCAAAAATTAAAATGTATTGGGCGCCTAGTAATGTAATATTAACCTAACTCACTAACTATAACACTGCTAGAGACTGTTTTTAAAACTGTTATAAAAACTTTCATTAAATTTTATTCAAAGCCAGGACACCTAGTAAGAACCAAACTCACTACCCAATTAGTAATCGATCGGTAAGTCCTGCTGGAACCACGTCCAAATATCCGAATTAAACGAAAAGGTTCGGTATATTTTCTGTTTTGGAAAATACAATCATTTATGCGATACGATAATCGAAGAAATTTCGTTTTCTGCTCAGTTCAAAGAAAACAAAATTACACAATAAAAAAATGTGTGTGTGTGTGTGTGTGTGTGTGTGTGTGTGTGTGTGTGTGTGTGTGTTATTGGCGAAGCAAGACGAACAAGAAAGAAGATAAAAAAAAACATCACTTAAAATTTATAACAAATACAGTAATTAGCCTCAATCAAGATAAAAGCGACTATTTTAAATAAATGTAAAATTCAAATTTCGTTGTCGCATTGGTATTAAAAGCTATAACAAAATTATTTATGTATCTTACTGACTGAGATTCGAAAAATATGTTGTTACGACCAATTTTATTTACGATTTATCTTTTTCTTTTCTTTCTTTCTTTCTTTCTTTTTTTGTAGATGAGAGGAGTGTGTTTGGTAAATTAGAAACTATATGTTAAACTATTCTTTGAACCATTATGCATGTGTTTGTCAGTGTGTGTATCATAAACGTCTAATGATTCCAGACAACCAGACGATAATTAAGAAATTGCGAGCCACGTATTTACAAAGTTAAACTGTATATATTTACTAAACCAAGTAATAAACATAATTCCGTCTGATTAATTTATATATTTATGCTACAAACAAGAAAAAGAAGTGGTTTATTCTAAAGAGACCTTCTAAAACTAATTTGCTGTTAAATTTGCTAAATGTATGCAACAAAAATTCGTTCCCAAGACAAAGTTTTCGATTGGGTAGGTATTCACCCACCCCGTATGCCATGGGTAGGAATATGTGTTTTCCTGACCTGCCACCAGGCCGGATAAACATAAAGTCTTTTTAACGTGGGGAGTTATAATAATATTATGTTGGTTTGTTTGTTTTGTTTTGTTTTACGGCATATCAACCTCAGTGGGTCATTTAATGCCGATAAAGTTTTGAAATAAATCAATTAATGGATAATACAATTTTTTTTATAAATACATTTTTCTATTTAACCCATAGATGGGACCCTAACAGGTACTACCACTACGGGTCAGAGTGGACCAGGGAGCAATGGTGATGAAGGGGTGCTCCACATTCCCCAAACCTCCAAAACTGGAACCTCACCATCAGATAGAATTTAACGTCATTCCCAGGACATGTAGACCCTCAGCCACCGCCTTCTAGTACCCATATGATAAAAAGGGGTTGGGGCTTGCCATAAGGGCAATAGGGTTGAAAATCATATAAGTGCTAGGGCTTGACGTGACCAGCCGATTGATCGGAGGGGGCCTCTCCGACCGCCCGTCTAGCCCAAGATAGGGCCAAAGTAGAGTATTGCATGTCATGAACTGCTCATCCACCTGGGCTCTATCCTTAAGCATCACGGGTCGCCACTCATGGCCAACAGGTGGCCCCATTGGGGGAGTCTTACCCTCTGCAGAGGTGATAATAGTATTGAGTTAGACAATATAATTGACTCACAGGTTAGCTTTATCCAATTTACGGAGGGTAGTTGGATGGCGACCTGGACGACACCAATACGAGGATATAACATGTTGATTATACTACATGGATAGTTTTTAATGATTCAAAAATTCAAGATTTTTCTCTTTAATTAATGAGGACGTAGGGCAGGTTTAGCTCAGTCGGTAGAGCGTCTGACAAGAAACCAAAAGGTTCCGGATTCGATACCGACGCCTCGCCAACTCAGCGTATGAGAAGCACAGGAGTCTGTGTGGTAAAGTGAAGAGCCGATGGTAGGTGTGGCGCTCACCTCAGACACCAAAACAATCTTCTTGTCTAGCGCAAGTGAAAAGGGGATAGACTCCTTCACCGTCTTAGGCCACCCCGACGAAATTACTTTTTAGCAAAACTAACTTGGCATTATGAAATTCTTGCCAAAAACCAAACATATAGTACCTTAAAACTGTTGAGTACCCCAGGTACTATAATGGTAAGAAAAGCTTGGCGGACTGACTGTAATAATACTGTGCAAGGGGTGATAGGTAATATCATAGAAACCAAACATAAACCGAATCTCATGCAAAAGAATATGATTCCGTCGATCCCTCGCCCCAGGCACCGGGCAATAAACCCAGCTCATACCCCTGTTATGTGAGGGAGGGGGGAACGACACCCTCCGACCACGCAATTTATTTTACCTCACTTACCCGTCGTGTAGCAGGTAAATATAGGTATTTACCGAACTGTCACTNATCTGTCACCACGGTAGGATGTGGTACAAGGTTGCATTCAGTGAGGATCGAACAGGCTATTCAGTTGGAATGGATCAGCGAGATTAGTCTGCAAACCATTACACGACAATGGGGTAACCTGGGTAAGTATTTAACTAACCTGTTTGTCACGGGTAGGATGTGATACATAGTCGCAAATATGGGACATCCAGTGAATATGTTTTTGTAACAAAAAGCTTATAAATCGCTAAACATAGGTTTGCCACAAAGAACTTTGGAGTGGAAACACACTGTCTCCCGGTAACAAAAAATTTCCGGACCCAGCGGTCAGTAAGAAGGTCATGCGGACAGTCTTCTAGGACAAGTAAGGACCCATCAATTTAATTTCCTTGAAAAAGGCGCAACTCTAAACAGTGCTTCTTATTGCAAATTTTTAGACAAAATTCACCTTATCTATTGAATGACCCTTGTATGTGTCTATGTGTATATTCTTTCACGTCTGTGTAACTTAAATTTTAAGACGGATCTCAACAAGTCAAACAGAGAAATATTATCAGGTGAATGTCTAAAAATTGTTACATTATTTTAAATTCTATTCCAATTACAAATTTTGACTGTCGAGTCCGGATTTTCACTAAACAAAAACCAATTTTTAATTTTTCGGTCCACTGTACGCGACGTGAAGGACAAAATCTATTTATTGAACTCCACTTTCCACTAATTTAAACTTTCAAACTTTAGCTTATACGCGGCTTATCTAAAAATATTTAGAAATCACAGAAATGTTTATAGAGTACTAGATGTGGCTATCCGGCGTTGCCTGGGTAGAGGGGCATTTAAAAAAAATTAGTCTCGCAGATCGATTATACTTATCGCGAGTGAGATCCTCACTGGTTGCCCTAAAAACCCTACGGAAATATATAACAATATAGCAAGAAATTTCCATTCAATGATTTACATTTGAAAAAAAAAAAGATATAAATGATGCAATTAATTCAATCAATCAAGATTATATTTCAAAGCGAAAAAAAAAAAAAAAAAAAAAGAAAAAAGATAAAAAATAACATGCTTTCCCTTCTGTTACATTTCAAATTTGAATTTTTAATATTCTTCCCAAAATAACTAAAATCTTCATTATTTTTGCTCAAAAGTGTGTTAATATATTATACTTTGTCGTTAATTGTTTTATTTTCGAAGTTTTCCTCCGGACATACAATACACACAACTGCCCTTTATATATGTACTAGCAGCGGCTACGCGCTTCGCCTGGTAGAGGGGATTTTGTAAAGTTAGTCCCTCAGATCCATTATTACTGAATCGTGAGTTGAATCCTCGTGGGATGCCCATTTAAATCCCTATGTAAAAAAAATAGACCTAGCATTGATCCAGCTACTCTGAAAGAAATATTAATGTCTACTATCTAAAATATTAAATGAAAAAAAATCCATGCTGTTATCATTTAAATTATATTTTTATAATATCTTCACGAATATAAATCAAACCTCTATTATTTTTGCTCAAAAACCAAGCCCTGGTGATATTTAATGTGTATATATATTTACTTTGTTGTTAATTGTTTTATTTTCGAAGTTTCCTCCGGACATACATATACACACAACTGCCCTTTATATATTATAGATAGATTGTCAATGTTTACATATTCTAAAGTTTGAACATATAACTATTTTTCTACATAATAAGGACATGACCAGCCGAGTGATCGGAGGGTTCCTCTTCCGACCGCCCGGCCAGACTTTACCACATAGATCAAATTACCCAATCTGTGCTACTTATGCACTGAGTTATCGCGGACCAGTATCGAACCCGAAACCTTGTAATTTATTTGTTTGTTTGTTTATTTTACGGCACATCAACCTCAGTGGTTATTTAAATCCTTAGCATCATTACCATATAAAAAGTATCCCCAGCAGTATTAGATATATAAGACTATAGATTAGGCCGGGTTAGCTCAGTCGCGTAGAGCGTTCGGCTAAACCACAAGGTTCCTCTAGTTCGATACCGGTCCTGCCGCTGCGAGCGTAGCTGTATGTATGCACAGGGATCTGTGCGGTAAAGTAAGGAGCTGATGGTAGGTTGTGGCACTCCACCTCAGACTCTAAGAAATCTCCTTGGTCTATCGTTAGTGAAAAGGGGATAGACTCCCTCGCTGATTGGCTGATACCGACATAGGCCGCCCCGACGACTTTACTTACTTATAGATTTATAATTTCTAGTTTTTTGTTTGTTTGTTGTTTTACGGCATATCAACCTCAGTGGGTCATTTAATGCCGATAAAGTTTGAAATAAATCAATTCTTAATGGATAATACAATTTTTTTATAAATACATTTTTCTATTTAACCGATAGAGGGACACCTAACAAGGTACTACCACTCCGGTCAGAGTGGACCAGGGAGTAATGGTGATGAAGGGGTGCTCCACATTCCCCAAACCTCCAAAACTGGGAACCTCACCATCAGATAGAGTTTAACGTCATTCCCAGGGACAATGTACCCCGCAGCACCGCCTCTCTAGCACCATTGAATGATAAAAAAGGGGTTGGGGTGCTTGCCTATAGAGGACAATAGGTGCTGGAATATAATCAACTATAGGTGCTGAGGCTTGACGGTGACCAACCGATATATCGGAGGGGCCTCGTCGACCGCCGTCTAGTCCCAAAATAGGGCCAAAGTATAGATTTATAATTTCTCGGTGGTATAATTTTTTGTTCAGTGCGCAATGATAAACTTTGTGGGTGGTATTTCGTTGGTGTTTTGATGGAGACTTCCTCATCAGTGACAAACAAAAATCGAAGATCAATTTCCGGTGAGACTAATTTTAAGTTCTGCTGAAATTCTCGACGCTTCTTTTCTCTGCACTCCGATTCTCTGTGAGGAAATCTCCTTTCAGACAAAATAACGATCCAATTAAAGCAATTAATTCTTTTTGGAAAAATAGAAATAAAAAAAATAAAAAATAATGAAAATAAATAAGAATTCTTCAACTCCTTCGCTTCGTCGTCAACACAATTTTTGACTATTTCGGACTTGAAAATTTACTGAAATACAAATGTGTTCGATATTCTTCTCGTCTTTGAAAATTAATGCACATCATCATCTCATCATCATCATCATGCATCATCATGTCAGGTTAATAGCATGGATTACGATGACTCTCTCTCTCTCTCTCCCTCTCTCTGTCTCTCTGTCCTCTCGTGCTTCTGTGTGTCTCTCTCTATCACACCGTCCTTTATGAACATCTGTTGATGAGGCCAAATTCGAGTTGTAGTAGTAGTCGTTAGTTCAAGAAAACAACATACGTAAATTGTTGTATAGTCACAAGGGTTGTTTTATTTCTCCTTTCTAGCTCGTGGGTTGTGTTTTTCAGAGGAGAGAAGAGAGAGGAGTCGGAGAGAAGATGAGACGATGAGAGCTAGGGACGACGAAGAGATTGAGATTGAATCTGAGAGAGAGAGGCTCTCAAATGTATATCATCGCAAATTACATGTTCTGGTACTACTAAGCGAACACATCACGGGGAACCCGGAAGCTCAGTCTGTCCCAACTACGAAGGCCCTTCCGTTGTCGTCCCGTGGTGAGGGTCCCTTCGCTCCTCCGCAAAAACACTAGGACTTCCAGTTTTATTTTTAACTTTAGTTCCGGAATCAGTTGGTCAGTCAATGGCTGGCACCCGTTGAGTGTTTACCGTCCAAACTTTAACCTCTCTTTGTTCTTATTTTTTTTTACTCTCATCTATTCAGAAATCTCAATATACCTTTTTCTTTTTTCACTCCCCAAATTCCCGTAGACCATAAAATAATCTTGTTACAAACACCCTCCAGGCAGTTAGGCGCAATTATTACTACTGGTGTAGTCAGCAATGTCAGTGAGGAATCTATGTGTAGAACTATATATTACACTATGTCTTTCCTAAAACCATATCCGGCATAAAATAACCATAGAAGGTTGACATGTCCTTAAAATTGATAAGTCAAAAACAACTAGAGAAAAAAACTCGCTATTCAATAGTAAGGGATCTGCAAAAACTAAGCCTTGTATATAAAACCATTTACACACCATGGCGCGTGTTTTATTTTTCATAACCCGTTTCGTCACTGGAAGGATGTGATCACAAGCTCGAAAAGATATGCGGCATACAGTGGGCATATCGTAATAGCTATTCGATAGCAATGGTTTCTTGATAGACTAGTCTACTTAATCAATTGCATCAAGATATGGACGCCAGGACAGCATAGAATGTTATGAGAAAGAGAAAAGAAATCGGAGGAATAGATAAGTATATCAGCGTTGAAGACAACATCGACACGCTATTAAAGTTCTTGAGTGTTTCATACAGAGACTTTAAAGAGAGAATAATGAGAGTCAGAAATTGCAAAAAGAGCTGACAAAACGCAATAAATGTGGATTAGAATAAAAAAGAAAGATAAGTATACATCAATATGCATAAACTATAAAACATCTTCTATCTGATCATTTAAAAGACTGAGCAAATCTCGGGTAGTTATTCCTAGTAATCTTAAATATAATGAAGGTGGAACGCACCTCTGTGACGTGGAATAAAAGTATTTATTTATTTATCCCATATATATACTAACCTAATCCTCAACCATCAACCTAACCCTAAACCCTAACCCGTCTTCTTTTTTCCTAGTTAGATCAATAGAATAAATAATTTATTTTATTTCCAATTAAAACTAAACCCTAAACCTAAAACTCTGACCTAACCCCTACAACCCTTAACGAGCGTCTTAGCTCTTTTCTTGATAGTCATCCAATAAATGGATTATTTACTGTTTCCCATATAAACTAACTAAAACCAACTGACACCCTAACCCGCTAAAAATCTTCCTAACCCTAAACCTAACTCCGTCTTTTTCCCGCTAGACCGCTATATATCCATATATAAAATTCTAAAATAAATTGTTTCCATCAGTCAAGAGTGTTCCCCTATTGGGTTTTATGTGTAGACTTATAGGAAACAACCGAAATTCGAGTTGATAGCTACGGTTGAACGTGGCTTGCCAATCACTGACAGATACCCGGCCTATGTGATACAAGGTTGCAACTATCGACGTATCATACTCGAGGATTTGACCGCCTATTCACTAGTATGGATCTGCGAAACTAGTTGCACATAAAAAACCACTCGACTCTCGTTTTTACTCCACTATCAACCACGCCCGCTTATTTAACCACCACACTCCATTTCACCACTGCCCGCCTAGAATGCGCAACACCCGGCTAGTCAAGTGAGGATCGAACACGTCCGTTCAACTTGGAAGTTAATGGTATCTACGAGACACTTGTCATAACCATTACACCACGTGCGGGACAGACCTTGAGTTACCAACCATTTCGCCACTAATTATGGGGAAAATGGGGGGACACAACTGTGCGCAAGTATAGTGCATTCCAACCTGCGGATATCTGAACTCGTTATTCAGTAATTAATGGATCTGTGCTGGTATACTGCTCTAGAAACAGAGCATCTGAATGCCCTCAAACACATCTCTGACTACGCTTGTTCGCGCTCTCCGTGGATTTGTTAACGGATTGGGTTTTGTAACTGTGCTATTTTCCTTATTTTGGCGCGGGTATTTTTTATGTGTTTTGGTATATGGATTCTCTCGCGAAGTTCAAATGTGTTTAGAAATGTCGTTGAATCAAACCACATTTTTGTGCCTACCACCCATGGACCTTCGGCTTGTGGAGTGGCGCCCAATAGTAGGAGATGGTTATATTTTTGATTTCTCCTCTGTTGAAGATGAATTGTATCTGTAGTATCCTTTTAGTGTTATGCGAAACATACTATCATTTATACCACCCTTAATTATATATTAATTTTCAATTCTATTGTTTAGATCTGGTTACCGAATAATATGGCTTTTTATATATGATATCATATAAGGTTTGGAACCAATTTTCGAGTCTTCTAGCGAGATATTGTATTGTTATTCTACTGTTTAGTTACTAGTTGTTTGTTTTTGTATAAAAACTTTTGCATCACAATACTTAATAAAAAGGAGTTCTCAGCATCATATGATAAATACAAAAAAATCTCAAAATACAGATTTTTAGCTTAGGGGATTATATTTAGCAAACAGATGTCCTATTGGAGACACTTAACATTATAATAAGAAACGTGCTTGTATATAAATCTGATTTATATATCAAATTGTTGTAATTCCACCCCCTCCTCACATAAAACAAAACAAAACAACAACATAGAAACAAAACAAAACTAAACAAAATACAGTCTGCCCTTACTATTATATGTTAACCCAGTAGTCGTGGAATAGATGCAGAGTAGTTTCATGAGATAGATTATGCCTTTGTGCCCAAGGGCATTTTCTCCGAAGTTGGAATTGTCGTCAAGGGAAACAGACGTAAGAGTAACAAGGTTATTAAACCGTAGCGTGTACCTTATATCCACCCAGTTCATACGTCTTTTAGACTGTGCACATGAAAACCTTCCACACGCGACCGCATTCATTGGAATTGTTACAGGGCTTAAGCCCAAAATTGCTGAAGCATTTAAATATTTAAAAATAGTGACTGAACCTTTCTTGTTTTTAATTTGATTTTTATATTATTTTTCCCGGATATTATAAGTAAACTAAACAAATTGAAAATGTGATGAATAGCCGTTATGTTCGTTGTGTAGCTTTGGTGTATCTTAGCTCCCCCACCATAGAACCGCCTGCTGTTCTTTGTTTCATTTGCGAACTGGTACGCTGAATAGGTGGAACTTTGGAATGAAAAGGCGAGCGAAAGAAAGAAAGAGACAATAGCAAGAAGGTCCTTTATGGACTTAGGTTTTATTAACCAGGTTCATAGTCCTGTAGCTGAGGGGAAGAGAATCCACTGCTGCGTCAGATAGGACCAAGCGTGAATCCTTAACTTTAACGTCGTATGTGAGTTTCCTAAAAGCCCAACATAAAAGACAACGGGGGATCCATCTCTTGACTACTACTACTATATTCTTGATATTATTTATTGGGTCTCTGACTTAGTGAGGGAAAGGCGGGGTGGTGTGTCCTATCTGTTAGGGTTGTAGGGTTAGGTGTAATGGGGAATATGAGGGGATGATAATTTCAGTTCAAGAAGTCTGGGTTCCCCTGTTTATGTGTGGAGCTTATAGGAATAACCTTCCTGGACTACAACACTTCGTCATTTGCACTCAAATAATTGCACCACTTTTGACACCCCTGATCCTTAGAATAATTTAGTTGCTAGCTCTCAGTTGCACTGTTATTGGCCACCGTGGTGTTATAGAACGGAATTTTGATTTAGATTATGACCCATTTATAAACATGAGTTCAAGTAGTAGCTTCCAAATCGCCCTGGTGCTGGAATAATAAGATTTCTCTGGAACTATGGATCTGGGATTACCGATTTAAATAAGGAGATACGATGTCGTATCGTTAAACAACAGCAAGAAAATCTGCAATAATTGATATCATCATCCCAGCAAACTACAGAAGGGAGAATAAAAGAAGAAAATTTGTACGACCTTCCAAAAGAATATGAAAGATCATTATTGTAGCCACGAATTAAACTTCGTAAGTCCACTGTATCGTATTGATGGATTAGTGATGACCAGTCTGGTACTCTCCTCCATTTCCATACTAGGTTCGTTGTGCTTATTAAAATTTATGGTATATTAATACAGCATATAGGATATACAGGATTAACAACAGCATATCACAGAGAAACGTCTCCGTATATTCCTTAATACTTTCAGTCTCGTATTTATGTTTAAGCTTCCTAAATTACTTATTCTGTATTATTACTCTTTCTACATCGAACCACATAATACATAACCTAACTTGTTTAGCAGTGGCTGAAATATTCTGGTATATTTCACATGATTAATAAACTCCCCAACACCTGGAAAACAAGGGGAACCGACTTCTTTGACTGATAAATTATAATGACTTTTTTATGTTCATTCATCTACTAGGAAAAAAGGGGGGTAGGGTTAGCGTTAGGGTTTAGGTTAGGGATCGACTGATGTCCACACGTTAATAAACCTGAGGTAAAACAAAAGAAAATCATCTTAACAACAAAAAAACAACGCAACTAATCATACAGACTCGCGACCTGAATGTCTGGACACTTCTCGATCTGCGTAGAGATCAGGAAAACCCAAAAAGACGTGACGAACTGGTCTCACTTGTACAAAGCAGAGTTTTAGTTACAAAACCATGTCGGCAGAGGGAGCGTCTCGATATGGTCGACATCGATGCCTTGTGGAAGTCTCGAGTATTCAGCCTCCAGATAAGAGAATTAAATAACAAAAATGGGTTGTGAGCGTGTGTATCTTACCTCACTCCTTCCTCTCTTCTTTTGCTCTTAAGATCCACCGACCAGACTGTGGTTAAACCTCCACAGATGTGATGCTAAATCCACCTCCAGATTGGTAAAAAAATCCACCTCCAGATGGGGCAAAATCCACCTCCAGATGTGGCTGAAAATATAGAGCAATGGAATTCACAACGTCCAGTTTCTGGTTGGCTGGTTGGTTAGTTTTGTGGATTTACGGTATGTTCAAACTTTGTTGGTACTTATGCCGTAGAACGTTTGTTTATTTCATTATTGATCGGTATTTCAATTTTGTTTATTTAACACTCAATTTTTTTAGACAATCTTTTTTCGTATTTAATCCAGTAGCGATTGTACTTGAAACAGATACTAGGCCACCCGGTCCAGTCCTGCCGTTTAACATACCTAAATATCTTCACCAATTTAATTCATCTCATCATCTAATAACTTTCAAATTGATCCTTTTTAAAGCAGCAAGAGTAGAAACAACTAAAAAATCTAGGTGCTAATGATTAAATATCTTTGTCGTTTCAGTGAATAGAATTTCTATCAAAGGAAAAATAAAATATAAAGAAAACATTAAACTAATATTTTTAGGAGGTTGATTTAGAAGGCTATCAGGAATGCAGGTGAAAAGAAAAAATAATTAAAATACGGGTAAACAATGGTGTTGTGTTAAACCGTGTATTTAATTTTTGAATTTCGAGATAATAGTTCTCTTTCAAAAGATCACTGGAAACTGGAAGCATCTAGTTATGGCATTCTTTTTGTTAAATTATTTGTTTTTAAATGATTGCGAATTTTCATATAACTGTATTCTCTGTTGTAGTTGACTTGAATGCGGGTTTTTTTGTACTTGTGCGTTGTTGGGCATGCGCGTGTCCTATGAAAATTCGCGCGTTGGTTAGGGACGAATATACGAATCCTAGCGCGGGATTGCACGTTGTGTCATTAAAGAGCGTATTTGTGTTTGGTGGCCATGGTGCATTATAATATTATGGTGCTTGGGCATGTAATATAAATCATATATAAATAATTTAGTTGTTTCCTACATAGCGCTGTTAAAGTTTGAGATTATTTAACAAGAATTGGTCAAGGTTATAGTTTTACGAAATTGTATCATTTTAAACACCCAGCATATTATGTGGAAGTCGTTGTGATAATGGCTATCGTCGGCTTAGAAAATTGACGCGGTCACCCCATGCTGTTCAAATCATGGAGCGCAGCTGCTTATATGTCACACCTTTTAAACTCCGCTTTAAGAAAATTTACTTTTTGTCACATCCTACTCAGTGCAGAAGAGTTGGTAAAATATGATCTCTCTCTTCTCTCTCTCTCTCTCTCTCTCTCTCTCTCCTGCTCTCGCTCCCTCTCTCTCTCTCTCTCGTCTCTCTCTTTTGGTCATATCGATATATATATATTATTATATATATATAAGTAGATAATATGTCATACCTATAGACTGACCTCCAAGAGAAAGAGGTATGTACCCAGAAAATATTTTGCGCTAAATGAAAAGATTGATAAACAATGTTCACCTATTTTGTTTCTGATCAGTTCCTATTTCGTCTTCTAAAATAAACGCAAAAGGTTTTTCGCATATATATATATTAATATATATATATATATATATATATAGTATAATATTATATATGCGTTGTGTGTGTGTGTGTGTGTGTGTGTGTGGTGTGTCTTGTGTGTGTGTGTGTGTGTAGATCATCCTCCAGAAGAGTGCACTTCTACACCATTCCATTATTCCGCACATACCTTGAGCCACAACACACACATAACATACACACACACACACACACACACAACATATATATATATATATATATATATATATATATATAAATATATATATGATATATGACAGAGAGGAGTGTAAATTCACGAATGCTCACAGAGTCAGCGTCTAATTCTTACACCAAAGTTTGAATCTGCTTTGTTAACAGACAGCCACCACACACACAGACACACAGACACACCAAATATATATTACCAACTCTTCAGCACCAACTCGGATTCGGAACCACACACATCACCACACACTCACACCGCACACACGCACACACACGCAGCATACACACACAACACACACATCTATACATTATACAAGTATTCTATATACTAGCAAAATATGCGGCCCTCCGGGATGCAAGTATAAGTTTTAATGAAAAAATAATCGATATTAAATTAGAAAGGCGTTAAGGAAACTAAATAATAATGCAGATATAAAAAGATTTGAAACAGAGGGGATATAATTGAAAAAATAGAACCAACTGAAACTTACTCTTCCATCACTCCGTCCTTTCATGTATTTTTTCTAAGTTAAGTATATTAGTTTTAAAAGAGGAAGTAAAGATTAAAATGCTAGCCAGTTATTCCATTTTCTTGTTAATGCGCACTTTAGCAGTTTAAGTAGTTCATTGAAGAGATTTTTGTTTATATTCATTTAAAATAAAACCAAACGGTTGAAACAATAACACTGAGCACATATTTATCTAATAAATTCATTTTTTAATATCAATATGCAAATTTAGCCTTCCCATTCACACTGGGTAAACCGCTATTTTGTTGTAATATAAAAGTATAATTTGGCACGTTGTTAGTATAGTGTTTCTTATACTGGTTGACGACTATCAGTAATAATACATGTAAAACAATTTTATTAATAAACTGTTGGCTGTTAATAAATTATAAAATATAAGAATCATAGTGGAGGAAGTTGTGCATGGCCAATATAACATAAGGGGACATTGCTGACGTCTGAGTGAGCTCGCTAATATTAGCTTCAGGTTACAGACATTATAAACACCACAAATCTCCATTATACATGAGATAGATATATATATAGGCCGGCGTTAGCTCTCATAGTCGGGTAGAGTGCTTCGGCTTAGATAAGCTCACTCAATGGCTTCCTATTGGTTCGATACCCGTGTCCTTCCGCCAACTCAGCGTGATGAGTAGTCCACAGGATCGGTGCGTTACAAGTAAGGAGTCCTGATGGTTTCAGTGTGTCGTCGCTCCATCTTCAGACGCGATAATTAAGCTCTTCCCTATGCGTCAGCGCTACTTGAAAAGGGATAGACTCTATTCCCTTACGGCTGTTCGTCTGCTGATACCGAACTTTAGGCCGCCCACCACTTTACTATTACTTAATATATATATATATAGAGAGAGAGAAGAGGAAGAGGGACGAGGGAAAGAGATAAAGACCAACAGAGAAACCAACAGCATACGAGCACGCGCACACATAGACACACACACACACAACACCTTCTGTATGTGTATGTGTTTCCTGCGTGAATTACTTGCCAATGGTTCGCCAGTAATTTTGGCAAACTTACAGTTCTCAGAATGACGGCATTGTTTCAGAGCCAATGGTCGTATGCTTGACAACAGCTTACGTTCCCAAAACAAAATTAGAGAAGCGATCTGCCATCATTTTCTTGCATCAAATACCAACATTCTGCCTACTTTGCTTGCCACACATGCCACCTCCGTCAACAATTTACGTTGTACCAGCACGGCAGATGGGCAAATAAATAGACGCATATAAGCACAAAAAAGGTGTAAAAAATACATACCGATATAAAAGCGGAAGGGAAAGAATGAAGAAAGCGGTAAAGATGCTGAGCGGGTGGGGGGGGGAGAGTTATGGTAATCATTGTAGGTCTGCTTAGCAGACTGGCCACATGCTAATGTATGGAGAGAAAGAAGAGAAGGAAAGAGTGTAATTGACAAAAGAAAGAAAGAAAGAGAAAGAAAAGAAAGGAAGAAGGAAAGAGTGTAATTGACAAAAAGAAAGAAAGAAAAAACGAGAAGAAAGGAAAGAAAGAAAAGAAAGAAAGAAAAGGAGAATAAACTGACAGAAAAAAAAGAAAGAAAGAAAGAAAGAAAGAAAGAAAATAAACTGACAGGAGAAAGAAAGAAAGAAAGAAAGAAAGAAAGAAAGAAGAAAGAAAAAAAAAGAGTGTAATTGACAAAAGAAAGAAAGAAAGAAGAAGAAAGAAAGAAAGAAGAGAAGGAGAATAACTGAACAGAAAGAAAGAAAGAAAAGAAAGAAAGTAAAAGAATAAACTGACAGAAGAAAAAAAGAAAGAAAGAAAGAAAAAGGGAATGAGAATAACCTAATAAAAGAAAGAAAGAAGAAAGAAAGAGAATAAACTGACAGAAGAAAAGGAAAGAAAGAAAGAAAGAAAGAAAGAAAGAAAGATTGTAAGTGACAAAAGAAAGAAAGAAAGAAAGAAAGAAAGAGATAAACTGAACAGAAGAAAGGACAGAAAGACAGAAAGATTTGTAAATTGACCAAAAGAAAGAAAGAAAGAAAGAAGAAGGAGCATAAACTAACAAAAGAAGAAAAGAAAAAAGAAAGAAAGAAGAATGTCTAAATTAATAATAGGAATAAACAGCAGAAGGTAAACTAACCAAAAAAGAAAGAAAGAAAGGAGAATAATGTGATAGGAGAAAAAAGAAAGAAAGAAAAAGAAATTGTATCAATCAACAAAAAAAAGAAAGAAAGAAAGAAAAGAAGGTGAAAAAGATGGGCGCAAATTTTGACAACGAAAAAGAAACGAAATAGTAAATGAAAAGGAAAAGATATAGAAAGAAAAAAGAAAACATCATTTAAAATATTCTCTTCATCGTTTTATTCGATGAAAAGAAAAGGGGGTAAGAAAGGGAAGCAAGTAAAATCGTTTTTCCAGTCTTGGATAATATCTGTTGCTTCGTGTCAACAGCTTGACGGAAGTAGTTGGAATCTGGACAGGAAAAAGAAAATTCCGTTGTTGCAACACGCATCAAGATTGCTTCACAAGTCATTAATTTGGTCCCCTTTCTCAAACGACATACTTTTATATTTAGCAAAGTTTGAAAGACAAACGAAATGAAGACACACATGCGACGCACCGAAGCCAACACGCACAGTAAACACCAACACCCGCTGTTGATAGAAAAATCACGTAATCACACACAAAGCGACACCGCGGAAACTGTTACGTTAGCTCAACTGGTAAAGGTGTCAGTTGAATATTCTGTTGAAAACAGGTCTGTTTTGTTTTGTTTTGTTTTGTTTTACGGCATATCAATGCCTTCAGTGGTCATCTAATGCCGATAAAGTTTTGAAATAAATCAATTCTTAATGGGTAATACAATTTTTTATAAATACATTTTTCTATTTAACCCATTTGATGAGACCCTAACAGGTACTACCACTCCGGATCAAGAGTGGACCAGGGAGTAATGGTGATGAAGGGGTGCTCCACATTCCCCAAACCTCCAAAAAACTGGAACCTCACCATCAGATAGAGTTTAACGGCCATTCTCATGACATGTAGCCCCCAGTCACTGCCTTCTAGCACCCATATGATAAAAAAGGGGTTGGGCTTGCCATAAGGGCAAAATAGGGTTGGGAGAGAAATTTCAATAGTGCTAGGGGCTGACGTGAACAGCCGATTTGATCGGAGGGCCTCTCCGACCGCCCGTCTAGCCCAAGATAACGGCCAAAGTGGAGTATTGCATGGTCATGAACTGCCTCATCCACCTGGGCTCTATCCTGTATGCACCGACTGCACCTCTGCAGAGGGGTAAGACTCCCCCAATGGGGCCACCTGTTGGCCGTGGGTGGCGACCCGTGATGCTTAAGGATAGAGCCCAGGTGGATGAGCAGTTCATGACATGCAATACTCCACTTTGGCCCTATCTTGGGCTAGACGGGCGGTCGGAGAGGCCCCCTCCGATCAATCGGCTGTTCACGTCAAGCCCTAGCACCTATATGATTCTCCCAACCCTATTGCCCTTATGGCAAGCCCCAACCCCTTTTTATCATATGGGTGCTAGAAGGCAGTGACTGGGGGGCTACATGTCCTGAGAATGACGTTAAACTCTATCTGATGGTGAGGTTCCAGTTTTGGAGGTTTGGGGAATGTGGAGCACCCCTTCATCACCATTACTCCTGGTCCACTCTGATCCGGAGTGGTAGTACCTGTTAGGGTCTCATCAATGGGTTAAATAGAAAAATGTATTTATAAAAAAATTGTATTACCCATTAAGAATTGATTTATTTCAAAACTTTATCGGCATTAGATGACCCACTGAGGTTGATATGCCGTAAAACAAAACAAAACAAAAAACAAAAACAGACCTGTTTTCAACAGAATATCAACTGACACCTTTACCAGTTGAGCTACGTAACAGTTTCCCGGTGTCGCTTTGTGTGTGATTACGTGATTTTCTATCAAACAGCGGTGTTGGTGTTACTGTGCGTGTTGGCTTCGGTGCGTCCGCATGTGTGTCTTCATTTCGTTGTCTTTCAAACTTTGCTAAATATAAAGGTATGTCGTTGAGAGACAATTAATGACTTGTGAAGCAATTCCTTGATGCGTTTGCATCACGGAATTTTCTTTTTCCTGTCCAGATTCCAACTACTTCCGTCAACTGTTGACACGAAGCACAAGATATACAAGACTTGGAAAACGATTTTACTTACTTCCCTTTCTTACCCCCCTTTCTTTCATCGAATAAAACGATGAAGAGAATATTTTATGATGTTTTCTTTTTCTTATCTATATCTTTCCTTTATCTTTACTATTTCGTTTCTTTTTCGTTGTCAATTTGCGCCCATCTTTTTCACCTTCTTTCTTTCTTTCTTTCTTTTTTTTTGATTGATACAATTCTTTTTCTTTCTTTCTTTCTTTCTCCTATCACATTATTCTCCTTTCCTTTTCTTTCTTTTTTGTTAGTTTACACATTCTGCTGTTTATTCCTATATCAATTATAGACATTCTTTCTTTCTTTCTTTCTTTCTTTCTTTCTTTTGTCAGTTTATGCTCCTTCTTTCTTTCTTTCTTTCTTTCTTTTGTCAATTACAATCTTTCTGTCTTTCTGTCTTTCTTCTGTCAGTTTTTCTCTTTTCTTTCTTTCTTTCTTTCTTTTGTCAATTACAATCTTTCTTCTTTCTTTCTTTCTTTCTTTCTTTCTTCTGTCAGTTTATTCTCTTTCTTTCTTTCTTTCTTTCTTTCTATTAGGTTATTCTCATTCCTTCTTTCTTTCTTTCTTTCTTTTTTTCTTCTGTCAGTTTATTCTCTTTACTTTCTTTCTTTCTTTCTTTCTTTCTGTCAGTTTATTCTCCTTCTTTCTTTCTTTCTTTCTTTTTTCTTTCTTTCTTTCTTTGTCAATTACACTCTTTTTTTCTTCTTTCTTTCTTCTTTCTTTCTTTCTTTCTTTCTTCTCCTGTCAGTTTTTTTCTTTCTTTCTTCTTTCTTTCTTTTTTTTTCTGTCAGTTATTCTCCTTCTTCTTTCTTTCTTTCTTTCTTTCTTTCTTTCTTTCTTTCTTTTGTCAATTACACTCTTCCTTCTTTCTTTCTTTCTTTCTTTCTTTCTTTCTTTCTTTTGTCAATTACACTCTTTCCTTCTTTCTTTCTTTCTCTCCATACATTAGCATGTGGCCAGTCTGCTAAGCAACCTACAAGTGATTACCATAACTCTCCCCCCCCACCCCGTCACATCTTTACCGCTTCTTCATTCTTCCCTTCCTTTTATACGTATGTATTTTTACACCTTTTTTGTGCTTATATGCGTCTATTTATTTGCCCATCTGCCGTCGCTGTACACGTAATGTTGAACGGAGGTGGCCATGTGTGGCAAGCAAAGTAGGCAGAATGTTGGTATTTGATGAAGAAAATGATGGCAGATCGGCTCTCTATTTTGTTTGGGAACGTAAGCTGTTGTCAAGACACGACCATTGGCTCTGAAAACAATGCCGTCATTTGAGAACTGTAAGTTTGCAAAATTACTGGCGAACCATTGGCAGTAATTCACGCAGGAACACATACACATACAGAAGGTGTGTGTGTGTGTGTGTCTATGTGTGCGCGTGCTCGTATGTGTGTGGTCTCTGTCTGTCTTTATCTTTCTCTCCCTCCTCTCCCTCTCTCTCTCTCTCGTCTAAAGTCGGTATCGAGGGAGTCTATCCCCTTTTCAGTAGCGCTAGACCAAGGAGATTATTTCAGCGTCTGAGATCTCATCAGCTCCTACTACCGCACAGAGCTACTCATACGCTGATATATACTAGGAATATATGAGCTAATATATATATATCTTATCTTATTATAATGGAGATTGTGTGTTTATATGTCTGTAACCGAAACTATATTCCTACTCAAGTCACAATTCCCTTTGTTATTGACATCACATTCTCAATGATTTTATTTTTATTTTAACCACAGTTATTAATAAAATTGTTTTACATTATTAATACTGTTGACCATATCAACATACTAACAACGTGCAATTATATTTATATATACAACAAAATAGCGGTTTACAGTGTGAATGGGAAGGCTAATTTGCATATTGATATTAAAAAATTGAATTTAATAAATATGTGCTCAGTGTTATTGATTTCTAACCGTTTGGTTTTATTTTAATGAATATAAACAAAAATCTCTTCAATGAATCTTAAATGAAATCCATTAACAAGAAAAAATAACTGTCATTTTATTCTTTACTTCCTCTTTTAACTAAATACTTAAATTAGAAAAAATAACAATGAAAGACGAGAGTGATGGAAGAGTAAGTTTCAGTTGTTCTATTTTTCAATTATATCCCCCTCTGTTTCAAATCTTTTTATCTGCATTATTATTTAGTTTCATTAGCCTTTCTAATTTAATACGATATTTTATTACATTAAAACTTAAATACTTGCACCCGGAGGGGCATATATTTGCTAGTATATATGAATATCTGTATACATGTATAGATGTGTGTGTGTGTGTGTATGCGCGTGTGTGTGCGTGTGTGCGTGTGAGTGTGTGTGTGTGTGTGTGTTCCGAATCCGAGTGGTGCTGAAGAGTTGGTAAATATATATTTGTGTGTTGTGTGTCTGTGTGTGTGTGTGGCTGTCTGTTAACAAAGCAATTCAAACTTTTGTGTAAGAATTAGACGCTGACTCTGTGAGCATTCGTGAATTTACACTCCTCTCTCTCTCTATATATATATATATATATATATATATATATATATATATAATATATATATGTGTGTGTGTGTGTGTGTGTGTATGTATGTGTGTGTGTGGCTCAGGTATGTGCGGATAATGGATGGTGTAAAGTGCACTCTTCTGGAGGGATGATCTGACACACACACACACACACAGACACACACACACACACACACACACACACACACACACACATATATATATATATATATATATATATATATATATATATATATATATATATGCGAAAAACCTTTTGGTTATTTTTAGAAGCACGAAAAGAATGATCAGAAACAAAATGGTGAACATTGTGTTATCAATCTTTTTCATTTACCAAATATTTCTGGGTACATACCTCTTTCTCTTGGAGGTCATCTATGTATGCATATCTATCTAACTATATATATATATATATATATATATATATATAGAGAAAGAGAGAGAGAGAGAGAGAGAGAGAGAGAGAGAGAGAGAGAGAGAGAGAGAGAGAGAGAGAGAGAGAGACATATTTACCAACTCTTCGCACGAGTAGGATGTGACAAAAAGTAAATTTCTTAAGCGGAGTTTAAAAGGTGTGAAATATAAGCAGCTGCGTCCATGATTTGAACACTGGGTGACCGCGTCAATTTTCTACGACGATAGCCATTACACAACGACCTTCCACATAAATATGCTGGGTGTTTCTTAAAAATGATACAATTTCGTAACCTAATAACTTGACCAATTCTTGTTACAATAATCTCAAACTTTAACAGCGTATGTAGGAACAACTAAATATATTTATATTATTGATTTATATTACATCCAACACCATACAAATACGCTCTTTAATACACACGTGCAATCCCGCGCTAGGATACAGTCATAACGTCACAACCAACACGAATTTTCATGGACACGCGCATGACAACATACGCACAAGTACAAAAAAAACCCGCATTCACGTAAACATACAACACGAGAATACAGTTATATAAAAATACCATCATTTTAAAAAAAAAAATAATTTAAAAAGAAATGCCATAACTAGACTGCTTCAGTTCCAGTGATCTTTTGAAAAAGAGATATTATCTCGAAAATTCAAAAATTAAATACAGGTTAACACACAACACCATTGTTACCGTATTATTATTTTTTTTCTTTTCACCTGCATTCTGATAGCCTTCTAAATCAACCTCCTAAAAATATTTAGTTTAATGTTTTCTTTATATTTTATTTTCCTTTATAGAAATTCTATTCACTGGAAACGAAAAGATATTTAATCATTAACCTAGATTTTTTAGTTGTTTCTACTCTTGCTCTTTAAAGATCATTTGAAGTTATTAGATGATGAGATGATATTAAAAGTTCGTGAAATATTTAGGTATGTTAAACGGCAGGACTGGACCGGGGTGGTAGTATCTGTTTAAGTACAATCTATGGATTAAATAGAAAAAAGATGTTTAAAAAAATTGAGTTTAAATAAAAAAAATTGAATACCGATCAATAATGAATAAAACAAACGTCTACGGCATAAGATAACCCAACAAAGTTTGACATACCGTAAAATCCAACCAACTAACCAACCAGCCAACCAGAACTGGACGTTGTGAATTCCAATATGCTCTACTATTTTAGCCACATCTGGAGGTGGATTTTAGCCACATCTGGAGGTGGATTTTAACCACATCTGGAGGTGGATTTTAGCCACATCTGGTGGTGGTGGATTTTAACCACATCTGGGGTGGATTTTAGCCACATCTGGGGGTGGATTTTAGCCATATCTGGAGATGGATTCAGGTGTGATACCGATAAAAAAGAATCTAGATGGGAATGAATGTACAGAGGGCAAGTATTTACCTAACTAACTTGCAATTATGTGGCATCCAGCAAGAAAGAACTCACTATTCGGTAGTAATGGATGTTTCAGACTAGTTTGCTAACCATTACACTACGATGGGACGGCCATGAATTCACAGAGGGTAATAATAAAAAAAAATGTCTGATAAACTTCAGCAATAAACACAAAGAAAGAAATTACTCATATAAAACAGGCCTTAAACATGAGTGGAAAAGTTAGCAAAAGAAAACCCCCAAACACCTCAAAACAAAAACAACAAAAAACAACAAAACAAAAAACAAAAAAAATAAAACAAAAGCCCCCCCCCTC
>CM042150.1:110279187-110354187 GCA_023376005.1 Doryteuthis pealeii | reverse complement strand
ATCGAATATTCGGCGATCGAGCGAGTTACTTAGACTGACAGTGTTAATTGTCCTGTTCTCCGACCATATACAACGTATGTTCAAAAAGCATTGTGTGACACGATGAAGGTTTCGGTTAGTGTTTACTATTTATAAACGAGAAAAGAAAATGTAGTTTCCGTTTTATTGTCAGAAGAAATAATTTTGATTAAAATAAAAAAGAATTAAAGACAAAATATCATTTAATGCTTAATTTGTTGCATAGCTCCTAATTTATTTTCACCATCTTATCATATTATACTTATCTGCTATTCCTGGTTCGATACCGGTCCCCGCCAAGTCAGCATATAAGTAGCACAGGTTGGGTAATCTAATATGTCCAGTAAAGTGGGGAGCTGGCGGTAGGTGTGGCGTTAAGGCGGTAACTGAGGGTCTTAATGTCCTTGGAATGACGTTGAGCTCTCTGATGGTGAAGTCCCAGTTCTGGAGGTATGGGGAATGTGAAGTACCCCTTCACCAACATTACTCCCAGATCCACTCTGACCCGGAGTGGTAGTACCTGTTAGTGTCCCATCTATGGGTTAAATAGAAAGTGTGTTTATAAGAAAGTGAGTTTAAATTTTCTACCAAACTATCGCTATGAATCTTTCAAAAACTTTGCCTGTATTAAATGACCCACCGAGGTTTGAAATGCCGTAAAACAAAACAAAAAAATACCCCCCAAAATATACGATAACAAAACTACAACTACAAACAACCTTCTGTCAAAATCAAGAAAAATCCTTGAAAAACAGACCCTTTCTCCAAACTGTTCCAATATACAATAAATTTAAATTTCGGTATTTGTCCAGAATAGTCCCTTAAGGAAATGTTTGCAGTAATGTACAATGGACGACTTTAATTTCCCCAGCGGATTATTCCCAACAAGTACCCAGATTTCAAAAATGTTTACATTATACATAAAAACTCGCGTCCATTAACATTTTCATATTTGTAAAAATTAAGATTCATTTCACTTAAATCAATTTGGAAAGCTCTGGTCTAAGATACAATAATAATTATGATAAAAGTTTTTTTGTTGTTGTTTATTTAAATTTGTAAAGCAATAACTAAATTTGTCTCGCTGTTTGTCATGAAGACAAGAAATATAAATAAAAAGACCAAATTCACGATCATTCTACTCGTAAAATCCATGACAGCCACGTGAAAAGCAAGTAGCATTTCTCTCTAAGACGTAACATTAACCAAAGTCCCAAAAGTAAAAATTTACAAGACTACTTAGTAATAAATATAAAGACAAACGTGTTTTTATACGAAGAATTGAAAAAGACATAACAATAAATTTGACAATCCCTCACAAACTACCACTTGGCATGAAATAACCCTGGATGGGTTGACATGCCGTTAAAATCAATCTATCTATCAATCAATCAACCAATCTACCGTACTGTTACAAATTGAGTTTGAAAATTAAATCAAAGGTCACTGCAGCTGCTAAATTGATAAATATACTAAAACTGTTCAAAGTCTCATGCGTGATTTTTCTGGTTCTTATCACTGCCTTCCCCACAATTTAGACTGGACTTGTATTTAACAAGACAGAAATGAATAAAAAATGAAACGTTAGTTTTTTGCAAAATAGTCGCTTTGGATCTCATCACATTAATTCCAGCGAGTTTATGACTGGTTAAAGCACCACTAATACCCTTGCAAAATGAGTGACCTTCTCGTCCTTCAGTACCACTACTGTCCTTTTACGAGTATTTTCTGTAGAAAAACAGTAGAGGTACTATTTAACCCATACCTAGGAGAAAGAAGGGATTCATACCTTTCCTAAGTTTGTCCGAAATAGTTCAATATGTAAAAAGTATGATAATCTTGATTTAACTCTCTCTCGCTCTTTCTTCTTTAATTCCATCTTTTTATCTTTTCATTTCATTCAATTGAAAAAATAGCGTTATCGCTTCCGCACTTTCCCTCTCTTCCTATCTTCCCCTACGCTCTTTTTTTTCTCATTATATGTTTTCTGTGTTGCATGTCTTTTTTGGTTCTCTTTCTTTCTTTCTTTCTAATAAAATTGGAATGGTCCATTATTTAGCCTAGGTGACGATACTCATAATAAATAAGAATTCTTTCTTTCTTTCTTTCTTTCTGCACCTATTAATGTTCTATCGTCACCAGATAATCAGGATTTACATCTTTGCATTTTATCTAGGACGATTTGACCGGTCTGATTTTTAACCCGAGAGTGTCGCAAGATGATAACAGTCGTACTTTTAAGAGACATGAGTACTAAATATATAATATATATATATATATATATATATATATATATATATATATATATATATATATACTCCAATTTTTTATAGTTCTTTCATAATGCTCCCTTTCAAAAAATCTAAAAACAATTTATTCAAATAAGAAATATTCCCCTGACGATGACCTAAGGTCGAAACTAGTTGAGAATATATAACATATATAAAAAATATTCCTGTTTGTCTTATTACTTTTTGTTCATACTATATATATGTATATAATATAATATATATATATATGTGTGTGTGTGTGTGTGTATATGTGTGTGTGTATGAATATATATATATATATATATATATATATATATATATATATATATATATTATCGTGATGAATCTAATTGTTTTTAAATTCCAAGACTTAACAATTAAATGAAGTGTAAACAGCTGAGAATCTTTTATGATAAATTGATAATGTCTAAAAAGTTTTGGGGAAGTCTAGACGTCTAGACATCGAAATTCCCGCTCTTGTAGAGAAACACGTTGACAGAATGCAGAAAGCTGATGAAGTTTTCAATAAAAATGTTATGTATATTCAATCTACAACATTATATTCTATTCGATATTTAAAACAAAAGAATAGAAAACAGAAAAGTTTATTAAAGGGTTATTGTTGATTCTTTAAGATTCAGCATAGTTCTTAGTCGTAATGTTTTTCAAAACAATGTTTACATCTCTATATTAATACTGGTGTTCCTAAATCTTCAATTTTCCGTTGTCAACCTCTGATTAAAAATGAGACCGTCCAAATCGTCCTAGGTGCAATGCAAAAATATAAATCCAGATTCTCTGGTGTCGCTTAATCATAGATTTCTTATTATTTCCGATTTTATTTCACCCAATTTTAAAAATGAAACATTTCAAATGGTTTTGTGTCGCTTAAATGTCCAACAAAAAATTAAAATGAATTGAAAAGAAAGAAAAAGTTACATTTTTATATTTGTTTTATTTGTAATATTGAAATTGCAAATCATCGTTTCTGGCTTAAATAGCTCCTTTTGATTTTTGTTTCATTTCGTGGAAATTGCACAGGTCCCGCTAGTAAAGTATCATTGCTATTTCGGTAGTGAACCTCGTTAAAGGATTGTATATACCCAACCCCTCCAGCACATGGTCAGCTTTTTAAGCGTATTGATTCCTTGATTGATTTTAACGATCTGTATTTTTAAAAACTTAACTTAAATAATAGCAAGTATAAACAGTTAAAATTTAAGAGTATCTATTAATACTGGAGATTAGGTATCTATTTGTCTGTAACTGAAACTACGTTGCTGCTTACGTCACAATAACAAAAGTCGTTAATACCTAGAATAAAGAACAACGCTGAAAGAGATTAGCGTTATAATTTCCGTACACTCACCCCTCTCTCTATATATTTCCCCTATTCTCTTTCTTTCTTTCTTTTGTATTATATTTTTTCTGCATAGCATGTCCTTTTCTCTCTTTCTTTGTTAAAAAGAAACGAAATAGTCCCTTATTTAGCTGAGGTGATGACACTCATGAGAAATAAAAATTCGGCGAATAAGCAACACCAGATAATCAGGATATACATTTTTGAATTTCATCTCGGACGATTTGGACGGTCTCATTTTTAACCAGAGGGTGTTGCAAGATGATAACGGTCGTAAAATTAAGGAACACGAGTATTGATTAATAGATTATATTTTAGGATTGTGAAATTACTAATTTATAGCATTTCCCTGTTCTATCTCTGTATCTCTCCTATTCAAAATTAATAATTATTCCAAAAGATATCTAGTTTATCTGGTTAAAATTTGATAGTGTAATTTTAATTAAATCTTAGTGATTGGGTCAGTCTAGACCTATTGATTCAATCTATACATTAATACTCGTGTTCCTTAATTGTACGACTGTTATCATTTTGCAGCACCATCTGGTTGAAAATGAGAACGTCCAAATTGTCCAAGAGGACACACAAAAATGTAAATTCTGATTATGAAGTGTTGCTTATCTGCCGAATTCTTATTTCTTATAAATACCATCCCCTCAGCAAAATAATGGACCATTCCGTTTTAATTATAATGAAAGAAAGGGAAGAAAATGGATATTCTACACAGAAAAAATAACAAGAAAGAAAGAAGAAAGAAAGAAAGAAAGAAAGAGAGTAAGGGAAACATAGAGAAAAGGTGTGATCACGTGCGATCGAACATACTGAAAAGTTGAAAAGTAGGAAATAAAAAAAAGAGATTGAGAGGGAGTTAAATCAAAAATATAATACTTTTTACATATTGAACTATTAAGCAATAGCTCTTAAGTATACATATCAACCGTTAAAATAATTAAGTTATCATCATCATCATCATCATCATGTCACGCAATTAGCACGGATATCCATGGCAATCTCTCGCCAACCTTCTCTATCATTCATTGTCTCAGGGAGGTCCTCTGCGCAGCATCCAGTATCCGTGCAGAGCTGGTCAATGTAGATCCTTGCTGGGCGGCTCACATTAGCATGTCCATGTGTTGGCTTCCACAGGAGAACGTCGCTTATGAGTTCGTCCTTTCTTCTCCAGCAGTGTCCAGCATGTCTTTTCCGTCTCACTCGGATCCGGCTAGTTCTATTATAAATAAATAAATGAATGAATAAAACGCCGAAAATATAGGAAAAATCGCTATACTTTTTAAACTTTAAAATAGCTTATCTTTTAAGCATTAATATGTTTTCTAGTAAAATGCTGTAAAACCATTTTGCGCAAGAGTAAACTCTGTCGCCTGCTTTCTCATTGTCTCCATCTTGATTCCATCATTAAGCATTCTGGCACGAGAGCTCCGAAGAACAGAATGAATGGGTCGACGAGACGATGGTGTGTCTGGTCGGTTGACTGTATCGGCTGCTGACTTGTTGGATGGTCGAACCGATGAGTAAGCGTCCGGCCTAGTCGTTCGGACAGGGACAGGGGTGATGGCCGTATCCGATCTAATGAGTTGTGACGTTTGTTGAAGGCAGAAACTTCTCAGCAGGGTTTGGAGAAGGAAGGTGTGTGTGTGTGTGTGTGGGGGGGGGTCAGAGCATGATGGAATATGTCACGTGATCACTACCGTAACTGCCAGTCTCTCCCGACACGGATGATGGATGGAAGCCCCCAGTGACACAAAACCGATCACACTTCAGTCCAATAAATATTTCAAATATCAAAAAAAAAAAAAAAAACGAAAAAAAAAAATCGTGAAAAAATGAGGAGGCAAATTGTTTGGCCATTTTACTTTCTCACGGATGTAATTTCTTTTCCTTTTCTTTCTTTCTCTTTCTCTTTCTTTCTTTCTTTCTTTCTGTCTGCCTTTCTTTCTTTTTCTTCTCTATTCATGTCTTTCTTTCTTTCTTTCTTTCTTTTCTTTCTTTCTTTCTTTCTCGTTTCTTTTTTTAACACGAACTCTTGTTGCATTTTTCTATTATTTCTATCCATTTCTTCTCTTCTTTCTTTCTTTCTTTTCTTTTCTTTTCTTTCTTTCTTTCTTTCTTGTCCTTTCTTATACTATCTATCTATCTATCTATCTATCTTTCTTTCTTTCTTTCTTTCTTTCTTTCTTTCTTTTCTTTCTTTCTTTCTTTCTTGTCCTTTCTCTTCTATCTATCTTTCTTTCTTTCTTCTTTCTTCTTCTTTTCTTTCTTTCTTTTCTTTCTTTCTTGTCCTTTCATATACTATCTATCTATCTATCTATCTAAGTTGATTTTCTTTTTTTTTCTTTCTTTCTTTCTTTCTCTTTCTTTTTTCTTTCTTTCTTTCTTGTCCTTTCATATACTATCTATCTATCTATCTATCTAAGTTGATTTCTTTTTTCTTCTTTCTTCTTTCTTCTTTTCTTTTCTTTCTTTCTTTCTTGTCCTTTCATATACTATCTATCTATCTATCTATCTAAGTTGATTTCTTTTTTTCTTTCTTTCTTTTTTTTTCTTTCTTTCTTTCTTTCTTTCTTTCTTGTCCTTTCATATACTATCTATCTATCTATCTATCTAAGTTGATTTTCTTTTTTTCTTTTTTTCTTTCTTTCTTTCTTTTTCTTTCTTTTCTTTCTTCTCTTCTTTCTTGTCCCTTCATATACTATCTATCTATCTATCTATCTAAGTTGATTTCTTTTTTTCTTTCTTTCTTTTCTTTCTTTCTTTCTTTCTTCTTTCTTTTTCTTTCTTTCTTGTCCTTCATATCTATCTATCTATCTATCTATCTAAGTTGATTTTCTTTTTTCTTCTTCTTTCTTTCTTTCTTTCTTTCTTTCTTTTCTTTCTTCTTTCTTTCTTTCCTTTCTATATCTTATCTATCTATCTTTCTTTCTTTCTTTTTTTCTTTCTTTTCTTTCTTTTCTTTCTTTCTTTTCTTTTCTTTCTTCTTTCTTGTCCCATTATTATCTATCTATCTATCTATCTATCTAAGTTGTTTTCTTTTTTTTCTTTCTTTCTTTCTTTCTTTCTTTCTTTCTTTCTCTTTCTTTCTTTCTTTCTTGTCCTTTCATATACTATCTATCTATCTATCTATCTAAGTTGATTTTTCTTTTTTTCTTTCTTTTCTTTTCTTTCTTTCTTCTTTCTTTCTTTCTTTTCTTTTCTTCTTTCTTTCTTGTCCTTTCATATACTATCTATCTATCTATCTATCTAAGTTGATTTTCTTTTTTTCTTTTTCTTTCTTTCTTTCTTTCTTTTCTTTTTTCTTTCTTTCTTTCTTGTCCTTTCATATACTATCTATCTATCTATCTATCTAAGTTGATTTTCTCTTTTTTCTTTCTTTCTTTCTTTCTTCTTTTCTTTTCTTTTCTTGTTCTTCATATACTATCTATCTATCTATCTATCTAAGTTGAGATTTTTTTTTCTTTCTTTCTTTCTTTCTTTCTTTCTTTCTTTCTTTCTTTCTTTTCTTTCTTTCTTTCTTTCTTGTCCTTCATATACTATCTATCTATCTATCTCTATCTAAGTTGATTTTCTTTCTTCTTTCTTTCTTTCTTTCTTTCTTTCTTTCTTCTTTCTTTCTTGTCCTTTCATATACTATCTATCTATCTATCTATCTATCTACTATCTATCTATCTAAGTTGACTTTCTTTCTTTCTTTCTTTCTTTCTTTCTTTCTTTCTTTCTTTCTTGTCCTTTCACATACTATCTATCTATTTATTTAAGTTGACTTTCTTTCTTTCTTTCTTTCTTTCTTTCTTTCTTTCTTTCTTTTTTTTCTTTCTTTCTTTTTGTCCTTTCATATACTATCTATCTATCTATCTAAGTTGATTTTCTTCCTTTCTTTCTTCCTTCCTTTCTTTCTTTCTTTCTTTCTTTCTTTCTTTCCTTCTTTCTTTCTTTACTTACTTACTTACTTACTTATTATATTTCTGTTTTTCACTTTATCTTCATCTTGTTTTGATATTTTCTCTATTTTTCTGACTCTTTTTCAAAATCTTTTCTTTTGTTCATTTCATTCTATTCCATCCATTCCATTTATAAAAGAAATCTAATAATCTTATTTATACATCAACGTCGTCACATCGTCGCCATTTTTTTCCTTTTTCTTTTCTGCGCATGCTCAACTCATTTTGTTGACAAATTTAAAACTGACGAAATATTCATCACCTGATCTTTACGCTTAATGTTTCCTTTTCACAAACAAAACTTTTCATCAATTATTTCATCGTGAAGTTATTGAAAAAAAATGGCGGGAATTGAAAAGAAAAAGAAAAAAAAAAAAAAAAAAGAAAAAACATTGAAAATAAAAGAAAGAAATGAAAAATAAAAGAAAGAAAGGAAAAATAAAAGAAAGAAATGAAAAATAAAAGAAAAAAAAAGGAAAAATAAAAAAGAAAGAAATGAAAAATAAAAGAAAGAAAAAGAAAAATAAAATTAAAAAAAAAAACAAAACAAAACATAAACGATAAGTACAAAAAATGAAAAAGAAAGAAGAAAACTTGTCAAATTTTTCTCAAACCCTGTAGGCTGAGGCTTTAGAATACACCGACTGCACCTCTGCAGAGGGATAAGAACCTCCCCAATGAGGGCACCTGTTGGTGGTGACCTGTGATGCTTAAGGACAAAATCCTGGTGTATTAGCAGTCCAAGACATGCAACACTCCACTTAAACCCTTACTTAGCTAGACGGGCAATCGGAGAGGCCCGCTTCGATCTATCGACTGGTCACGTCAAGTCCTAGCACCTATATGATTGTCCCAACCCTATTGCCCTTATAGCAAACCCCAAATTTTTATCATATATGTGCTAGAAGGCGGTGGCCGAGGGTCTTCATGTCCTGGGAATGACGTTAAACTCTATCTGATGGTGAGGTTCCAGTTCTGGAGGTCTGGGGAATGTGGAGCACTCCTTCATCACCATTGCTCCCTGGTCCACTCTGACCTGGAGTGGTAGTACTTGTTAGAGTCCCACTTATGGGATAAATAGAAAAATGTGTTTATAAAACAATTGAGTATCCATTAAGAGTGAATTTATTTAAAAAAAATTGTCGGCATTAAATGACCCACCGAGGTATGGTATGCCGTAAAACAAAACAAAACAAAATGTTCTCTTGTGTTTCTTTGTTTAATGGCATATCAACTTTGTGGGTTATTATAGGGAATTAAAAAAAGTGGCCGAACCCCTCCAGCCAACAGGAATGACATGAATCTTACCTTGAGCTTCCCAGCCAAACACTGAGCTAAACCGGCCCTTATGTCAATATTAGTACCCAGACACACAGACTCATATATATATATATATATATATATATATATATATATATATGATATTTTATATATGAAACTGGTGACATACCGATGGAATTCGCCACAATGTTTAGTTGATACAAGTTTCACAATGATAATATAAAGTGCTCAATACGTAAGTATAGCAAATTCATTATTATAATGGTATACACAGGAATAACCTACTCGAGTTTCTGATGAAGATCCTTATGGTGAAACTCGAGGAGGTCATTCCTGTGTATACCATTATAATATATATATATATATATATATATATATATATATATATAGCAATCTCTTTTCACAAGAAGGTAGAGACACAATATCAATTTCTTAAGCAGAGTTCAACAGATTTGAATTTCCCTTCTCCTAGACTGGCTGCCAAACCAACGTTAAAAGGCCCAGTATAGCTGGTGGGAGAATAGTTGAATTCATACATTTCTCACGGATATTAGCGCTATGTGAAATGCAAAGACCCCCGTCCATGATTTGAACTCGTCTCGCCGTGTCCATTTCCTACGACAAAAACCTACCACGGACACCTCCACTATATATGATTGTGTGTGTGTGTGTGCTTGTATAAATGTATGCCTAGTTATGGGCCGAGTTAGCTCAGTCGGTAGAGTGTTCGGCTAGGAATCACAAGTTTCCTAGTTCGATACAGGTCCTCGCCAACTCAGAGTATGAGTAGCACAGGGATCTGTGCGGTAAAGTAAGGAGCTGATGGTAGGTGTGGCGCTCCATCTCATATGCTAAAACAATCTCCTTGGTCTAGCGCTATTGAAAAGGGGATAGACTCCCTCGCTGACTGGCTGATACCGACTTTAGGCCGCCCGTCAACTTTTACTTATTGTTCATCTACAAGGATGGCTTTGGCATAAAATAATCCATAAGGGTTGATAAGCTAGTAAGCAAAGAACTTGTTGGTCCAATGGGAGAAAATTAAATATTTTATAAGAAAGAAGGCCCGTAAAATGATTAAGATTTAAATTTTAAAATTTGTTTAAAAAAAATTAATTTCAATTTCGCGACACGTGTTTCAGATATTTGAATCTTCCTCCAGCTTATTTCAATATATATCAGTATTAATACTTATAATGATTAAGAAAGAGTTAAAACTATTTATAAGATAAGTAATTAAGATATTGACACACAGTGAGAATTGAACTCATTACTAATCTGCTAATCTGCTAATCTAGATTGTTAACCATTACACAACATTTTTTTGTTTGTTTGGTTTGTTTGGTTTTGTTTTACGGCATATCAACCTCAGTGGGTCATTTAATGCCGATAAAGTTTTGAAATAAATCAATTTTTAATGGATAATACAATTTTTTTATATTTACATTTTTCTATTTAACCCATAGATGGGACCCTAACAGGTACTACCACTCCGGGTCAGCGTGGACCAGGGAGCAATGGTGATGAAAGGGTGCTCCACATTCCCCAAACCTCCAGAATTGGAACCTCACCATCAGATAGAGTTTAACGTCATTCCCAGGACATGTAGACCCGCAGCCACCGCCTTCTAGCACCCATATGATAAAAAGGGGTTGGGGCTTGTCATAAGGGCAATAGGGTTGGGAAAATCATATAGGTGCTAGGGCATGATGTGACCAGCCGATTGATCGGAGGGGGCCTCTCCGACCGCCCGTCTAGCCCAAGATAGGGCCAAAGTGGAGTATTTCAAGTCATGGACTGCTCAACCACCTGGGCTCTATCCTTAAGCATCACGGGTCGCCACCCGCGGCCAACAGGTGGCCCCATTGGGGGAGTCTTACCCCTCTGCAGAGGTGCAGTCGGTGCATTCTAACACCCAAGTCGACAGGGCGGAAATTTTTTTGTTCATTATATATTGTGCAATATTCTCCAGTAGGTAACGTCTCTGTTTTAATTGTCTAGCCCATTTTTTAAAATATGATGCACTGCTACAGCGAATTCGTATTTCAAAATACTAAGGAACTGGTTGATGACTTTACTGCGTGAAGATAATAAGTTCATTCTTTTTAAACCGGATGAAAAGATGCCCAAACCGGGACGGGCAATTTTACAATTACCTTAGGGAAAATTCCCCGTAGCGCATCGGTTGGCCGTTTCAAAAACACCAACATGTCACTGATGAGTTGGTCGCCAAAAAAGTTCAGATGTGACAGCCATTTTTTTATTGTCTTATGGGAATATGCTAAGAAGGTATTTGTCTTTTTTTAAAAAATCTAAATGATCTTATGTATGACAGCTGCTAGTGGCGTTGATGAAGATGGGCGTGCTGATTACAACCATATATATATATATATATATATATATATAATATATATATGAAATAAATATTTTTAGAAAAAACAAACACGTTTTTGTTTTTTCTAAAAATATTATTTCATACTGTCGGATTCATTTCCATTCACTTTTTCATATATAATATATATATATATATATATATATATATATATATATATATATACATATATATATATATTGCTTGATTGAATCTCTCTTTTACCCATTTCATTTACATTGTGACTTTTAAACGATCTACCGGTCATTACTTTACTTTTGACAAAGTACCGGTCGAAAGGGCCCTAAAGTTTCCATTTTCTCTTTCGAAAAAACAAATTTTGCTGATCAATAAAGTATGTTGTTATTTTTCAAAATCCTATACAAGTTCAACTGTACCAACAATTTGTTATATATATATATATATATATATATATATATATATATATATATATTATATAATGGACTCTCTCGTCGATTTTCGACGCATTAGGGTTCACACACACAATGAACACCCACACAGTGATATGTTTATAGTGGTGAAGGCTTGTGTTGGACCATCCACACTTTTTGGCACAGTCGATAGGAAAGAATTGGTGCATCAAGGGTTGCGACAAACCAAATCAACGACCGACCTCAGGAATTTTGAATTCAAAGTTATCCCTCTCCTAGACTGGCTAACTACCCAAGGTTGAAGGGCCCAGTCTGCTCTACTATTTAACCCATAGCTTGAAGGAATTTTGAATTCAGAGTTATCTCTCTCCTCGACTGGTTACCTACCCAAGGCTGAAGGGCCCAGTCTACCCTACTATTTAACCCATAGCTGGAGGGTGAATATATGGATTCATACCTTTCCCAAGGGTATTAGCGCTATGTGAAATGCCAACAGCTTCGTCTAGGAATTGAACTCGAATCGACGAGTCCATTTCCCACGACTCTAACCACTAGCCCACATATAATTAAATTATTGGGAACATCTTTCGTTAGATTAGAAGCAACGGACAATATAAGATGAATGAATCTAAAACAAAATTCTCAAGGATGAACGTTGTATTGTTTTTGATTTTCTTTATTATATCCAATATTTTATGTTTCTTTTATCTTTTGTTTTAATTTCACTCAGTCTTTGAAAAAGGGTGGAGGTTACTCGAAATATTGGATATAATAAAGAATATCAAAAGCAATACAACAAAAAACGTTCCCAATAATATAATATATATATATATATATATATATCTTTTATAGGAGAACCTTGTCATTTAAGCGTAATTCGCGTTCGTCCGCTTATGCGTATGCATATATCTCATATCTGGGAAGCATATACATATGATATTTTCTAGTTTATTTTTCCTCTTTGTCTTTTTCTGCTTTTTCGTTAAGCTCAGTTGGTAGAGCACTCACAAGGTACCGGGTTCAATACCGGTCCTCGACAACAGCACATGAGTAGCAGAGCTTGGAGCTGTGCGGCTAAGTGGGGAGCTGTGGTAGATGTGGCGCAAACTTTAGATGCAAAAACAATCTCCCTGGTTTAGCGTTAGTGAAAGGGGATAGATTCCCTCGCTGTCCGAGAGATATCGACAATAGGCTAGTAATGCCGACTTATTTTACTTTATTTCCTTTTTTCTTTCTTTTTTTTCTCCTTCTTTTTCTTTTTCCTTTTCTAATTTCTCTCGTCCGTTTTCTTAGTTTCTTTCCTTCATTTTATTTTTTTACTTTCTTTCCTTTTTCATTTTTCATTTTTCTTTCTTCTTTCTTACTTTTTCTTTCTTTGTATTTTCTTCTTTTTTCTTTATTTTCGTTTTTTTTTCATTCACAGTTTTTCCTTTCTTCCTTTTGTTCTTTTCTCTTTTGATTTTTCTTTTTAATTTCGTCGTTGTTTTAATTTATTCATTTTTAATTTCCATTTCTTTATTTTTTAAATTTCCTTTTTCTTTATTGTTTTTCCTGTAAAATAATGAGATGTGGAAAAACCCAGAAATTTTAGTTACACCTTATGTAATAGTAGAAATCAACTAGAATTTTGAATGACGTGTGAAATGCTGACCTGTTAGATTCTGATTGGTCGAAAAATGTCAACTGATTTAAGTGTGAAAAGTAAATAATGCGAGGAGAGGGTTTTGTCTAAGTTTTTGAAGGAGATGGACAGAACGTAAAGTTTGGCTGTGAGTTTGGAGGAGACACATCGCAATGACTCCTCATCGCTCTGGGCAGGTCTTCCAGGCGGCATCCAGAATCAATGCAGAGCTGATTGATGCAGGTCTTTCTTGCTCGGCCCATACTAGCGTGTTCATGTGTAGATATCCATAGGAGAATGTCACTTACGAGTTCGTGCCCAGCATGTCTTGTTCATCTCACCTGGATGGTCTGTGGAATAAGAGGCAGGTGACTGTGCAGCTGGTTTCTTGTGAGATGCTGCTTAAAAGATTTGTTCAGTACAGCGCGCAGAATCCTTGGGTAGCAATCGTTTAGCTTTTTTCCCCTAAATGTTTCGTTATGGCACAAGTGGTGTGACCGTATGGTAGCACTGACACGGCTACAACTTGGAAGAATTCTCGCTGTATCCTATCGGTGAGATCCGATTCCCAAATGATGGATAATCTGTCTATAGCAGTCCTTGATTTTCCTACGCGTACATTGATATCGCATTCAGTAGAGTATATATTGCTACATCATCATCATCATCATCATCATCATCATCATCATGTCGCGCTGGTAGCACTGATATCAATGGCAATATCTCGTCAACCGTCCCTATCATTCATGGTCCTCGGGAGGTCACCAGCACAGCATGCAGTATCCGTGCAGAGCTAGTCAATGTAGGTCTTTGCTGAACGTCCCACTCTGGTGTGCCCATGTACTGGTTTCCATTGGAGAACGTCGCTTAGGAGTTCGTCCTTGCTTCTCCAGCAATGTTTTATCTGAGGTCATGGCACCGGAAAATATAGCATCTTCTGTTTTCTTTTACAAATCATAAATTTCTTTCGTGTAGGAGGCAGAATTATGGCTAAAGCAAAGTGTCAAGCGATACGTGATGACGAAAACAGACCATTTTCCTACGGTACAAATTTCTTCCTCAGCTCAATTGTACCTGTATTGTAATCTAACAAAGGTTACTAAATGAGAAATAACCAAAACGGAGGTTGGAACAGAAATGGAATCTTTATAACATTAACAAAATACAATAGAAGAAGGTAAACCATTGCTAGTGGTATAAGACTACTCAGTCAGCATAATACTCCCGTATTTATGAAGATTGGGACATACCATTAAGTAGGGTATATAACAATCACGGACCAAATCATATCAATATTGTTTATTTTTTATTTAAAAAAAAGAGAAAAACTCTACTCTCATTCATCTTTCCAATAAACTTGTTTTCGAATGTCCCCTGGGGGAGCATCTGTCAAATTTGAGGTGAAAACCACCCTGGGAGATGGATATATATGTTGTCTGTGCTTGATTATGATTAACTTTTTTGTGGTATTGTAATTCTTTGTTTTTCTGAAATGACCAGATAATTCCAATTTTCCTTCTTTGTCTTTTTCTCTCCATCTCTTTGTCTCGTTCCAATGTCCGTACAAGGAAGAAGAAGCTTACTGAAGAAAAAAAAAAAGAGAAGAAAAATAGAAAGAGAAAAAAGAAAAAAAAGATTAACGCTCGTCCTTTGTTCTGTCGTCATTAAAACATTAAAAAAAAGAATAAAAAAAGAGGAAGAATAAAAAGAGTTACACTCGTTCATTTCGGTTTGAAAAAGAAAAAAAAAAAAGAAAAAACAAAACGAAGGAAAAAGAAGAAAAAAGATTGGCTCTCATTCTTTTCGTCTTGAAAAAAGAAGAAGAAAGAAAATGAAAAAGAAAGAGAAATAGAAAGAAAAAATAGCACTCATTCTTTTCGTCTTGAAAAAAAAGAAGAAAGAAAAATGAAAGAGAAATAGAAAGAAAAAATAGCACTCATTCTTTTCGTCTTGAAAAAAAAAGAAGAAAGAAAAATGAAAGAGAAATAGAAAAAAATAACAGTCATTCTTTCCGCATTGAAAAAAAAAAAAAAAAAAAAAAAAAGAAAGAAAAAGAAAAAAGAAGGAAAAAGAAGAAAAAAGATTGATTCTCATTCTTTTCGCCTTGAAAAAAAAAGAAGAAAGAAAATGAAAAAGAAAGCGAAATAGAAAGAAAAAATAACGCTCACTTTTTTCGCCTTGAAAACAAAAATAAAAAATAAAATAAATAGAAAGAAGAAAAAAAGATTAATTTTATTTATTTTACTAATAGGAAGAAGATTGGATTCATACCTTTCCCAAAGGGATTAACGCTATGTGAAATACAAACAGCCATGTCCATTATTTGAACTCGGGCCAAGGAGTCCAGTACGACGATACTCATAACTCCTTAAAACATCCACCATATATATATATATATATATATATATATATATATATATATATATATATATATATATATATATATCAACCCTTCCGTACGAATAGGATGTAAAACAAGTTCGATTTCTTCTTTTAGACCGGTTGCCTAACCAAGTTTAAAGAGCCAGTCTTCCCTAGTCTACCAATAGGTGGAGTAAGAATAGTTGTAATCATACCTTTCCCAAGTGTATTAGCGCTATGTGAAATGCAAACAGTTTCGTCCACGATTTGAACTAGTGTTATCGAGTCTATTTCCTCCGATGACACGTGCTTCGAATATTCTTCTAACTTTGTACAATAAACAGTTTTACTTATAGTCTACTGCTTGGGCAATTTTCGCTATTTAAATAAGCGATAAAAAATGTATAAGAAGTGTGAAACATTTTTTGATTGTGACGTAATCGCTAATGATTAATAGTTAGATTTATACCTTTCCCAATGGTATTACCGCTATGTGTAATGCAAACAGCCTTCTCCATATTTTGAACTCGGGTCGCCGAGTCCATTTTCTTTGACGATAACCAATACACATGAGCGCCTCTTTAAAAAGAAATCCACTGTATATATATATGATGGACTCTCCCGTCGATTTCGACGTTTGAGTGTTCATACAATGAACATCCACACAGTGATTTGTTTATAGTGGTGAAGGCTTGTGTTTGACCATCCACACTTTTTGGCAGAGTCAATAGGAAAGAATTGGTGCATCAAGGGTTGCCACAAACTCAATCAACGGCCGACCTCAGGAATTTTGAATTCAGAGTTATCCCGCTCCTAGATTGGTTAGCTACCCTAGGCTGAAGAGCCCAGTCTGCCCTACTATTTAACCCATAGCTGGAGGGAGAATATATGGATTCATACCTTTCCCAAGGGTATTAGCGCTATGTGAAATGCCAACAGCTTCGTCTAGGAATTGAACTCGAATCAACGAGTCCATTTTCCACAACTCTAACCACTATAATATATATATATATATATATATATATATATATATATATATTTATATATATATATACCAACCCCTCTGTACGAGCAGGATGTGGCACAAGGTCAATTTATTAAGCGGAGTTTAGCAGGTTTGAATTCAGAGTTTTCCATCTCCTAGACTGGTTACCTAGCCATGGTTAAAGAGCCCAGTCTACCCTGCTATTTACCCATGGCTGGAGGGAGAATTGGATTCATACCTTTCCCAAGGGTATTAGCGCCATTTATGCATACAGCTTAGTCCAGGAATTGAACTCGAGTCCACGAGTCTATTTCCCACGACTCTAACCATTAGACCACGATGTAAAATCCACCATATAACACCGTTTTCTTTCTTTTCCTTGAGTATCCCGACAAAGGGTTTTCTCATTACTGATATTTCAAAATGGCTACCCCCCAACGCCCCCCCCTAAAATAGAGGAGGTTAAGTGAGCAATTGGACAAAACCTCCTCCATAGTTGGAGGGAAAATAGTTGGAAGATGAAAACATACTCATTCAGGATTTGAACTCGGGTTGCCGAGTCTGTTTTCTATGACAATAACCATTACACACACGCGCATCCATTAAAAAATCCGGTTTTCTTTCTTTTCTTTAAGTATCCCAACAAAAGTTTTTCCTCATCACTGTCATTCCAAAATAGCTGATGGAAGGAAGAAGAAATAAAAAAAAGAACAAATGCAAAAATGCTGTTAACTGGGCATTTGGAGAAACCCCTCTCCCATTCTCCCTGCAGATTCACCAATCAGTGGAAACAGTAAAAAGCTGTTACCCGTTGACAGGGGCCAATAAATAAGATAATCGTGGATAATTATAAGAGTGTGTATATTAAGCGCATGTGGTCATGTCCACAGTGTCGTGAGTCATCGGCGAAAAGACAGTCTGTTTATCACCCAACAAGTTTACGTTTCCCGCGAATTTGCCGAGACCGCCAAGTCGGACGTCCATAATTAACACGTTTTGTAATCATATCCCAGTTGGCCCCGAATAGCACTGCATTTCCGTTCTCCTAATTTGCCTCGTTTTCAAGGCAAGAAGATGGAAAGGGGTGATGGATAGGGAGAGGGGAGAGGAAAGAAGTGCAGAGCCGTGGTCTTTCTCTCGGTAATCCCCTGTCCCCTTTTCTTTTCTTTTCCTGACCCCGAGTACGTCACTTTGTCTTCAGTCATTCCCTACACTCTTTACCCGCCAAAAACTGCAGCCAACTTTGGCGCGAGCGTGGAAATCCCAAAACGACCGCCATAATTAACAACTCGTTTTTCGAAACGGAATCTTCGTCCGTCCGGTGGGAGAAGCGGCGAAAACCGCACCCGGTTTTCCCCATCGGCCTGGTTGCCATAGTGACATGTGTCAGTGGCAGCTGCCCATCTTCATCCGGCCAGGTTTCAGTCCCCATATTGTGTAGCTGTCTCTTCTTCTTCTGACTCAGAAGATCTTTTGAGCTTAGAACAACATGCGCGAATATCCCTCTCCTCACTGCTCCCGCCCCCCCCCGCATGGAACTCACTTTTGGGAGATACTCTCAGCAGTAATTCGTATTCTTTGTCAGAAATGTGTGATTACAGCTGAACCCCTAGCGTTTAGATTTGAATCCTCATTCAATGGTTCGTTTGCTTCATTGCCCAGTAGAGTACGAAGGAAGGAAGGAAGGAAGGAAGGAAGGGAGACCGACTCTTTCTTTCTTTCTTTCTTTCTTTCTTTCTTTCTTTCTTTGTATCTTTTCTTTATTTTTTTTTATTTTCTCTTATTCTCTTCATTGCTGTTTACTTTCTTTCTTCTTTCTTTCTTTCTTTCTTTCTTTTTTTTTCTTTCTTTTTCTTTCTTTTTTTTCTTTTTCTTATTCTCTTCATTGCTGTTTACTTTTCTTTCTTTCTTTCTTTCTTTCTTTCTTTCTTTCTTTCTTTTGTATATTTTCTTTCTTTTTCCTTTCTTTTTCTTTCTTTGTTCTCTTATTCTCTTCATTGCTGTTTACTCTTTCTTTCTTTCTTTCTTTCTTTTCTTTCTTTCTTCTCTTTGCTGTTTTCTTTCTTTTTTCTTTCTTTTTCTTTCTTTTTTCTTTATTCTCTTCATTGCTGTTTACTTTTCTTTCTTTCTTTCTTTCTTTCTTTCTTTCTTTCTTTTTCTTTTGTATCTTTTCTTTATTTTTCTTTATTTTTCTCTTATTCTCTTCATTGCTGTTTACTTTTCTTTCTTTCTTTCTTTCTTCTTTTCTTTCTTTTCTTTCTTTCTTTTCTTCTTTCTTTCTCTTTTCTTTCTTCTTTGCTTCTTGTTTCCTTTCTTTCTTTTGTGCCTTTTCCCTCTTATTCTCTCATTCATTACTGTTTTCTTCATTTTTTTCTCTTTCCTTTTCCTTCTTTCTCTTTTTATTCCTTATTTTTGGATGGACTTCTTCATTTCCTTTCCTTTTTCTTTATTCTTCCTTTTGCTGTTGAATTCTTTCTTTTTCCTAATAGTATTTCTCTTATTCTTCTCTTCATTTACTGTACTGTTTCTTTCTTTATTCATTTTCCCCTCTTTTCCCCTTTTCTTCCTCATTCTTTTATTCCCTTCAATTTAATTTGGCTTTCTCATTTTTCTTTCTTTTCTCTTTATTCTTTTTTCTTTTGCTGTTTAGAGTTTCTTCTTATCTTTTTGTAAATCGTATTTCTCTTTTATTCTCTCTTCATTACTGTTTTCCCCTTCATTTTTTCTTTTATCCTTTCTTCCTTCTTCATTGGTTTTTATTGCCTTCCTCTTCGTTTCCTTCATCCTTTATGTCACGACGTCATCAAAGTCATTTCATTCTTACATTAGTTTTGTTTCTATTTCGCCCCTAATTTTTCTTTTCTTTAACTTCTGTTCTTTTCTTATTTTGCCTTTTTCCCTTATTCTTTCTTCATTGCTGTTTGCGGTCCCTTCCATTCTTCCTTTCCTTTCCTTCTTTTCTTTCTTTTCTTTTCCTCCACTATTTTCATATTATTTTTCTTTTCCCCGAATATTATTTCTTTGGTAATTCCCAATTTCCTTTTTCTTTTTAATTTATGTTTCCTCCTTTCTCTTTCTTGTTTCAATTTATTTTTTTTGTAATAATGTTTCTCTCCTATTTTCTCTTAATTACTTGTTTTGTTTTTCCTCAATACTGAGATTTCTTTTTCCTTCTTTTCTTCCTTCCTCCTTCTCTTCCTCCCTCTTTCTTCCTTCTAATCCTTAAATCTATATCTAACCTCATAATTCTTTTCTTTCTCCTTTCTCTTCTTACCGTCTCCTAATTCTCTCTCTTCTCTTCTTCTTCCCATTTTTTCCTCTTCTTTCTCCTACTTCTTCCCTTTTTTCTCTTCTTTCCTTTCCTTTCCTCTCCTTTTCTCTCTTCTTTCTCCTCTCTTCTCCCTCTCTTCTCTTCTTCTCTTACCTTCTAAACTCTCTTCTCTACTAAATTCTAACTTTCTCTTCTCTACCGCCCTTCTTTTCTCTTTTCCTTTCTCCCTTTCCCTCTTTTCCCCTTTCCTTCTCTTGTTCTTCTTTTCTGTCTTTTCTTTCTAAATTTTTCTTTCTCCCTTCTTCCTTCCCTCTCTCCTTCTAAAATCTTAACCCACCCCTTTCTTCCTCTTTTTCTTTCTTCTTCTTCCTCCTTTTTTTTCTCTTTTTCCCTCTTTTCTCTTCCTCTTCTTTCTCCTTCTACTAAAAAATAACTAAACTAAAAAACTATACCTTTCTTTTTTTCTTCCTTTCCTTCTTTTTCTCTTTATCTCTTCCTCTTTCTCTCTCCTTCTCCTTCCCTTTTCTTCTTTTCTTCTTCTTTTCTTTCCTTTTCCTTTCTCTTTCTCTTCCTTCTCCTCCTTCTTTCTGCCTTTTCTTTTTCCTTTTCTTTTCTCTTTCCTTCTTCTTCTTTTCTCCTTTTCTTTTTCCCTCCTTCTTCCTTTCTTCTCTTTCTTTTTCTTCTCTTTTCTTTTTCACCCGGCTCAATACTAGATTTCTCTTCATCCCTCCTCTTCTTTTCTCTTCTCGCTTTCTATCTAAAATAAAATCTAACTTTTCTTCCTTCCTAAACTAAAAACTTACTCTACTTTCCTTCACTAAAATCTACCCCGACTTCCCTTCTAAAACCCCTCCTCCACTTACTCTAATGATCTAAGCATCCTCTAATCTTAACAAAAACTAAAAAAAATCTAGAAACTAATAATCTTACATACTCTAAACTCCTCCATAAACTACCTCTAACTACTAATATATTCTACTACTCCTACCTTTCTCTTTTATCTTCTTTTGTTCTTCCCCCTCCTTCTCTTTTTCTTCTTTTCCTTTCTTATTTCTTCCTTCCTTTTTTCTCTCCTCTTTTCTTCCTTTTTCTTCTCCTTCTCCTTTTCCCTTTTTCTTTTCTTTTTTTCTTCTTTTTTTCTCTCCTCCCTCTTCTCTTCTCTTTTTTTCTCTCTTTCTTTCTTTCTTTCTTTCTTTTCTTTCTTTGCCCTTCTTCCTTTCTTTTTCTTTCCTTTCCTTTTCTTTTTGTCTCCTCTTCTTTCCCTTCTCTCTTTTTTCTTTCTTTCCTTCTCTGTTCTCTTTGTTTTTTTTCTATCTCTTTTCCTTTTCTCCTCTCCTCTTTTTTTCCTTTTTCTTCTTCTTTTCTTTCTCTTTCTTCCCTCCTTTTTCTTTGTCTTTCTTGCTTCCATCTTCTTTTCTCTTACTTTCTTTTCTTCTCTCTTTCCATTTCCTTCTCTTTTCTTCTTCTTCCTTTTTTCCTTCTTCCCCTTCCCCTCTCTTTTTCCTTTCTTTCTCCTTTCCTTCCCTTCTTTCTCCCCTTCTCCTCTCCTTTCCTTCTTCTTCTTTTCTTTCTTCTTCCCCCCTCTCTTTTTTTTTTTCTTCTTCCTTCGCCCTTTTTCTTTTACTTTCCCTTCTTTTCTTTCCCCTCTTTCTTCCCCCTTCGTCCTTTCCCTTTTTTTCCTCCTTTCCTCTTTCTCTTTTCTTTTCCCTCTTTTTTCTTCCTTTCTTTTTCCTCTCTCTCTCTTTCCCCCTTTCTTCTTTTCTGCCCTCTTTCCTCTCTTTTTTTCTTCTCTTTTTTTCTTTCTCTTTTCCCCTGCTTTCCTCCTTCTCTTTTCTTTTCTGCCTTTTTTTCTTTTTCTTCCTCTCCTTCCTTTTCCTCTTTTTTCCTTTTCCTACTTTCTTTCCTCTGTTCTTTCTTCTGCTTTCCTTCTCCTTTCTTTCCCCCCCTTATCCCTCCTCTCTTTCTCTTTCCTTCTTTCCTCCCTCTCTTTTTTTCCCCTTCTTTTCTTTCTTTCTTGCCTCTTCTTTTCCTTTCCTCCCTTTCTTGTTCCTTTCTTTTCTTTCTTTCTTTACTATGGCATCTTTATATTACTATTTCTTCCTTGAGGGTTTTCATTTACTTAAAATCACTTTATATATATATATATATATATATATATATATATATAATATATATATATATATATATATAATACTAGCAATATATGCACCCTCTGGGTGCAAGTATTTAAGTTTTAATATAATAAAACATCATGTTAAATTAGAAAGGCTAATGAAACTGAATAAGAATTCAGATAAAATATTTGGAACAGAGGGGTATAATCGGAAAATAGAACAACTTTGAAACTAACTGTTCCACCATTTTCCCTTACTCCCGTCTTTCAGTGGTAAATTTCCCTAAATTAACTATTTAGTTAAAATAGGAAGAAAAGAATAATATTACAGTTATTTCTTTATGTTAATAGATTTCTGTTAAGATTTATCCCCGAGATTTTTGCTCATATTTATTAAGATAAAAACAAACAATTAGAAATCAATAATACTAAGCATATATTTATTAAAATCAAATTTTTTAAGATCAATATGCAAATTAGCCTTCCCATTCACACTGTAAACCGCTATTTCGTTGAATATATAAATATAATTGCATGTTATTAGTATGTAGATATTGTTAACAGTCTTAATGATGTAAAACAATTTTACTAATAATTGAGGTTTAAATAAAAAATAAAATCATGGAGAATGTGATGTAAATAACAAAGGGAATTGTGACTTGTATAGTAATATAGTTTCGGTTACAGACAGAAAAACTCACAATCTCCATTATAATAAGATATATATATATATATATATATATATATATATATCAATTAACATTCTTAATGTAAGAGCCACAAATGATAAAGCAAAGATGTTTAAAAGCCGCCGGACATAGACAAAATTCGCTCATGCATTTTGTTACACTGATTTTATATAAATTTTAAGAAATGTATATTAAATGCAATGATTTATTTATAGATGAAATTTTTAAACTGTTCATTTGTAATAGATTCAGTCATCAAAAACACAAATATGTAAATAAAAGTAAACAGAAATATTAGAGATAATTTAATCAGAGGTAATTTATGAGGAAGTGCGTCCCGGTCTCCTGCCTCAAAAATTGCTACCCGGTGACTATCAAAATAACGACCCCAGCTCGTCGTAATTCTTATTTAGATATGAAGATGGATATATAGTTCGGAATAGACTGAGATAGATATATAGATAAACAAACAAAATAATATAGATAGATATGAACAAATGGAGATAGATAGATATTTTCGACAAGTAAATGTATTTGGGGGGGGGGGTCGCTTCTTTTTTTTTGTTGTAATTCTTGTTTATTTAAACTAAAAACAAGACATTAAACAAACACGAATAAAAGAAATCTTAGTATTTAAAGTAATATAGATAAATATGAACAAATTGAGATAGATAGATAGATATGAAGATGGATAGTTTTGAATAGACTGAGCTGGCTCGTTATTTTAATAGTCACCAGGTAGCAATTTTTGAGGCAGGAGACCGGGACGCACCTCCTCATAAATTACCAGATGAACTTATTTATATATACAAGAATATTTAATCTTTCATATACATAATATAAATGCCAATAGTAGGTATTTACCCAACCCATTCACCTGAGGTAGGATGTGACACAAGGCTTTCCAACAAGGAGTAAACTTGTTATTCAGTAGTAATGGACAACTTCTTCTATTTCATTCTTTTCATAGAGGAATAACCATCATTTATGTGTGTGTGTCTCTCTCTATTGATATATTTACCAAACGGAAAGGCCCCTGCAATCAATTGGCTGGTCACATCAAGCCCTAGCACCAATATGATTGTCCCAACCTTATTGCCCTTATGGCAACTTCCCAACCCTTTTTGTCATATATGTGCTAGAAGGCGGTGGCTGAGGGTCATAATATCCTGGACAAATTGAGATAGATAGACAGATATGAAGATGGATAGTTTTGAATAGACTGAGCTGGGTCGTTATTTTAACAGTCACCGGGTAGCCATTTTTGAGGTAGGAGACCGGGACGCACTTCCTCATAAATTACCTAATCAGATAAACTACCTTCCAAAATTAATTTTATTATAGTTATCTTTTTACAAATGCTCTTAGTAAAAAAAAAAATTAGTAAAAGGACTCCTGGTCGGTTGGTAGACCACGCCTACGATTTAAAGATGTCTGCAGGAGAGCTATGAGGATTTGACAAATTGACACGTGGGAGGTAGATGCAAAAAAAAAAAAGCGGCCTTGTGTCTCAACGTTAAGCAAGACACAGAGAAGGGTGAGGCAGAGAGGAGAGTAGCCTCGACAGAAAAGAGAGCCAGAAAGAGAGAGAAAATCCAGCAGCCCCAGAAAGCATCACAGTTTGTCTGTCACTCAAGAATCGGCCTGCAGAGTCACTTGCGCAGATGCAGATAGAATTTTCATTTTTTTTCATTTTGGACACTACGCCATCGTCCTTAGTGGACGGAAAGGATCCAATAATGAAGTAAAATGCTACAAATGCCAGGAATAGACGACATACTATGAACGTCATTAGATCTAATGAAAGAAAAATACTTCACGCTAAAAAAGTAAAAAAAGCCGGCGATATACCCCAGAAACTATTACAGACGTGCACTACGCAGATGATCTAGCGCTTTTTGAAAACACATCTTTACAGGCCGAGCTACTACTGTGTAATCTAGATAAGACAGCAAAAGACACTGGAGTTTATGTTTAAAACAAGATGGAAATATCTCCATACTGGAAAGTAAACCTTTAAAATTAATAGACCTGTTTCCATACTTAGGTAGTAATATCTTATCTACAAAAAGTGATGTCAATATACACATAGGAAAGGTATGGATTGCTAAAGACATCTGAAAATCTGATGTCTCTTATAAGACAAAGTGAGAATTCTCCCAAGCTGTAGTTGTGTTAGTACTATGCACGGCTGCACTATTTGCACTTTTTTTTAAAACGCTTAAAGAAAAAGCTATATGGGAACTATGCAAGAATGCAGCGTAGTGTCTTGAATAAATATTGAAAGCAGCACTCCACAAGAAAGCAGTTATAGAGCCACTTACTGTTAAGTTTCTGACCGCCATCCTTGGCCAGTTGAAAAGGACTTAAAATAAGTAGTGTTCTACAGTAACATGGACATCTCTCTCTCTCTCTCTCTCTCTCTCTCTCTCTCTCTCTCTATATATATATATATATATATATATATATATATATATATATATATATATATATATATATATATATATAAAGGGTAGTTGTGTGAATCTGTATGTTCGGAGGAAACTTCGAATATAAAACAATTAACAACAAAGTAAATATATATACACATTAAATATCACCAGGGCTTGGATTTTGAGCAAAAATAATAGAGATTTGATTTATATCCGTGAAGATTATTAAAAAATAAAATTTAAATGATAACAGGATGGATTTTTTTTTTCATTTAATATTTTAGATAGTAGACATTAACATTTATTTTCAGAGTAGCTGGATCATTGCAACGTCTATTTTTTTACATAGGGATTTAAATGGGGCATCCCACGGGGATTCAACTCACGATTAAGAAATAATGGATCTGCGGAACTAACTTAAAAAATCCCCCTTCTACCCAGGCGACGCCGGGTAGCCGCTGCTAGTCCAAATAACCAACAGATTTAATCCACAACTGAATTGCCAGTTATTTACATTTAGTGAAAATTTCACAAAAATTGGGTTTATATTTTATAAGATGTTGAGGTTTTAATTTTGGTTCCTCAATTTTGTCTGCTACTGTAAATATACAGTCAATGCCAAAATTGTTTGTATACACATCAATTTTGAATATTTTTTATAAATTTATGAATTTCCCTAATTTTGGACTGTTGATATTTGAATGAAAAATTAAATTTGAGATGGCTAGTGTAATGTGTTCCCATAACAGTGATCCATGATGGTACTGATGCTTCTATTTAGAAAGAAGTAAAGAATTCTACTTAGCATTTCATGGTTATATTAAGAATTTGAATGCTTCAAAAATGATATTGAGCATAAACGAAGACCACACAAAATTATCAATCAGTTGCAAATTGGACTGGAATTATTTTATTCTTTAAAAACATTATAAGTGACTTTCATGTGCCATTTTTTTCTGGTTTATGGTTGCATATACAAACATATTGAGAATTTTAAGGGTTGGTTTGATTTGTTGGATTTTTATACCTCTTACTGAATCATTCCAAATAACCTGGAGATTTAGAGCACAACTGAATTGCCAGTTATTTACATTTAGTGAAAATTTCACAAAAATTGGGTTTATATTTTATAAGATGTTGAGGTTTTAATTTTGGTTACTGAATTTTGGCTGCTACTGTATATATACAGTCAATGCCAAAATTGTTTGTATACACATCAATTTTGAATATTCTTATGAATTTCCCAGAATATGATGCCTGCATGATACCAGTTTTTAGATATTTTAATAATCACAAGAAAATAAATATAAAACTCAATTTTAGAACAATAGGTTAAATACAACATATTTGACAGCCGAATTATGCAAAATGTGAAATTACTAACATGTAAACTGCGTGTAAGAATGATTTCTTCGTTGATATATATATATATATATATATATATATATATATATATATATATATATATATATATATATATAGAATTAAACAAAAGGCACATCTCCTATTTAACAATTTTATTTTTTATCTTTTCTAATTTTCTGGCCAACTTTTTAATGTTTGGGTGGAATTGGTGGATAAGTCCACCAAAGTTCAGTTCCCGAGTACTTTCGGCACTTCGAAGTGCCATCATCAGGGGTGATGTATTCCAGTTTTTAAAAAAATATATTAATGTGGAGGCTGGAAGGAGAAGAATTGGTGAGAAAGGTGTTATAGGCATTTTAGAATCTGTGTACTGCATTGGTAATTAATTTTGTTTAAGGATGGTTTGTATTGTTTTATGTATAGAGCTTCTAGTATTTGGAGTTTTTGTTTATTTTTTTTCTTTGAGCAGAATGTATGTATTTTCCGTTAGAATATTTCGGTAATTAGAGTGGGGGCCTGAATGTAATTTTAGGTGTTGTGAAATAGAGCTATTGTCTGTTAAATGGAGGGTTAGACGCCTTGACAATGTGGTTGAGGTGAATCCAATGTATGTATTATCATTTTCTGGGAGACAGAAATCTCCTAGGGGACATTTAAATCTATATACTACATTGGTCTCATTAAGCCGACTTGTCTGGGGAAAGAATGCTGCCCAAATACACACACACACACACACACACACACACACACACACACACACATATATATATATATATATATATATATATATATATATATATATATATATAACATAGACTTTGGGCAGTTTTTAAAATGCCCTCAACCACAGCTGCTGCTACTCGGTCGCCAAAAAGAAAAGCTAACTAAAAAGCTAAACACTATGTCTTTGTTTATCATTATATATATATATATATATATATATATATATATATATGTGTGTGTGTGTGTGTGTATGTGTGTGTGTGTATCTACATATATATCTATGTGTTTGTATGTACATAACCATATGTATATGTATGTATGTGTATACGTGTCCATATATATGTGTGTTAGTATGTATGTGTCCATATATATATATATATATATATATATATATATATATATATATATATATATACATATATATGTATATACGTTGGCTTCTTTTGGTTTTGGTTTTGGTTTGTTACATCCTTGAACCTCTCTGAATGTTGTATCAGATTTTTTTCAAATTCCCTTCACGTTCTTCGTCGTTTCAGTTCAAAAATAATTTTTAAAAAAGTCCGCGAAAAATCAAGATGGAGTCAATAGTCTGAAATCTTTACGGTCTAATGAAATTACTTCATATCAGAATTTCAGAAAACGTCTTTTTTTCATTCTTTCTTATTCAAGCATTTTTCACTCCTTCAAATTTATCTTCGAATCTCCTTTATCTTTTCTAATACATCTTTTTATTTATTCAGTTTTTCATTTTGAGAACTTCCTGCCTTTTGTTCGTGTTTTACTAAAGAAATAAATAACCCTTATTCTTTTTATTTACTTATGTTCTTTGCGTATATTCGTATTGACTTATCCATGCCAAACATAAAATAATTTTTATGTTGATTCTATTATAGCATATCATCTCTCTTTTAAAAACTTTTTACACAAAGAATTCCTCCTGACGACGACCTAAGGTCGAAACTAGTTGAACTAAATCCAGAAATAAATAACATCTTATTATAATAGATATTCAGTATTTGTCATTCAGTAACCAAAATTACGTCACTGTTTACGTCGCAATACTCCCAGGAATTGTATAAGTTTATCAATGTGTATTTAATTATTGTCAAAATAATTAATACATAGAATAAATCTTATTTATTACCGATGTATGTATGAAATTCCGAGTTATATTTGCCTCAAAACAGCCCATATTATTAATGCTTTTGAAATCCTGCAATGTGTCTTATATATTGTTGTATGAAAAGGGTTTTCGTTACTTCTTACTTTCTTCTATTCTTCTTCTTTTCTTCTAGCGTCTTTGACATCTTAAGTTCTTCTAACATCTCTTCTTCGTCTTGGTGATCGGTCGCACTTGGCTCATTTCTTTTTCCAATCAGTCCTGTTACCAAGACACCCATTAATCACAAGACTGTGTTATTTTTCTTAAGCTTTTATTTCCTTAACTATACATTTCATGTAACTAAATATCTGTCTAACATAGCGCGCGTATGCAGTGAGTTCCAGTTAAGGCAGAAACATCTTCTCTGCCCGATGTCAAACTGAAAACTGAAGACTTAACCAGGTCCCACGTGACTTCACATATTTCACGGGCTTTCTGTACTATTCCATGGAAAGTCCCGCCCGTGATATGAAAAGGGCCATCCCTTTAGAATTACAGGGGATTGACAATAATCTTATGCAACTGCATAGATTATGTAACAATATTAATAAGAAATAAAGGTTTACATAATATATGGTGTTGTTAATTTGCATACTGGTTTTAACAAAGCTGGGTTTAATAAATAATTACTTGGTGTTATTGATTGCTAATATTATTGTTTTATTCTTCAAATTATTAGAATCAGTCGTATGAATGATTTTATATAGAAACCAATTAAAATATGATTAAAATAAGTGAAATCGTTTTATATACGTTCTTATTTAATTTCCTTAGTCTTTCTAATCTAATATATTTCATTACATTAAAACCTAAACACTTACATCCAAAGGTCGAATATTCTTGCTCGTAAAATAAATATTCCTGTTTGTCTTATCACGTTTGAAACCAAGTTGGGTTTAAGAATTACATCAGCGAAAAACTCTCAGTTACCAAGCGACGTTGACTTTATGTCTTCGCTATATTTACAATCCTCATCACAATTATTAACATCCATAAAAATTCAGTAGATAATGTATAATATCTTCTGAAAAAAAAGAATCTAGCTGGTTGATTAGATTTTACGGCAAGGCAACCCCGGTTGGGTTAATTCATGCCGAAGACGTTTTGTTTTATTCATTCTTGATGGGTACTGAATTTTTAAAAAACACATTTTTAAACATATATTTTCTATTTAAACCATAGATAGTACCCTAACAGATACAACCACTCCGGGTTAGGGTGGACCTGGGAGTAATGGGGATAAAGGAATAATCCAAATTCCCTTCTGCTCAAGAATTGGAACTTCGCCATTGAATGCAGTTTGACGTCATACCCATTGAACTAAAACCGGTAGCAATCGGTTTCTAGCACATATATATGTACCAACCCCTCCGCACGAGCAGGATGCGACACAAGGTCAATTTCTTAAGCGGAGTTTAACAGGTTTGAATTCAGAGTTTTCCTTCTCCTAGACTGATTACCTAGCCATGGTTAAAGAGTCCAGTCTGCCCTGCTATTTATCCATAGCTGGAGGGAGAATTGGATTCATACCTTTCCCAAGCGTATTAGCGCCATGTGAAATTCCTACAGCTTCGTCCAGGAATTGAACTCGCGTTGACGAGTAAATTTCCTCCAACTCTAACCATTAGACCACGCGCCTCCATAGCACATATGGAATAGAAAGGGCTGACGACTTGCTATAAGGGCAATAGGGTCGGGTCAGTTATATAGATGCCAGGGTTTGACAAGACCAGCTGATTGATCGGAGGGAGTCTCTCCGACCACACATATCGCCTAAGTAAGGTTCAAAATGGAGTGTTGCGTGTCATAGACTGCTCAGCTAGCACGATTCCGTCCTTAAGCATCATGGGTCGCCATTTTTCCCTTCTGCAGTGTATTCTGCCCTAGCCGACAGGGCGAAATGAATCCAACCCTTTTTTATTATATATGTTCTAGAAGGCAATGTCTGAGGGTCTTAATATCCTTAGCATGATGGTAAAGTTCCAATTCTGGAACTGGGGAATGTTGAGTACCCCATAATGACCATTACTCCCAGGTCCACTCTGATCTGGAGTTGTAGTACCTGTTAGGGTCACATCTACGGATTAAATAGAAAAATGAGTTTAAAAATGTGTTCAAAAATTGAATACCCATCAAGAATAAATAAGAAAAACCGTCTTCGGCATAAATTAACCCAACAAGGGTTGACATGCCGTAAACTTCAAACAACCAGCCAACCAATCACCTACACTACCTAGACGGGTGCTTAATTATCCACTATGATCGCTACTGGACCCTTCTTCAACCACGCCGAGAGAAACGTTAACGTTTTCCCGACAATATGTGTATGTGGATGAGTTTTTTTTTCCCGATCTGTCTCGTGCCTAAAATACTTTATCAGCCCACCACAATTTTATAAATGTTTCGAAATGTATAAATAACTTGAAAATTGCACAATCTGACACTCTCTCTTCTTTAAACATTCTAACGAAATCTGTCGCTGCAGATTTTATATTAATAAATCATTTAAATATTTTTCAGCGAATTATTCAGTACTAGCTTAAAAGTACATATGAAATATGATGAAACTTAAGCAATATTTTTCAGAAAATCAACAGAATAAACGGAATGTTTTTAATTTGCCACAAAGTTATACTGATTTCAAAATGGCATGATATGTTGGGCTATGACCTCTAGGAGTGAAGTTGAAAAAATGTGAAACACTGAAATTCCCATTTATTATTAATTTATGACATTTCTCTTCAAATTAATACAATTCAAAAATATGATATTGCTCACTAAGTCGGCTGATTCCCAAATGGTATGATATGTTGGGCTACGACCTCTAGGAGTGAAATTGAAAAAATGTGAAACACTGAAATTCTCATTTATTATTAATTTATGACATTTCTCTTCAAATTAATACAATTCAAAAATATGATATTTGCTCACTAAGTCGGCCTGATTCCAAATGGTATGATATGTTGGGCTGCGACCTCTAGGAGTGAAATTGAAAAAATGTGAAACACTGAAATTCTCATTTATTATTAATTTTAGACATTTCTCTTCAAATTCATACTATTCAAAAATATGATATTTGCTCACTAAGTCGATCTGATTCCCAAATGGTATGATATGTTGGGCTACGACCTCTAGGAGTGAAGTTTGAAAATGTGAAACACTGACACACTGACATTTGCATTTATTATGAAAGATGTAGAGAAGTGCTGTGCAGCGTGAAAACAATCCGAAAAACAACAAAATCAACAAAAACAAAAAAACACCCCCAAAAAACAAAAAAAACATTATTTGAAATTAGAATTTATAATAATTTTTTCATATAGAAGTGCATTTAAACTTAGTAAAATTAGTAAAACCAGGCAATTTTTATTAATTTGATTTTTTAATTATTTTTGTATTAACTTAATTGTAAATGAAACCAAATCGCTGTTAAGAGGCCGGGCGCATTTTTAGCAAATATGCGCCATTAAAATGACGTGTGCAATTTCTTGCCCATGTGGAGTTAAAACGAAATGAAATTGCAATGAAAGTAAATAAAAGTTCAAGAATGAAATTAGATAGTAGAAAAGAATTAATAACTACGAAAGGATGAGTCAAATTGTAAATTTTTTTTATCAATTTAAAATCTTATTAATTTAAAATTAATTAATTAATTATTTTTTGTTTATTCTTGCGATCTCGTGACGGCAATGCATAAAAAAAGAAGTTTGGATTTGGAAAAATCCAAACTAGCTTTTCGAAATAAATTGAAAGAAATCAAATTAATTAAAAATTCAAGAAAAAAATTAAAATTAAAATTAAAATAGCACTTTTCCCCCCCGCTAACACCGATGTAAGATATTGGGGAGCATTTTTAATTGAAATCCGTTATGAGAAATTGAAAATCTTAAAATCTAGCAAGATCCTTTATTATAACAAAACAAAAATGAATTTTACAAATCAAACTATATTATTTCTTTTTATTAACACTATATCGACAGAAAGTATTAATTTGTAACTATATTTGTAACCAAAATAATGGCACAATAATTATCAATTCTCTCTCTCTCTCTCCCTCTCTCTCGTTATCTCTCTCTGCCTCTCTGTATGTCTCTCTGTCTATGTATCTGGTTGTCTCTCTGCCTCTCTGTCTGTCTCTCTCTATACATATATATGAACACACACACACACAGAGAGAGAGAGAGAGAGAGAGAGAGAGAGAGAGAGAGAGAGAGAGAGAGAGAGAGAGAGAGAGAGAGAAAATTCTCCTTCTCTCTCACACACACACACACACACGCATATATATATATATATATATATATATATATATATATATATATATATACACCTGTTTGCATTTCACATAGCGTTAATACCCTTGGGAAAGGTGTATATCCAACTATTCTCCCTCTAACTATGGGTAAATAGTAGGGCAGACTGAGCTCTACAACCAATCTAGGAGAAGGAAAACTCTGAGTTCAAAACCTGTTAAAATTTGACCATCACAAGAGCGGTTGGTAAATCTACCTATCTATCTATCTATCTATCTATCTATCTATTCAGAAACAGAATTTTACAACACATGTTCCACCGAAAAAGGAAACTGAGTTTTCCTGAAGATCCTTTTTGGTAGAACCAGGATAGTTTATTTCTGTCACTGATTCGTTTCTTTAAACCGGCTTTACGTACATATTACACAGTGTAAACGTCCCATTGTGATGTAATGGTTAACAAGCTAGTCTAGCAGATCCATTACTGCTAATATGTTTCTCTTTTTTTTTAAAGAATTAATTTAATCTAAGAAATAAACTAATCATTTGTAGAATTTGACTAATCTTTAAATTAAAAAAAATCAAAAGAAATGAATAACATTTTATTTTAGGCAAAACATGATTTTTTTAATAAAAAAAGGTAGCCGCCCTGTCGGCTGGGGCGTTAGAATGCACCGACTGCACCTCTGCAGAGGGGTAAAACTCCCCCAGAGGGGTAAATCTCCCCACCTGTTGGCCGTGGGTGGCGACCCGTGATGTTTAAGGATAGAACCCAGGTGGATGAGCAGTCCATGACTTGCAATATTCCACTTTAGGCTATTCTTGGGCTAGACGGGCTGTCCGATCAATCGGCTGGCCACGTCATGCCCTAGCACCTATATGATTTTCCCAACCCTATTGCCCTTATGGCAAGCCCCAACCCTTTTTATCATATGGGTGCTAGAAGGCGGTGGCTGAGGGTCTATATGTCCTGGGAATGACGTTAAGCTCTATCTGATGGTGAGGTTCCAGTTTTGGAGGTTTGGGGAATGTAGAGCACCCTTTCATCACCATTGCTCCCTGGTCCACTCTGACCCGGAGTGGTAGTACCTGTTAGGGTCCCATCTATGGGTTGAATAGAAAAAAATGAGTTTATAAACAACATTTTATTATGCATTAAGAATGAATTTATTTCACACCTTTGTCGGCATTAAATGACCCACTGAGGTTGATATGCCGTAAAACAAAACAAAACAAAACAAACAAGCAAACAAACAAAAAAAGGTAGACACAAACAGAATTGACTTATTATTTGATTATAAAATCTTCGGAAAAATAAGTGTTTCCCTTAAATTAGGCAAGCACAGATTCCCAGTAGATCTCCGAAGTTAAGCAGCGATGAGTCTGTTCAATACTTAATCTGGTGACCACTTAAGTCTGAGCAGATACTGTGAGCAATTTGAGTCCATTGATCTTAAAAATGACTTGATTCGGTATTAAATTATCCGAAAAAGTTTGATATGCTGTAACCTCACCCCAAAAACAATCACAACTTGAATTAGATTACTGTGTCAGTGAAATTTCAACAGCAAACTATTAATTCTGACAAAAACGGTAAGTCAAAAGTTTTTTTATAATCTTAAATATTAATTTATTTTAACACTAACATTCAGCGGCTAATCATGCTTAAAAAACAGTATTTTGTTTTTTTTATAACACAAATATACGAAACCCTTACAATAACAAGTATATATATATATATATATATATATATATATATATATGGTCATCCACAGACACGTGTTTCGACTTATTAAGTTTCTTCAGTGTGGCTAGACATTTTTTAAGCTACCTACAGCCGGAATTGTAATCCGATCGGTTGGGTGTCAGTCCGGCACCTTAACCATTAGGCTGTCTTCACTTACAGAATGGGAAGGGGATTTTAACTGTTTTTAATACACACATCGCTTTGTGCATAAATGTGTATATACGTATGTATATATATATATGTATATATATATATATATATGTATATATATATATATGTATATATGTATATATATATATGTGAAAAATGAATGGAAGTGAATCCGACAGTGTGAAATAAATATTTCGCTCTTGAGGAAGACCACTTCAATAAAGGGTCGAAACAGAATTCTGTCAGCGAATTTTTAACATCATGTGTTTGTTTTTTCTAAATATTTATTTCATATATATATGTATATATATATATATATGTATATATATATATATATGTATATATGTTATTATATATATATATATATATGTTATTATATATATATATGTACATATATATATGTATATATGTTATTATATATATATATATATATATATATATATATATATATATATATATATATATACGGATGGAGTTTGAAGCAGCTTATCATCACAACAAACCATTTTCGTCGTGATAATAAGTGATTAATACGTTCTTTTGAAACCAATGGTAACAAACGTCTTTCAATTGTATAGTATATCATAATACACACACAACACACACACACACACATATATATATATATACATGTGTGTGTGTGTGTGTTTGTATCTGTATGCTTGTATGAATGTATGTGTATATATAAATATACACATACACTCAGATACAAACAAGCGCATATATATTCTCATATATATTGTCTTATTTATCGACATCAAGCTGTTTTTATGATAAAATGTTGTCTAATAGGAAGTTTAGTCTCTTATAGACAGACAATTCACGCTTAAGTGATTATTGTAAAAAATAAAGTGAAAGAAAGCGAAAAGACATAAGATTGAAGACTGAATCAATAAAGAGGACAGAGAAGCGAAAATATAAACAAAATAGAAAAATATATCTACCATAGTGGAAAGAAATATTTGGAAGATCAGACCATTGTGAAATAAATGTGGACGTTTTTCGTTTTTTCTTTTTTTTTTTTAGATAAATACAAATGTATTTTCAGATTTAATTCTGTTAATTGTATTTATTTTTTCATTCATTTAAAAAAAAAGAAACATTTCCAATAATAATAATAATAATAATAATAATAATAATAATAATAAAATAATAATAATCAAATCAAAAATAGATAAGACAACGGAACAGTAAATGTAGGGTGTGTAGAGACAGAGATGAGACGATCAATCATGTATTAAGCGAATGCAGCAAATTAGCACAATGAGAATACCAGACTAAATACGACTGGGTTGGAAAGGTGATCCACTGGCAATTGAGCAAAAAACTAAAATTTGACCATACAACAAAATGTTATATGTATAAACCCGAATCTGTTATTAAGAATGAAACATAACATTATCTGGGACTTTGAAATAAAGACGGATCATCTAATTCCGGCCAGGAGACCAGACTTAGTATTGATTGTCAAGAAGAAGAAAACTTGTCATCACGTGGATTTGCCCATCCCGGCGGACCAGAGAGTAAAAATGAAAGAAAACCAAAAGCAAGATAGATGAACTGGTCAGCTAACTGAAAAAAACCAAACAAACCGTAAAGATAGTAGCAATTGTAATTAGTGACCTTGGAATAATCCCCAAGAGTTTGGAAAAGACTCTGCAGATGTGAAAAACATTCAAGGAGTAAATAATAATAATAATAATAATAATAATAATAATAATAATAATAATAAAATTGAAGAGGTTGCACATGGAAAGACTTGGACATGGTTAAGAAAAGGAAACCTCAAAAGAGAAACAGAATCATTAATAATTGCTGCACAAAATAATGCCATAAGGACAAACTATATCAAAGTGAAAATTGATAAGACCCAACAAAATAGTAAATGTAGACTTTGTGGTAATAGAGATGAGACTGTAAACCATATACTCTGCGAATGTAGCAAACTAGCACAACGAGAATACAAAACTAGACACGACTGGGTTGGGAAGGTGATCCACTGGGAATTATGCAAAAAATTAAATTTTGACCATACAACAAAATGGTATATGCATAAACCAGAATCTGTTCTTGAGAACGAAACGCATAAAATTCTCTGAGACTTTGAAATAAAAACGGATCACCTTATCCCAGCAAGAAGACCAGACCTAGTGTTGATAAACAAAAAAGAAAGAACTTGTCAACTGGTGGATTTTGCAGTGCCAGCAGATCACAGGGTGAAGCCGAAGGAAAATGAAAAAATAGACAAATATCTGGACCTTGCCAGAGAACTGAAAAAGTTATGGAATATGAAAGTGAAAGTGATACCAATTGTAGTTGGTGCACTTGGAACAGTCCCAAAAGGATTAGAAAAGGGTTTGGAAAGTTTGGAAATCAGAGAAAGGATTGAAACCATTGCACTGCTGCAATCTGCCAGAATACTCAGAAGAGTCCCGGAGACCTGAGGAGACTTGCTGTCACTCAGACTCCAGTGAAAGACCATCAGCTAATGCTGATGTGAAAACTCAAAAGGAGTAAATAATAATAATAAGGGTCAGAGTGATACCAATTGTAGTTGGTGCACTTGGAACGGTCCCAAAAATCTTGGGAAAAAAAACTGGAGGATCTGGAAATCGGAGGAAGAATTGAGACCACCCAGACTACTGCATTCCTACAATCGGCTAGAATACCCAGAAGAGTCCTGGAGACCCGAGGAGACTTGTCACCAGTGAAACACCACCAGCTAACGTTGCTGTAAAAAGCTAATATTACTACTAATAATAGAAGAAACTCGCACGGAGTGAAATAATAATAATTATAAGTTCAAATCCGGGATGAATCTGTCTGGTTTTCACATAGCGTTAATACTAGGTAGAAACCCAACTATTTTCCCTCTAGCTAAATAATAGGTAAAACTAGGCTCTTTAACTTTGCTATGGCAGCCGGTCTAGGAGAAGGTACACTCTGAATTGAAACCAGTTGTACTTCGCTTAAAAGTTGACCTTGTGTAACATCCTGCTCGTTGCGGGTGGGTTGGATTAATATAATCTTCATGTTTGTTTCCGAAGTTGCATTATTCGAAGATGAAAAGATAGCATGAATTGTCAAATACATTGAATATTTTGAAAATCCTCGGCTGGTTCAGAAGAATATACCGACTGCACCTCTGCAAAGGGGTAAAGTCCCCCCCAATGGGGTCACCTATTGGCCGTGGGTAGCGACCCATAATGCTTAAGGACGGAATCCTGATGACTGAGCAGTTCATGAATTACAACACTGCACTTTGTCCCTTACTTAGGTTTAGACGGTCAGTCGGATAGGCCCTATTCGATCAAACGACTGTTCACTCCAAACCATAGCACCTTATGAGTGTTCCAATACTATTGCCCTCATGGAAAGCCCCCAATCATTTTTATCACGTATGCGCTAGAAGGCGGTGGCTGAGGGTCTTAGTGTCCTGGAATGACGTTAAACTGCATCTAATAGTGAAGTTTCAATTTTGGACGTCTGTGGAGTGTGGAGTTATCAATTTCTCATTTCTTTCAGTTAGACAGAGATTTTGAGATAAAGTATTTTGAAGGGGGTCCACGTAGCGTAGTTGCTAAAGAGCTGGACAGTGATATCGTAGGAAGCGAGTTCGAACTTCAGTCGCGCTATTACGCTTACTTTCGGACTAATACCTCATTGTCATTACTCCCAGGTCCAAAGCCATCCAAGTGGAAGGACAGTCGTGGCACTACTTAACTCATGGCTTGGGGTGACGGGTGTTCATACCTTTTTTAATAGCCTTGTTGTAATGATGATCTTTTACAGGCTTTCTTTATTCTCTTAGCTTGCCGTGACGTAGTTGCCACGTCATATGTTGTCTCGTTTTGATCTTAAAACAATCCCCATTAGGTTTTTCTTTACAACACTTTATTTTAAACTTAAAATTTATACAAATATTTATAGACATAAGTCCATTGTCGGTAGTCAACCATTTCTGGATGTTACTTGTCTGTATTTTTGAGATGAGGCTTGATGTGAATAATTTTGATTATTCGGACTGTTGTCTTCAACTTTATTGGGGTATGTATATGTATATACAAATATATATTGTATATGTATATACATACCATAATAAAAATGAGGAAAACAGTCTGAATAATGAAAATTATCAGATGATTGTTCAGTTTGACTGGTCAACTTGATCGAAAGTTCTGTGTTAGTTGTTTGTTAGTTTTTTGTTTCTTTGTTTAATGGCATATCAACAACCTTAGGTTATTTAATGCCAATGTCATCCTTGCAAAAGAACAATAGTGGAACTATATAACCCATAGCTGTAGGATGAAGAGTTTCATAGGTATTAGTCCGAAAGTAAGCGTAATAGCGCGACTGAAGTTCGAACTCGCTTCCTACGATATCACTGTCCAGCTCTTTAGCAACTAAACCACGTGGACCCCCTTCAAAATACTTTATCTAAAATTTCTGTCTAACTGAAAGAAATGAGAAATGGATAACTCCAAATTTCCGATATCAGTTTCGATTTGGGAATTAAACACTTGCTTAATTTATTTTCCCACTCAAGTTGAACGACCAATGTTTTTTGCTTAAGTACCTTTCACAAAAGGACGTTTTTAGTGGATATATGTTATTCCTCCTAATAGTTTCTAAGATTGGATAAAGCTCAAAGATTTACAGATGTTTACTAGATCTTTATAGAGAGACAACTCATACTTAATAGATTGTGGTAAATAATCTTAAGAATCATACAGTGAAAATAAAAGGGGGAAAAAAAAGAAAAAAAAAGAAAAGAAAAAATGATGTAAGAAACCAAATGAATCGAAGAGAATGTAGGCACAAAAACACTAAACAAAACACTAAAATATACATCGTGGAGTAATTGTTAGCAAGCTAGTCTCGCAGATCCATAACTACTGAATACTGTGGGGATTAATAAAAGTAAAAATAAATAAAACAAAAGTAAAACAAAATTAAATAAAATAAATAAAAAGACACAAAAATAACAATCTCCCAGAGGGCTTAGGACAGGAAGAGCCCTCCGGACATGCGCAGAAAAAAACCCAAGTTTGGACTGAGAGACTTTGGAGAGGTGACACCTATCGAATTGTTTGGGAAATATATTCCCTCAACGAAATAGTGTGTACCCGATAATAAAGGTCTTACTTTAAAGTCATCCCTGTCTCTGTTCCTTTCCTTCTCTCCGTTGAATTATATTTCAGATCACCAGCCCACACGAAGTAAGTAATACTTTTATTGGGGGATAGGATACAAGACGAATGAACAAAGATTTGTTCCCATAATACCAAGTTCGATTCTTCCTGGATGCCTCATACTTGGACTTTGTGCGGTGTCCCTTCTTGGTGCAGTGGTTAACAAGCTAGTCTTGCAGATTCATTACTATTGAATACCAAGTTCGATTCTCGCTGGATGCCTCATAATCGTGACCTTGTGGGTGCGTCTCTTCTTGGTGTAATGTTTAGCAAGCTAGTCTTGCAAATCCCTTACCACTGAACAGCATGTTTGATTCTCGTTGTGTTGTATACCCTTTCTTTACTTCTATTATTCTTCTGCTCATCTTTGGTATCTTACGTTCATCTTCTAGCGTCTGGAGTTCATCTTGGTGGTCGGTCGCACTTAATTCATTTCTTCTTCTAGGTCAGTCTTGTTGCCAAGACATTCATCAACCACAAAACCATATTATTTATTTAAACCTTTATTTACTTAACTAAACATAGCGCGCGTCTGCAGCGAGCTCCAGCTAAGGCAGATACATCTTCTCTGTCTGACATCCAAGCTGAAACTGAGAGCCAACCAGGTCCCACGTGACTTCATGTATTTCGCCGGCTTTCTGTAATATTCCATGGAAAGTCCCGCCCGTGATATGAAAAGGGACCATCCCTTCAGAAATACAGGGGGTTGACAATCTATGCATAGATTATGTAACAGTTGGATGCCCAATAATTGTGACCTTGTGACACACCCCACTCATAGCGAACGGGTAGAGCAGAGAGGGCGTCCCATCTTGGTGTAATGGTTAGATCAATTACTACTGATATAGTAACTTCGATCCTCACTGGATGCCCCATATTTATGATCTTGTGTCACATCCTACACGTGTTGAACGGGTTGAGTAAATACCTATTTAGAAATAGAATACAGTCAATAATTATGATATCCAAAACATAGCTGGACACGTAATCATCATCATCATCATCATCATCATCATCATCATGATGTCGCGCATGCAGCACGGGTATCCATGACAATCTTTCGCCAACCTTCCCTATCATTCATTACACCTGGAAGCTCCTCTGCGGAGCAGCCAGCATCCTCACATAACTGGTCAATGTAGGTCCTTGCTGGGCGCCCCACACTTGCATGTCCATGTGTTGGCTTCCACAGGAGAACGTCGCTTATGAGTTCATCCTTGCTTCTCAAGCAGTGTCCTGCATGCCTTGTCCGTCTCACTCAGATAGTTTGTGAGATGGGGGGGGGGAGGTGACCGTACAGCTGTTTCCTTGTGGGGTGCTGTTTCCACGACTTATTCAAGACTGCACGCAGCATTCTTGTGCAGCTCCCATCTAACTTATTCTCAAGAAGCTTTGTTAGGGTCCAGGTGGTGCAGCCATACAGCAGCACCGACACGTAATATGGAGAAATAGTTAGTAGGCTAGATTAGAAGAACATTCATAGTGAATTATTTTTCTCACTGGAATATCTGGTTCAGCTAAGGGGGAAATTTGGTTGGCAAAGATATAAACAGGAGATAGACTAAATGTTTGGTGGACTATGGAGATGTATCCTGTGTATGACGTTAAACTGCATCTAGTGGGGAAGTTCTAATTCTGGAACTCTGGGGATTGTAGAGTACCCCTTTAGCGCCATTACTCCCAGGTCAACCCTGACCCAGAGTCGAAGTACCTATTAGGGTCCCATCTATGGGTTAAATAAATGAGAAATGAGTACAAAAAATGTGTTTAAAATCTGAGTTTGAAAAAATAAAAATGAGAGACGGGCCAGGTTAGCTCAGTCGGTAGAGCGTTCGACTAGAAACCACAAGGTTCCTAGTTCGATACCGGTCCTCGCCAACAGGGATCTGTGCGGTAAAGTAAGGAGCTGATGGTAGGTGTGGCGCCCCACCTCAGATGCTAAAACAATCTCTTTGGTCTAGCGCTATTGAAAAGGGGATAGACTCCCTCACTGATTGGCTGATACCGACTTTAGGCCGCCCCGTCGACTTTATTTACAACAAAAATGACTAAAACAAAATTCTTCGGCATAAATTAACCCAACAAAGGTTGACATGCCGTAAAATCCAACCAACCAACCAACCAATCAACCAACCAACTATGGTGATCGATATTGACTATCAAGGTAGACATTATAATTCACCTACAACAAAGGTCCTAAACTGAGAATTAGAAACTGGTTGGTTGGCTGGATTTTACGGCATGTCAACCCTTGTTGAGTTATTTTATGCCAAAGCCTTTTTGTTTTATTCATTCTTAATGGGTACTCAATCTTTCTTTTTAAACTCAATATTTCTAAACACATTTTTTCAAACTCATTTTCTTCTATTTAACCCATAGATGGGACCCTAACATGTTCTACCACTCCGATCAGAGAGGACCTGGGAGTAATGGTGATGAAGGGGCACTCCACATTCCACAGAGCTACAGAAATGAAACACCCCCATAAGATAGTTTAACGTCATACCCATGATATTAAGACACTCAGGCACCACCTTCTAGCATATATAAGATAAAAAGAGTTGGGGCTTGCAGTAGGATTAGGGCAATCATATATATATATATTATTTACCAACCGCCGTCGCCCGAGCAGGATGCGACACAAGGTCAATTTCTTAAGCGGATTTCAACAGGTTTGAATTCAGAGTTTTCCTTCTCCTAGACTGGTTGCCTAAGCAAGGTTAAAGAGCCCAGTCTGCCCTACTATTTACCCATAGCTGGAAGGAGAGTAGGATTCATACCTTTCCCAAGGGTATTAGCGCTAAATGAAATTCAATTACCACGTCCAGGATTTGAACTCGGGGCAACGAGTCCATTTCCCATGACTTTAACCATTACACCACGCGCTTCCTGCAATCATATAGGTGCTAGAGGTTGACATGATCCGCAGTAGTGATGACATTACATATGTCCTACGAGGACCTGTTGGTATACCACAGTATGAAAATTCAACTAGAATAACGTTTGATATGTTTCGTTAAGAGATATTGCAAAATAGTTCAATAAGTAAAAATCATAATAATCTCGATTTAACTCTCTGTCATCTTTTTTTCTTTCTTTCCTTCTTTTCATCATCGAATGAAACAGATTTGCATTATTTCCCGTTCTCACCCAATTTCTCTATCTTTCTCCTACACTCAGTCGGTAGAGCGTTTGGCTAGAAACCATAAGGTTCCTAGTTCGATCCCGGTCCTCGCCAACTCGGCGTATGAGTAGCACAGGGATCTGTGCGGTATAAGAGCTGATGGTAGGTGTGGCACTCCACCTCAGATGCAAACACAATCTCCTTGGTCTAGCGCTAGTGAAAAGGGGATAGAGTCCCTCGCTGATTGGCTAATACCGACATTAAGCCGCCCCGACGCTTTACTTTTTACTTTACTATCTTTCTTATTTATTCTATAGTTTTTTTTTTGCGTAGTATGTTTTTATTTCTTTATAATAAAAACGGAATGGTATTTTATTTTAGCTGAGGTGACGACACCCATGAAAAATAATAATTCAGTGGATAAGCGACACCTGATAATTAGTGTTTACATTTGAACGGTCTCATTTTTAACCAGAGAGTTTTTGCAAGATGTTAACAGTCGGAATATTAAGGAACACCAGTATATATATAAAATAATTATAAGTAAACAGTGCTCAATATCATGAAGAGATCATTTATATCTACACTTAAAAGACCAAACGACAATATACATAACTGAAACACTGAATAATTTTTCTAAACTTATATATATATATATATATATAATAACTCAGCTCAGTCGGTAGAGCGTTCGGCTAGAAACCACAAGGTTCCTAGTTCGATACCGGTCCTCGCCAATTCAGCGTATGAGTAGCACAGGGATCTGTGCGGTAAAGTAAGGAGCTCATGGTAGGTGTAGCGCTCCACCTCAGACGCCAAAACAATCTCCTTGGTCTAGCGCTATTGAAAAGGGGATAGACTCCCTCGCTGACTGGCTGATACCGACTTTAGGCCGTCCCGACGACTTTACTTATATATATATATATGTGTGTATATATATCTATATATATATGTGTTATTGTGTGTGAGTGTGTGTATGTATTAACTTCTGGGTTTACTATAAAATTCAGGCCTTCCGTAATGTGACTCATAAAGATTATTGATTCCTTAATATCTGCATCGTTGGCTTATGTACACGTGTGGACGATTGTATGACCTTGTGTGGTGCAGATTCCTTTAAAATCACAATATATATATATATATATATATATATATATATATATATGTGTGTGTGTGTGTGTGTGTGTGTATATATGTATATATATATTGTATACATATGACATATATATGTATATATATGTGTATATATATATACATGATATCTAATGTTCATCGTTTATATCTCCACAAAAGCACATACACACACACACGCACACACACGCACACACACACACACACACACACACACTGTCTTTCCTCCCCCATATCTCTCTCTCTCTCTCTCTCTCTATATATATATATATATATATATATATATGCATGATATTTAATGTTCATCGTTTATATCTTCCACAAAAGCACACACACACACACACACACACTGTCCTTCCTCCCCCATATCTCTCTCTCTCTGTCTCTCTGTCTCTGTCTCTGTCTCTGTCTCTCTCTCTCTCTCTATATATATATATATATATATATAGTGTTTATGAACAAGTACATCCGACCATCCACACATACACATTCATGTTTCATGATTTTATACCTATGTATATAGACGAGTGTTTAATCGATACACTGCTATCTCCGTTCAAACATCCTGTTTTTATCTTGTGCACATATCACTTCCATGTCAGTAAATCTGTTTTTCTCGTTTCTACCAAGGATTAATATCTCCAGGAATGATGTCTAGCGAAGATAACAGCGACAACAAACGAATATACAACCAAGACTTTTGTTTCGAGACGTGACCTAAATTTTACCTTGAACTTAAAGTTCTTTTAAAAAAAGCAACAAAACAAAAATCATAACAAACTTTATTTCTTTAGGTTTTCTATAAGTTCGTTTACGCTAATTGATTATTACTAGCAGGACCTGTGGATATAACACAATATAATAATTTAATTATTACAACGTTTGATACGTTTACTTAACAGCTATTTTTGGAGTATATGTGCTTAATTGAAGTTATACCTAATTTTGAAAATTAATTAGTTAATAATTAATGAATTTAGGCGGGCATATATGTTCAAATGTAAGGCTAAACGAATCGAGAAAATATCAATCCCTGAATGTACATTTCGACCTATTAGGTCTCATCAGCAAGGTTATAGACATGGGAGAATGCTCCCTGTGTGACTCGAAACCTCGACTGTCAAGCTGACAGGCGAAGTCTCTAACCGTTACACTAGCTTGCCATTCCTATATTCTTCGTTCGTTTTGAAACTTATTTATATTTCACTTTTTATTGACTTGCTACCCGACAGTATGAGGTTAAGTAAACAAACAAATGTGTTTATTTTTTTATGTGGCTGTAAGCAACAATTTTTGGAGTATATGTGCTTAATTGAAGTTATACCTAATTTTAAAAAATTAATTAGTTAATAATTAATGAATTTAGGCGGGCATATATGTTCAAATGTAAGGCTAAACGAATCGAGAAAATATCAATCCCTGAATGTACATTTCGACCTATTAGGTCTCATCAGCAAGGTTATAGACATGGGAGAATGCTCCCTGTGTGACTCGAAACCTCGACTGTCAAGCTGACAGGCGAAGTCTCTAACCGTTACAGCTATTGCAAAATAGTTACATCTGACATATGTTCTCTTTTATACGTTAAGTGCTTGGCTATCTTCATATTAATTACTTTATAAAGACTAGTGCAAAATAAAAAAACACCCCCCGGGCGATATAAAAATAGATTTTTGAAACATATTGCCTGAGGGGTGGGAGTTAAAAATTCAATGTCAGCGAGTTTCTACCCTAAGTAAGTAAAATCATCAAATTCATTAAAGGATTAAAAATAAAACAATTTGAAATGTAAACTTTAAATATGTATTAAAATAAACAAACTATATATAGATATATAATACCAGTCATGTATTTATTAAAACTTGTTTTAAAAAACAATGAGGACTGTCTAATGTTGCATGTTCACCTACAGAATGTGAAGGGGATTTTAACTGTTTGAATACACACATCTCTATGTATGTAAAGGCCGCCATAGAGTGCTCCATCCCTTTTATAGGAGAGTGTATATGTGTGTGTGCCTGTGCGTATGTGTGTATATGAGTGTGTGTGTGTGTGTGTGTGTGTGTGTGTGTGTGTACGTCGGGGAGCAGATAGAAGTCTCCATTTTCACCAAAGCAGTTCTTCTTTGACATTAGAGCAACATATTTTCTATTTAGTTTGTACAAGCCATTCATTGGCAGGCTCGTGGCGAACTTTTGTCTTATCTTTTCTGCACTTTGATTTCGTCGAACTGTTAAATACAATCTCTTCTTCTTCTTCTTCTTCTTTGTTTTCTCATCTGGTTAGCTTCAGGGATCCTCACTTGCTGACACGTGCTTAAGTATTTCACAAACACCTTGGCGAATGCAGATCGACAGGCGATGGGTTTGAAATAAACCTTTTCTTTGCAAGGTCCTAATTCTTCGTGACAGCGTGACAGAAATGCTAGACAAGTTCGAAACGGGAAAGTTCTTTGATTGTCTATATAGATGTACGCTATAAATATATTTACACACACACACACACACACACACACACACACACATTAAAATATATTTTTTACGTGGGATGCACAAAGTTGGAATTCAAAACTAGATTTACAAACCATAATCACTCATTTACTGATTTTAAGCTTACAAACGGAACTACTCTATTTAGATATATTTGGGATTTAAAAAAAAATATAACCCCAATTATTGAATGGAATACCCTACGAAAATCAAATGATCCATGCTACCTTTGTCTACAAGAAAGGGGAACTATAATTAAATTCCCGATAAGTAAAACCTTTTAAATAATAGATTTGAATCAATCTGCAATTGTAGACATAGGTTGGGTCGGTCACTAAAATATTATTAGAAATACAACATTAAATTTAACTAGATAAATTATAATTTTTTCTTAAATGGTTATTAGTTTTAAATAGGATAAATACAAAAAAGAACAATGAAAAACTATAAATTAGTAAAATTCAACCCATAAAATATAATTAGAATTAAATTGTAACTGTTTTTACTAGCTATCATTTATAATTAGAATTAAATTGATAACAATACTAAGGAATGAAAACTAAGGAATGAATACACGTGTGGAGCGCTGCGTTGTTTTTCTCTCATTTTTTGTTTAACGTTGTGTTCAACCGTTATTGTCCGAAAAATATCTGAGTTTAACTAAGGAATTACATAGTCTTAGTTAAACGTAGGGTAGGGTCCTGATGAAATCATCATGATAGAAACAATGGTAGACCAGTAATTTTCCCTCTACTATTATTACTTTTATTATTTAAAAAAATATATATATTGAGCACTTTTGGATTATTCACTGATGCCACTGCAACGGAAAAGTTAAAGCGGCAAGTGGATACTATATATATATATATATATATATATATATATATATATATATATATATATATATATATTCGGTTGAGCACTTTATTTAGAAGGGATTTAATTGCAAAATTCACCGTATTCGGCGTTCAGCTAAGACTCACTTTGTTTACAAAGTTTGAGACCTCTAGGTGAGTTCATTTCCGCTTAGAAATGTAGCAATTAAATAGCTTGCTGTACTTAGCAGCTGACTGTGGCCGTATGAGTGAGAGGATTGGCGAGCGTAAGTTCGTTCGGGTCTCGAACCCGGCCAGAGGTAGCTGCACTGATGAGAGGTGATACCTCGAAACACGTGTCTGTAGTTTACTCTCTCTCTATATATATAACCGTAAGAGTATTTTAATTTTATTTTATTGTTTTACCATCATCATCATTATCATTAACTTCACCCCACAAAAAAAAAAAAATTCTACACCTTCCTAAGCCTTCAGTCCACTGAAAAACACGTGACAACAGGTCCATTGATATTTTCCAGTTTTCTTTTCTTTTTACCTAACGAAAAATACTAACACACTTTATCTTATTTTATTATGACACAAAATGTTAACAATGATGACTAAGATCATATTAAAAACAAACAAATAAATAAATTTTCAATATAAATATACGTATTCACTCATTTAAAAAACAAAATTTCAATCATATATTTACAGAATCTTAACTTTTCTTTGCACAAGTCAATAATATTACTTATGAAATCAAAAATTCCCCTTTTTTCAAATGTCACTCTTCACCGAATATTCTTTATTCTCAAACCGTCATCGAACATCACCTTATTTCTCCAACTGTAAAGCGTTCTCAAATAATTTTCAAAAAAATTCTTTTTTCGAACACTGCAAAATTCTCTGTATTTTGACTGTTTTAATTTCAAATATCAAACATTTCACCATGATGAAGGCCATTTTTCTTTGTATACTTAAATATTTTATAATTTTCTATTATGATTTTATTATATATTTAAAAATAATAAATACAATACATGTGTACATGAACAAACTCCTGGCCGAAAGACGTGTTGTTAACTCAAATTAAATCAATTTTATCTATTCAACATTTCCTTTCCTTTATTTAGTTATGCTTTCAACATATTGTCGGATTAATTTCCATTTTCAACTCACAATCACACACACACACACACACACACACACACACACACACATGCACACATTTGTAAAAAAAATGAAATACATCGAAAATTGACATTTTTGAAGCCGTCGCTATAGCGTTTCGGTTTTATTTAAACCATCAACAGGACTATTAATAATTAACCATATAAAAGGAAAACTGTGCAAAAGCAAAAGCTTGTGTACCTTTGTTTACGATGCTTAAAGGCCTTTGTCGATACTCATAATATAAGAAATATATATATATATATATATATATATATATATATATATATATATATATATATATAATGTGAATAATGACTAATGGACTATAATGTGACTAAGGATAGAAAGCGATTTTTCTGAAAAAATAAACAAACTGTGTCCAATAACTTTTGCATAGTTTATATATATATATATTAGGTTTACCGGAAAGTCCTGTCCCGATTTTTGTTATGAATAATAATTCAAAGAAATATTACTGACAAATCTTTATTGCTCAACATAATAGTCACCATCATTAGATATAACCTTTGTCCATCTACTTGTGAGTTTTTTAATCCCTCTTTCAAAAAAATTAAGATCTTTGGAAGAAATAAAGGAATTCAACTCCGCTCCAACCTCGTGGACATGTATGAATCTTTTTCCACTGATGAAATGCTCTAAAGAACGGAATAAGTGAAAATCTGATGGAGCAAGATCTGGCGAGTATGGAGGGTGAGGAAGAACTTCCCAACCTAAGGACTGTTTTTTTTTTCTTGGGTTTGACAGTAAATGTCTGCAGTCACAGTTTTTCTTTGCTCAATAACTGAAAGTGAACCATAGATTTTTGATTCCACCAAAGACACAGCATTACCTTCTTTTGGTGCAGATCAGGTTTAGATGTTGGTACAGGAATTTCATTTTTTTGAAAGCCATTGTCTTTTTCGATTATTAGTGTTGAAGACAACCCATTTTTCATCTCCAGTGACAATACGATCCAGGAAATGCGTTTTTTCATTCCTTAAAATGAGACTATTGCAGATTGTTGCCCGCATTGCTTTGTTGGCTGGAGAGAGTTCATGAGGAACCCAGCTACCCTCTTTATACACCTTTCCAATCTTTTTCAGATACTCCTAAACAGTAGACCAAGGTTCATCAAGTCTTTGGGACAATGTTCTGATTGTTTGTCGAGGATCTTCTTCCACTGCAGCTTTCAAAAGTTCATCATCCAAAAGACTGGGTCACCCCGATCGAGGCTTATCAGTAAGGTCGAAATGGCCTTCTTTAAATTTCAAAAATCATTTACGGCAGTTTCTAACATTCACACCTTCTGGATAGACAGCGGTTATGTTTTTCACTGCAGTTGTTGGATTGCTACCTTTGTGGAATTCATACAACATGCAATGACGCATATGATTCATTTTGAAACTTTTGTCTTCCATCGGCTATAGATGTTTTTAAACTATCAACAGTAGTAGATTTAACTAAATGTGAAGTTTAACTGAGTATCTGGCATCTCATTTGACCTTGAAAACAGCTGTCTAGACTTAACCTGGTGTTTAAGTTTGGTTAAAGAAAAGCGGACAGAACTTTTCGGTACGCCTAATATATATATATATATATATATATATATATATATATATATATATATATATATATATATAAAGAAAATGATACATTTATAAATACATATTAAGAAAATAATAAATTTCAATTATATCTACTGATTGAAAACCAGAGCTAAAGATAGCAGCTCCAATTATATCCCACTCCTGTTTGTTGACACATTAACTTCAGATCGCACAAGATATATATATATATATATATATATATATATATATATATATATATATATATAACAGTATAAGGAGAAATAAAGTAATGTTTGCCTAAACTTGAATTTATTACCAATATAGGTGGAAGTAATATTTTGGACACATATCAATAAACATTATTTAATATCTAATGTGCTATCCATTATTTGATATGACGAATTTCAGACTTTTGGAATAATTTGAGGTAATCTCCTTATAGAAATTAATGCCAATTATATCCAACTCCTGTTGGTTGATACACAATTTTCAGAACACACACATTTTTAAGTCTACTCCGATCAAATCGGAATATTTGGGAGTAAATAGGGAATTAAATCTGACAGTTTGTATCAAATAGAAATTCACGATGTATTCCAAAAGTATTTTGGAATACTTTGTGTTTTTCTGGTTTCAACAGACAAACAGACAGACAGACAGACATACGCACACATGCACATACGAACACACATAGGCTTATATATATATATATATATATATATATATATATATATATATATATATATATATAAATATAAATATATCCGCCTGTCAGCCTGACAGGTAGGGTTCGAATCACGCACAAAGCACTGCCCTGTCTATAGCTCTGCTGATGAGGCCTAATAGGCTGAAATGTACATACAGAGATCGACTTTTTCTCGATTTGTTTACGCTTTACATTTAAACCGACATGCACGCCTAATTCATTTAATTATAATTAATTAATTAACAAATAAGATATGACTTTAATTAAGCACATAATCTTCCAAAAGATTGTCGGCCTTTGCCATTTCAAACACATTGTTTGTTCACTTCATATATATATATATATATATATATATATATATTATATATATATACCGTATTTGACGGCATATAAGACGCACGGGCATATAAGACGCCCCCATTTCAGCAGGTCAGATTCAGGAAAAATGTTTTTAGTGTATTTAATCATATATTGTTGAAAACATTCTAGCTGTGCATTACACAAGCATTACTTGTTATCCTTGGCATTTCAGTCTCGGAAGACTATTATATAGTTTTTGTGCCCCTGAAGTTACAGTGCCTCCTGTAAAGTCCAATGGGATTCTTATCATTGGTTTCACTTCATCTAAGATGTATTAGACGCAGGGCAATTTTTTGAGCCAAAATTTTGGAAAAAAAGTGCGTCCTATATGCCGTCAAAAAACTATATATATATATATATATATATATATATATATATTGAGGTCAGTTAGCCTACTGTTGGTTTGAATAACAGCAGCTAAGTACAACTCAAGCAGTGTCCAAGACAGCTGATATAAATAGGACTCAAGAATGATCCACCCATAAATCTGGGTATTTTGGGTGATTCCATTCCTTGAGTTCTGATTGGCTGCTTGACTGCTTGATTTGAATGACATTGTGGAGTCTTACATATACTCTGTCATTTTGCAGTGGACTTTGTAGCTTTCGGGATTGTATTGACAATCCCGAAAGCTACAAAGTCCACTGCAAAATGACAGAGTATATATAAGACTCCACAATGTCATTCAACCGTTTGCTGCCTTGTCTTCCCAGTTCGACGGTAATTGGACTTTAATTATTCTTCAATATATATATATATATGTGTAAAAATTCATTTTCATATTATCAATCGAAGCCTGAAGAAGATACCAGAAGATCTGAAACACGTGTTGCATATGTAAAACAAAAAGAATTAAACATTTTTTTCTGAGAACAAAATACATTTTGCGGACCTTCTTTTTTTTAATAAAATATTGAATTTTCTCCCGTTGGAACCAGAACAACATTATATATATATATATATATATATATATATATATATATATATATATATATATATATATATATATAATGTAAATGTGCAATGTTATCATCGTCGAAAATGAATACAACGAACCTTGTGTCACATCCCACCCATGGCTGTTTGCATTTCACATAGAAATAATAACCTTGAGTATATTTATGGATTCAAGAATTCTCTCTTTGAATATTGGTAAATGGACAATATTTATTTGAATTCAAAACAATTGCATTTAAACTTTTATTCAATTCATTCTTTGCTTCGGTTTATAAAAATAATTAAGATAAAAGTTGTTTTGAGGGTTTTTCTTTTCGATTAAATTTTTCTTTACGATGAAGTTTTTTTAAATTACAAATCATCTCACCCACAGATCCACAGATGTTTTGCTCTTACATATATAGATAAGCATGAATTATGGTATTATGAACATATGGCTTTGGGCCTCTTCTTTAGATCAGTGTGTAGTATCTGTGCACTCTGTTGTGGATCGAAATGTATTTCCCTAACTCATCTGCCTCGCATCAGAGAGTATTCTTCTGATTTCTATATGATCTAGAGTGTTTTCTAAACTTTGGGGACCGTTCCAAGTGCACTAACTACAATTGGTATCACTGTCACTCTCATATTCCACAGTGTTTTCAATTCTCTAGCAAGGTCCATGTATTTGGTTATCTTTTCGTTTTCTTTCATCTTCACACAGTGACATACTGAAAACACAGGTGTATTCGCCGCGAGTGTGATGTTACATAAGGTTACAAGTATCGGGCATCCAGCGAGAATCAAATTCGCTATTCAGTAGTAATGGATCTTCGAGACTAACTTGCACTATGACGGGACGCTCGAATGATCAAAGTGTAGTATCTGTGCATTATTTCTTAACAACGCCCTGAGTTGCATAATTTTCGCAGCAAACGGGAAAATCCAGTTTAAGCAAATTGTTAGGGCCGGTTTAGCTCAGTCGGTAGAGCGTTCGACTAGAAACCACAAGGTTCCTAGTTCGATACCAGCCCTACGCCAACGCAGCGTATGAGTAGCACAGGGATCTGTGCGGTAAAGTAAGGAGCTGATGGTAGGTGTGACCTCAGACGCAAAAAACATCTCCTTGCTCTAGCGGTAGTAAAAGGGGGATAGACTCCCTCGCTGATTGGCTGATACCGACTTTAGGCCACCCCGACGTGGACTTTTGTACATTTCAAGTGTCAGTGTTTACAATTTCAACAGTAGGGTCGACATTTCGGTTGTTTAGTAAGATGACCGTTTAGTGTGAATGTGTCTGTTTAACCAGTTTCCCTTCCACACCAGCATCACCACTATCAGCAGCATCACTACCATCAACATCAATGCAGTCGACGGCTACAATGATGAAAAGCCTATCTTTATAGTTGCCTTATCCAAAGTGAAAATTGAACGTCAAAATTTAATTAGGTTTCTGTTGAACCTTCTGTTGTTGACGTCAGTTCAAACGCCAGAACATTTCCCAGTAGAAATTGTTGGCATTAACCAAAATGAACGATTTACAGCTTAGAGAATACAATTGATAAATCTGATAACTATTGCTACTGCTACTACTACTGTTATTGCTGTTCCTGCCAATAATAATAATAATAATAATAATAATAATAATAATAATAATGATATTTAAAAAGATTATTATTGGCATTTCAGTCTCGGAAGACTATAATACAGTTTTTTGTGCCTCTGAAGTTACAGCGCCTCCTGTGACTGTAAAGTCCGATGTTTGAAAAACATTCTCGACCACAGATGTCGCATTTGAAGACTGTCCCTGATGATGTTGATGTACCGGTGCTTTGTTGTCGTTGCTTTGTACTGGAACTCTTAGCTTCATGGTGTTGCGTCAGGGTGATAATAATAATAATAATAATAATAATAATAATAATAATAATAATAATTGCAAAGATACACTAATAGCAACAGCAGCATAAGCAGCAGCAGCAGCATAAGCAGCAGCAGCAGCAAAAAAAAAAACCAAACAAAAACAAAACAACCCCCCCCAAAAAAAAACAAACAATCACAACATATGGACAAGCACAAATATAACAAAAACAAGAAAACAGAAGCGGTAAGAAAAACAACTATTTGGACACTTCAAGCGAGAAACTGGAGAGATCACACATGAGAAGACATGGACATGGCTAAGAAAAGGAAACCTCAAGAGAGAAACTGAATCTCTTATAATCGCAGAACACGAGACAATGCCGTAAAAGCAAATTATATAAAAGCAAAAATAGACAAGACAACAGAATAGCAAGTGTAGAATGTATGGGGAAAAAGACGAGACAGTCAATCACATAAGCGAATGCAGTAAACTAGCACAAAGAGAATACAAGACTAGACATGACTGGGTGGGAAAGGTGATCCACAGGGAATTGTGCCAGAAGTTCAATTTTCACCATACAACTAAAAGATATATGCATAAGCCTAAATCTATCCTAGAGAATGAGACGCCTAAAATTATGGGACTTGGAGATACAGACGGATCACCTAATCCCGGATAGCAGACCGGACCTAAGATTGATTAACCAGAAATAAGAAAACCTGTCATCTCGTGGATTTTTCTGTCCCGGCCGACCACCGAGTGAAATTGAAAGGATATACTAATACTTGGACCTTGCCAGAGAATTAGGGAAATATGTGTAACACGAAGATGATGGTCGTGCCAATTGAAATTGGTGCCCTTGGAACGGTCCCCAAAGCTCTGAAAAAGAATGTAGGAAAATTGAGAATCAGAGGAAGAATCGGCCATCCAAACTACAGCACTGTTAAGATCGCAAGGATACTCAGAAGAGTCCTGGAGATCTGAGGAGACTTGGTGTCACTCCGCCTCAAGTGAACCACCGGCTACCCCAGGTGTGAAAAATTCGATAAACAGAAATGAGAAAAAACAACGGATACTTCAAACGAAAAATTGGGGTGTGTGCACACGCAAAGACCTGGAAATGGTTAAGAAAAGGAAATACTAAGAGATAATAAATACCAAGGACATTTGGGAAAGTCATGGGGTAAATTTGGTAGGCAAAGTGTTAAATAAAAAAAAAAGATGTGTTTTTGTCAGAAAGTAATCGTATCCCCATTAACTTTCTTAATTCTATGTGAATATCTGAAAAAAAATATTAAAATCTGACAATTGACCGATTTCAATAATTTTTGCGTGTAGCGTCGTCAAATGAAAATATCGTTTAGACGAAAATACCGCGAATTATGTTGACGTCACGTAAAATCGACTTTTTTTTGCCGCGGAAATGATTTTCAAATGTCATATCTGCGGTTCTAAATAACACAGCACGATATTTTTTTGGAAATTATTGCACTCTATACCCTCTTCAAATATTGCACTCTATGCCCTCTTGAAAATGTCACAACTTTTCATAAGATAAAACATTTGTTTTATTTTAAAGCAAAAAATCAGTTTTTCTATCAATATCTATGTCTAATCCTATCAAATATCAACTACTGTATTATACAGTATGAGTGTAAAGTAACTTCCCTCCTTATATTAAAAATCTTATAATTTATTTCTGAATCTTACAAAAATGAACATGAAAAGAACAAACATAACATGGAGTTTTATTTAAAATTCTATAGGGCTCCAGCATTCTCTTCCAGCATCTGAAGACGCTCGAGAATCACATCAACTGATCTTCCCTGAAACTCTTGTGGAATGGCAGAAATAAATTATCGTATTCACCCTTCAAGTTCTTCCAAAGTCTTTGTTTTTGTTAAGTAAGACTTGCCCTTTCAACCAACCCGAAAGAAAAAAATTACAGGGTGTTAAATCAGGTTTCTGGCCGGCCACTCTTGCAGACCACGTCTACTCATCCATCTCTCAGGAAAGATAATAACAGTACTTTCAAATTTCTGGACCAAGTCACCAACAGGCACCCCAGCCCAGATCAGTTTTTAAAGGAACTGAATTTTGCCTTTTACCGGTTGTCAGTAAACAAAATCAGCACTTAATAATTAAGATCAACCAATTTGCGGTGTCCGTATATCAGCTCCTGCTGCAAATGAAATATTGTTCACTGCCTGTTTTCTATTATAAGGGATACCAGCAGTTTAGTGAAACAACATTTTAGTGAACAAAATCGCAGTCTAAGCCGTTCAGCTCGGAATCTCTCGCCTATTTATGTTCCAATCTTTAAAATCTTTATATGGTTAGAAATAAAATAAAATAATCTTTCTAAATGTGTAATTTGTATGTGTTTTCATCCATTGAATCATTTTTTACAGCGAGTTAAAAAAATTGGCGTCGGACAGCCGCGCTGCCTGCTTTCTATCATAAGCGATACCAGAGTTTAGTGAACAAATGTTTTGTGAACAAAATCGCAGTCTAACCGTTCAGCTCGGAATCTCTCGCCTATTTATGGTCCAATCTTTAAAATACTTATATGGTTAGAAATGAAATAAAATAATCTTTCTAAATATGTAATTTGTGTGTGTTTTAACCATTAAATTATTTTTTTACAGTGAGTTAAAAAATATTTTGCCACGGACAGACTAGAATTCGAAGTATGATTTTTTTTCATACTAAATTTTAACGAAAAATCAAATCTTATTTATCGCAATCTTTTTATTCCTATCTTAAACATATTTATTTGGTTAGAACGAAAAGAAAACAATATTTCTAAATATGTAATTTGTATGTGTTTTCATACATTGAATTATTTTTTTTTACAACCGAATTAAATAACAAATCAAACGAAAACTTTTACCGATAACTCAACTTAAAAAAATTAATACTTTCGGTTTAGAATAATCAGTATAACTAAAATCTTTTTTGCAAGAAACTATTCATGAAATAATCATAATTAGATAAATACACGAAATATTCCAACTATATATAAGGTAATATTTACTTATTAGCTACTTTGTTACTTTTCGGGTTAAAGAAGGAAATAAATTAAACTGATAAATTCTCCAACAAGGAATTAAGAACTGAATTTAAATTTGTCGTATGTACAAAAGAGTTTAGAATAGATAAATAAATAAATAAAACACTATTATAGAAAAAAATGGAATACGGACAATTGTAAATATTTAATTCTTACTCCTCAACAGAGGTGCAGTCGGCGTATTATACAATCCCAGCCGACAGATCTCAATAAATAAGAAGTTTAATACCAAGCTCCTTTAACTTGTTACATTTTTAGGGATAAAAAAAAAACTAAACGAATTTATTTTTATCACTTTAACGCAACAAGCAAATGAATTTAAGTTTTTGTCATATATAATAAAGTTTTTGAAAAATATATATTTCAAAACACTCAAGTTTAGGAATACATTTAAAAATGATATTTTAAATATATTTCCTAAAATAAACAAACATTGTACTATACGAATAATCAACGATTTTAAAAATTTGATTCATCATTTTCCTCTCTTTTTAAAAAATTTGATAAATCATATTCTCCCTCTTACTCCCGTTTTCTCTTTCTTCCTCCCTCTCTGGTGTTCCTAATTTTTTTATAGTCCGATTACTCTTGCTAGTATATATATCTATCTATCAATCAATCTATCTTTTTAATAACAGATTTCTAACACAATCCTAGTCGGCTGGGACATAAGAATACGCCGACTGCACCTTAGGTAAAATCCCCCCCCCCCACTGGGGCCACCTATTAACCGTGGGCAGCCACCTGCGATGCTTAACGACGGAATCCAGCTGGTTGGATTACATTAAACACTTCACATTAACTCTTACTTAGGCTAGACTGGTAGTCGGAGAGACCCCTCCAATCAATTGGCTGGTAACATCAAGCCTGAGCACCTATATGATTGTCCCGAACCTATTGCCCTTACAGCAAACCCCCAACCTTTTTATAATACATATCCTAAAAGGCGGTGGTTCATAGAGTCATAGTGTCCTCGGCATAACGTTAAACTGCATCTAGTGGTTCCAATTCTAGAGCTCTGGGGAGTGTTGAGTACCCCTTCATCGTCATAACTCCCAGGTCCACTGTGATCCACAGTGGTTGTACCATATATGGATTGAATAGAAAATATGAGATTAAAAAGATTGAGTACAAGAATGAATTGAAAAAACAAAACAAAAAACGTCATTGGCTAAAATAATTCAATAAGAGGGAACATTCTTAACAACCAACCAACCAGCCAACCAATCAAATTATTAAACACTTAACAAAATAGGAATTATTTCTTTGCTAGTAATCTACAGCCACCAACGATTGGCTGCACCGAGTAATTAGCATACGACCCCTGGGAGAATTTCTATCCTGGCCGTTGAACTTTCGTGTTATTGACATCAAAGTGTATACCAATATAGACTTTGGATTATTTGGATTTTTCGGACTATTGTCCTCATCTTTATTGTTATATACACAACGTTTTGGCCAATTTGACATCTGGAACTCTTCGGGTATTTTTTGTCGAACTCTGGAATATTCTCGGACTTGGACCTTTTCTTTGAACTCGCGAACCTTCCTGTCGAACTCTGGAGTCTTCATGGAACTTCGAACCGAACCCTTTATCCAATCCACGGTGGTAGATTGTTCACATTCCGTTAATCAAGACCAGGTACAAGTGTTAAGGTATGTTAAGTATTCTATGTTATTATTGCCCTTGACCGGATTTGAACCTTCAACCTACCGATTATTGTCACTTCGAACTGTATTAACTCAACTCTTTTATTTGTTGCGCCATGTATCCAACTGGACAATTCAGAGTGAAATTTTGAAACGTGAAAAATAATCTGCTGTTTTCTATGAAACTGCCAACATGTTATTCATAATTTGAAGAATCATGTTTCCAATATTCAAATACCAAATTTACAAAGTTCAATATCTATTCACCTCAGAACTCATTCTAACAACATCACTTAATAAATCCCGGGCCTAAATAATAAAACAGGAACATTTTGGCAAAAAATTCGACTTTATTCATCAACATAGCCTACTTCTAGAGCAGTGGTTCTCACCATAGGGACCATATAACATTTTTTAGGACCCAGACAAGTAAAATATATTTAACTATAAAAATACAATGGGATTTTAAAACAATGAATGGCTTCCACCAGAGTAAAATAGAATTAAAAGGGGGTCAATAGGTAAAAAAAGTTGAGAACCATTGGGCTAGAGTAATACACTGATTCCAACGCTTCTCTAACAATTCGAGGCCTTTTTTGTAGAACGATTTGTCTTTGTATTCAAATAACATCCCACTATTATTGTAATCTGAGACCTTCTACTTAATTATAATAAACTAACACTCAGTGTTTTGTACTGGGGAAATTTCGGGCATTATTAAAAAATGTTATTTAAGAAGTGTTGTCTGTCTGTCTGTCTGTTTGTTTGTTTGTTTGATTACAATATAATTGATTTTTTCGTTTCTTTTAATCTTTATACATTAAAACTAAAGTTCGGTCAATTTTGATAACTGTGATCATTTTTTTTCGGTCAACAAGTCAATATCTTTTACAAAATCTATTAAAAGTCTATTAACTCTTTTCGGACCAAATTTCCCCCACGGATGTACCAAATTTAATTGATATTTTTTTTTTTTTAACCTCTATGATGGAATATTTCAAAGTTCACTATTCATTCACCTCAGAACTCATTCTATTCAATAAAGATGGATGGGTTGTTCACGCTGTGATTTATCAGAGTTAATAAGTGACACGTGTGATAGTCGCTGCCAGTGGCTCACGATAGAATTGCAGTGATGGGAGAGCCGGTGTGAGTGGTTTAAGTAGTTAAAGAGTTAAAGTAGGTACCACGTTTCTCTGAAAATAAGACGGCTTGTATTAATTTTCACTCCGAAATATAACCCTCGGGATTATTTTCAGGGGATGTATTATTCTTCAAATATCGAAAAATTACATTAAGAAGAAAAAATTTCGAAATTTCTGAATAGACATAAATTACGAAAAACGATCTACATTTATTTACGACTAGCAGCGGCTACCCGGCGTCGCCTGGCTAGAGGGGGATTTTTTTAAGGCAGTCCCGCAGATCCATTATTACTGGATTGTGAGTTGAATCCTCGTGGGATGCCCCATTTAAATCTATGTAAAAAATAGACCTTGCATTGATCCAGCTACTCTGAAAAGAAATGTTAATATCTACTATCTGAAATATTAAATGAAAAAAATTCCAATTTAAATTTTATTTTTCAATTATCTTCACGAATATAAATGAAATCTCTATTATTTTTGCTCAAAAGCCGAGCCGTGGTGATATTTAATGTGTGTATATATATTTACTTTGTCGTTAATTGTTTTATTTTCGAAGTTTCTTCCGGACATACATATACACACAAACTACCCTTTATATATAATATATATATATATATATATATATATATATATATATATATATATAGATTAACATGTTCTTTTATTTTAAAAACGCATTAACGACAATTCATTCAAAAACAATAAAATCATCATCATCTGAAATGTTATTGTTCTAGAAGTCTCTGGATTCAAAAATTTCCACTCTCAACTAGGACTTATTTTATATCAAAATCACCATGAAAAATCACTCTAGTCTTATTTTGCAGAGAGATCTTATTTTCGAGAAACACGGTAGGTATGTTAGGATTGACACAAAAAATAAAATACTTTTAAACAATATATCTTTGCATTGGAGTGAAGTTTAAGTGTCTTTTATGTTCTATTAAAAAAAAAGAACAAAAATGGAGAGCCTAGGGTCAGGGGTGGGGGTAATTCTTCAAAGGGTTAAGCAATCCTTTGTCAGATGCGTGTAGAGGCCCCCCCGCCGTATTAAACTCTCAGTTGAGTTTCCATATCTCATTACAAGGAGGTCGATACTCTCCTTTTTTTATTTTATGTTCAGCTATAACTTCGTGATATCCCTCTGGATAAGAACTTTATGACGTTTTACGACACTTCACGGTTCCAGATCTGCTGATACGGCTCAACAGGACGAACTATTATACCATAGAAAAGTAGATAAATAACGGATACGTAAAATACAGTGCATTTCAATAAAGGTAACTATCTGTACAATACGTTGTCTTTATCAATATAAATAATTATGGATAATCCTATATCTATATCTATATCTATCTATCTCTATCTATCCATCTATATATATATATATATATATATATATATATATATATATATATATATATATGAGGTAGGTAAAAGGATGGTGAACAAGAAATTTAATTTTTAAAGAATATGAAACCAATATGGAAGCAGATTAGATTCCATGCAATTAAATATATACAGGCTCTCATTTGAAGGCGGAACATTACTATTCAGAGGAACAGTGACTCTGTGGAAAAGTAGGGATGTGATCCACAGAGGATCAGCTTCATTTTGATGTATGATAAATGTTCCTGTGCTGGTAATAATATATGTTCTAAATAAAATACCATTACCTTTTGACTCGTATATATATATATATATATATATATATATATATATTATATATATATGTTGTGTGTGTGTGCGTGTGTGTGTGTGTGTATTGTTCCAATGAACAACCTACACAGTGATATATATATATATATATATATATATATATATATATATATATAATATTATATATATATATATGCTGTAGATAGAAGGAAAGTGGTCAAGAAATGAACAACTCAAAACAAGTCACAGGATGAAACAGTTTCGTCCGTATTCACGCGGACGAATTTATCAATATAAATAATATGCTCCCAAATTTGGTTTGAGCACTTTAATTAGAAGGGATTTAATTGCAAAATTCACCGTATTCGGCGTACAGCTAAGCCTCGCTTTGTTTACATAAAGTTTGAGGCCTCCTGTGAATTTCATTTCCGCTTAGAAATGTAGCGATTAAATAGTCTCTATATTTTACAGCTGCCTGTGGCCGAACGAGTAAGAGGATTGGCGAACGAAAGTTCATTCGGGTCTCGAATCCGGCCAGGAGTAGCTGTTAAACAGTATAACCACACTGATGAGAGGTGATACCTCGAAACACGTGTCTGTGGATTATTTATTATATATATATATATATATATGTGTGTGTGTGTGTGTGTGTGTTATTTCCGATTGGTCTAAGATAAACAAAGGGAACCACTCTTGACTGATAAATCATTTATTTATTGATCTACTAAGAAAAAAGAAGACGGGGGGTTAGGGTTTAGGGTTTCGATATTTTAATTTTAGTGTAAAAAATACTTACTTTTTAAAATTGTTTATCTTGATTTTAAATTACGTATAAGTATATTTCAGACGTACGCAGAACTAAACCGGATATGCAGTTGGATACAAAGTAATTAAAATAAGTAAAGTCGTTGGGGAGGCCTAGAGTTGGTATCAGCCATACTGCGAGGGAGTCTATCCCTTTTAACTAGCGCTAGACCAATGAGATTATTTTTAGCGTCTGAGGTGGAGCGCCACACATACCGTCATCTTCTCACTTTACCGCACAGATCCCTGTACTACTCATACACTGAGTTGCCGAGGGCCGGTATCGAACCAGGAACCTTGAGGTTCCCAGCCGAACACTCTACCGACTGAGCTAAACCGGCCAGTTGGATACAAAAATATATTAATATTTAAGGTATGTAAAGGTTAAGGTGAAATTTCTAGTTTGTAGATAATGTTTTCGTAAAACTCTAAACGTTAAAAAGAAACTTTGAATATATATTGGAATAAAACAAACTATATATAAATTATTGATACCGGGCATGTAATTTATAAATCTTAGTTAAAATCGCTGTAGACCATTTTTCCTTACGTACTTTGTTAAGTTTTTATGGGTCTTCAAGCAAGAGCGCTTGTCCAGCAGAAATCCTTTGGTAATCTCTCGGGTAAAGACCCTAAGTTCCTTCGTCAATGGTCGCACGTATACTGTGAAATAATCAGTGTTATAGTAGTGTATCAGCCACGCAGTATGACCAGTGATTGGCTAAGGAATAGACCATGTGACCTCGCCTTGTTATAAATTCAGGGTGGGAATTTGGGTAATTTATGAGGAAGTGCGTCCCGGTCTCTTGCCTCAGAAATTGCTACCCGGTGACCATTAAAATAACGTCCCCATCTATGTCGTCTCGGCAGTGTTTGTTGAAAGAAAACAACCAACTTAGGGCGTTAAATGTATTTTAGGGGGCTTCTCTTTTTTTGTCGTAATTCTTATTTATTTATCGTAATTTGTCGTAATTCTTGTTCATTTATAGAAATTTGTCGTAATTCTTGTTTATTTATTGTAATTTGTCGTAATTCTTGTTTAGATATGAAGATGGATATATAGTTTGGAATAGACTGAGATAGATAGATAGACAACAAACAAAATAATATAGATAGATATGAACAAATGGAGACGACATAGCTGGGGACGTTATTTTAATAGTCACCGGGTAGCAATTTCTGAGGCAGGAGACCGGGACGCACTTCCTCATAAATTACCGGAATTTGAGCACACCTTAAATCAAAATAAGTCCAACATACTTTCTTTTGAATATATCAATAAATCAACGTTGTCCATTATTTTATGTAGTATTTATATTGACTATAAATGACAATAGATAAACTTGCTTATCTCCTTACGTGAATGTGATGTAAGCGGTGGCGTAGTTTCGGTTACAGACAGAAAATACTGAATCTCCCTTATATTAGCTGAAGGCAAGCATGAGAATGGGACTGAGTTAGTTAGATTTTGGCGGTTAGCTGAGGGAAGCAGACGTTAGGGTCGTCTGCTCCAAAGATTCTATCTTCTCACCGCGCGGTTAAAACCCTTTTAGGCTTCCGGTTTTAATAAATACACTTTGAAAAACTTGCTTCATTATTAAAAACAAAGAAATGAGTAGAGACAACCGCAGCCCAGCAGAACCGAAACCGTATCGTCCAGAGGAAGGAATCAACCCAAAGGAAGATGGTCGGTGACGAAATAGAACCCCCTCATTAGTAAGAACTCCCCCCTCTCTCTCTCTCTCTCTCGTCATTTATATACCCGATACAAAAGGGGTATATAACACATTATAAAATGAAGGGTGTTGGATTATTTTCTGTATATAAGGTGTGCTGACGACCACAACTTGAATTTATAAACTCTTCAAAGCAGCGTTGGCTGAATCGGCCAATCAAAACGCTCAAATATGTATTTGATTTACTATCTAAAGGCGTTGATAAGTTGCCGTTCAATTGCTCGCTGGGGGTACAGACGAACGGATAAGGATTATGCAATTCTTTAACACGGACCAACTGACAAGGATCATACAATTCTTTAACACGGATCAACTGACAATGATTAAAACTGATACTACCTCTTTCTACTTCACGAAAGGATTAAGCTTTGTGCAACACGGAATCTCCCCAGTAAAACTGCTTTCACTTACAGCCCTAAAATAGAAACTTTATCTTTAGATTGTAAAATGAAGAGGCTATCTGTAACGTTTCTGACAATTATCTTTTTCTCGCGTGGGAGTAACTTTAACTAAATCTTTATTTATTTATTTAACGCAAACTTTATCTTTAGATTGTAAAAAGAAGAGGCTATCTGTAACGTTTCTGACAATCGTCTTTTACTCGCGTGAGTTCTTTTGTCCAATCTACAGCGACCTGACACCCAAGCAAACTGATTGCTTTTTTTTCCATTAATGATGTTACTGACTTTTTTTTTGAGGGGTGGGGCTGCATAACAAATCGCTCTTTGTCTGCGTTTAATCACTTCCGGTCGTAATGACTGTCTTCGCGCCAAAAGCCAACGGTGTCCTAACGTTATAAGGCATGACGTGATTACTTCCCTTTTTGGCAATTCTCGATAAAGACAACAAGTAATTTTGATTTTTTCGTTGATAATGCTTTTTAAATTGACATTTAGTTGTCTGCTTGCGTGAGGAACTAATTCTTATGTATCTCACCAGTCATGCAAGTAGACATTTCTGTTGTTGTTGTTGTTGTTGTTGTTCTTCTTCTTCTTCTTCTTCTTCTTCTTCTTCTTCTTCTTTCATTGATAAACGCTTAATCGAACGTTGCCTGGAGAATATGTTATGTCCTAGCGATAAAAACGGTTTATTGTTTAGTTTCCAAGTTTGAAGAACTCTGGATTTACCGCCTCAGGACATTGGAATTTTTGGGATTCTAATATCTTTTTTATCATTTGTTTGTTTTTTGTTCTTTTGATATTCATTCATCATCTTTTGGGGGTTAATTTTCTTACTTACTTTCATTCTTTCTTTCTTTCTTTCATTCTTTCTTTTTCAGTCTATTCTTTCTTTCTTTCTTTCTTTCTTCTTTCTTTCTTTCTTTCTTCGTTACTTGGGTTCTCGTCTTCTCTTAATAGGGTTACTTTCGTTAGGTTAATTCTTTCTTTCTTTCTCTCTCTTTCTTTCTTTCTTTCTTTTTTCTTTAGGTTATTCTCTTTTTCCCTTCTTTCTTTCTTTCTTTCTTTCTTTCTTTCTTCGTTACATGGGTTCTCGTCTTCTCTTAATAGGGTTACTTTCTTTAGGTTAATTCTTTCTTTCTTTCTCTCTTCTTTCTTTCTTTCTTTCTTTCTTTCTTTTTTTCTTTCTTTCTTTCTTTCTTTCTTTCTTTCTTTCTTTGGGTTATTCTCTTTTTCCCTTTCTGTCTTTCTTTCTTTCATTCTTTCTTTGATTTTTAGGTTAATTCTTTCTTTCGGTTAATTTTTTTTTCTGTCTCTTTCTTTCTGGATTATTCTCATTCATTTATTCATTCTTTTTTCTTTGGGTTATTTTCTTTCTTCTTCTTTCTTTTCTTTCTTTCTTTCATTCGTTCTTTCTTCTTATTTTCCTATCCATTCTTTCTTTTAACAGCAAATAAGTTAACCAGCCAAACCGATAGAGAATGTATTAACATCTTCCTGTCTTTCTGAACGATTGCCATGGTAACACAAAATGGATTCCTTATTTAGATACAGAAGCTTCACACCTTGTTACACCTCTCATTATCTCTCAATTATACACGTTAGAGGAATTTCTCCGTGGCGTAGTGGCTAACGAGCTGGCCTGCGACGTTGTAGTAAGCAAATGCGAACTCTAGTCGTGCTATTGGGTTCACTTTCAGACTAATGCCCTTTAGAAATGCATGAACCCACTCATTTCCCCAGCTATGTGTTAGATATTACCACTACAGTTCTTTTATCAAGGCCCCAGGTTCGACACTGGCCATCGCCAACCCAGCGTATGAGTAGCACAGAGATCTGTGCGGTAGAGTAAGGAACTGATGGTAGTTGTCGCCCACCACTTCAGACGTTAACATAATCTCCTTGGTCTAGCGCTAGTGAAAAGGGGATAGACTTCGTCGCTGTCTGGATGATAGCGACTTTAGTATATCTGACGATTTATTTACTTACTTGCTCTCCTCTCTCTCTCTCTCTCTCTCTCTCTATATATATATATATATATATATATATATATTATATATATATATATATATATATAATTCTAATAATATTATGATTAGAGGAAAAATAAAGGGTCTACCATGGTTTCAATCAAATTGAAATGATTTCTTCAGGGCCCTACCCTACGTTAACTAAGTCGATGTAATTCCTTAGTTAATTTCTAACTAATTTCCTCAAATAATATTATTTGTAGTATTATTACTGCTCTGTATTTTTTATTGAGCATTTTTGGATTATGTACTGATGCCATTGCAACGGGAAAGTTAAAGCGGCGATTGGATACTATATATATTATATATTAAATTGTATGGTTTTGCGTATGTTTCACATCTTTGATGTCAAGTTTATAAAAAATAAATATGCTGGATGTTTTTGAAGCATGAGAGCGTGATGCAATTAATTATTCGAAAGCATTAATACTAAAAGAAATACAGTTGATTTACCGATTTCGTCTAGACCTATTGTATATATATATATATATATATATATATATATATATATATGAGGATAGGAGGATAGGAGGATTGGAGGATTGGAGTAAATCCGACAGAATGTGGTAAAGAATAGAGGGAAAAATGTGGAAAAAAGAACAAACTCAGTCAAGTATATGCAGACGATATATTTCGCTGTGCCTTCAAAAGACTGAAGAAGCCGTGCTCAAGGCACAGCGAAATATATATCCTACATCTACTTATCTGAGTTTGTTCTTTTGTCCACATTTTTCCCTCTATTCTTTACTACACACACACACACACACACACGCATATATATATATATATATATATATATATATATATATATATATATATACTAATAGCAAACTAAGTCAGTCACTGGCTTCATGTTCAGAAAGTATGGGAGCTAATATTGAAAAAAAATGTTTTCAAGTTAATGGATTCTTATTAGAATGTAATTTGGAAAACTAAAGCAATGAGTGGTCTTATGATTTCACTCCCTAAATTTTAGAGGTATCCAAAGAATTTTTTATAACGGATTGGGTAATTTTTAAATTGTAAAGTTTTTTTTTTATATGTTGAGTGATGGATGTGTGTAGATATTGGTGTAGATATTAGTGAAATAATCCGACAAGAGATCGAACTCACTTCCTACGATGTCACAGTCCTGCACGTTAACCACTACACGAAGGAGATTCACCAGAGATAGAGATAGATAGATAGATAGATAGATAGAGAGAGAGAGAGAGAGAGAGAGAGAGAGAGAGAGAGAGAGAGAGAGAGAAGAAAAAATTAAATAAAGTAAAATAAGTCTATAAGATGATAAGATAATTATAAAAAATACAAAATATCAAAAAATTAAAAATTTTAGAAATTTAAAAAAGAAAACTGTTTGGTAGACCTAACAAAAATAGAGATACTCCCCTTTGATCAGTAAGGGACTGACGGGATCCCGGATATGGGAATTCCGCCATGTTACTTTGGACTGGGGTTTTGGACTGTACAGACGTGCCTCAGCACAGTTGAACTATTGACTACGGGCGTCAGCGCGGTTGGGCTAGTTAAGTCATTTTCTTTAGGGTAGAAGCATTTTCTACCCTGTGTTAAATAAAGACTGACAAACAGAAAGTCAGCAGACAAAGGACTGGCCCAATGTGTGAACGCACATACGATACACACACAGTTGAATTGAATTATATCCAAAACCATCCGACTGTATTCCCTGTCAGTGAGAATAAATAAAATAAATGTTGTTATATGTTAAACATATTTCATTGTTTTTCTTATCAATTTGTTATTCCTACATCTTGGGATATAAAAAAAACCCCAACCCCCCAAAATAACAAATAAACAAACAAAAAAACCCCCAACTGTTAAGGCATTGGATTCGAAGTCCAATGGGATGATTCCCTCACAGGTTCGAATCCTGTTCGCAGCGCCATATTGAAGTAAGTCAGTTAGTCAACAAATGGTTTGAGCAATGTGACTGGCCAAGCACCACTGCACCAGTGTCAAGACAACTGGTATTTATGGGAATTCAGAATAGTCCACCCATGCATTTGGTGAGTCCATTCCCTGAGTCCTGATTGGCTGCTTGGCTTGTAGGGCCCTCTGAGGCTCCATAAATCCTGCCACTTTTCAGTGGTCTTTACGGCATCTCAGAATCGTATTCAATTACGACAGTTGGCCGTCTCGTCTTGCCAATTCGACGGTAATTGGACTTAGTATTCTATAATAATGTTATTTAGTTTATTTTCTAAGAGAATTATCAAAGAATAATTCAAGCATATCTGTTATTCTTTATCGCCACTCGTATTTAAATTTTATTTAAATAAACGAAACGCTACAAAAAAGGAAGACATCGGCAATTTCCGTTGCCATGACAATGTCATTCGGTGCATGACAGAAAATTGCAATTAAGGTCATGAACATGACACGCTCTCATTAACCTTTGTCTCTTTCATCCTCTCACTGGCACAACGTGACATGTCTTTTTTTCTTCTCAACCGCGTTTAATCTCAGCTCTTCCTCACCGATATTACAATCACTGCTTCTAATTGAAGTTTGATTTTTTAAATCAATTTCTCTCTCTCTCTCTCTCTCTCTCTCTCACACACACACACACCCTCGCCCTCTCTCTCTTTCTCTCTTTCACACATATACACACGCTCTCTCTCTCGCACACACACACAAACACACACACACTCACTCTTTCTCTCTCTCTATCTCTTACTCTCTTTATCTGTCTCTCTCACACACACTCTCTCTTACACAATCTCTCTCTCTCTCTCTCTCTCTTACACACATATACACACGCTCACTCTCTGTCTCTCATTTTCTCTCTCGCACACACACACACACACACACACACACACACACTCTCTCTCTCTCTCTCTCTCTCTCTCTCTCTCTCTCTCTCTCTCTCTCTCTCTCTCTCTCTTACTCTCTACATTTAAATTGAAATTTAGCCTGAAATATCAGCGTCTGAACTGACAATCAACTAATGTAATAGCAAACAGAAAATCTACATATAAGTAAAACCGTAACTAAGGAACAACGGCACATAATAGCGAACGTTCTATTAGAGCAATACATTCAAAATGTTCCAACTTAGAAAATAAAACAATTTCCAATCGAATTCATAACAGAATCTATAACTTAAGTATCAATCCTCTTTCTGTGTCTGGATGTCTGTCTGTATATTTGTTACATAATATATAGGTAGCCAATGTATTTTGCAATGAAGAGTAAAAATTGAATTTAAAATTTCTACGCGCGCTAAAATGTTGGGTCTCGAGAAAAAATAAAAGACGTCAAAGTCTTCGTGTTCATTGATAATAGAAGTAAATAGATGCAGACATTCAACAACCCAAGAACAATCCCAGTTACATAATAGATATGTAGCGTGATACCAAAATATATTGGAAAAAAAATTTTAAAAATAGATTTGGCCTTTGATGCTCATACGCTCAGAGTTCTTCTATGCGCACTGGGATGTTGGTTATTGGGGAAAATAAAAGACGTCAAAGTTAAAATGATTCTTTTGTTCATTAATAATGGTATTTGCCTGCTCATCCCACTTATGAGGGCTGGACACAAGGTTTCGGTTTTACGTGGGCGCATAAAAATTGCGTCAATCTGGGGGTGGGGGGATAGCTCCCCTTGGATCGACGCAATTAATTGTACTTTACCGGTCCAGAGGCCGAAGCACACTGGACCCCCATCCGAGGCCGGGTATAGAAGGTAAAGGTCAAAGCATAGAATCTGGAACAGATACTACACTTTGATCCTCCCTTCTGCAATAAGAACAAGAGAATGGATACAACGATTCAATTAGCCAAGGAACAACCCCAGCCAACCCAAGACAATCCAAGAATGTCTTACTTGAAGCCAATACACCGATTGGGAAGCTTCTGTTGTTAACTTAACTGCCTTTTCTACACTTTTGAGAATCTGAGGGTAAATCTGAAAATTCCAGCTTTGTGCCATTCATTAATCATTCCGTAAATGCAGCTTTCTTTGGACAACAAAGTATCTTTGTTCTTTCTTCCATCAACACCAATACAAACAAGATCCCCCCCCATTTCTTCATGCCTTTACCGGGTATTTGTTTTTAATTACTAAATAAGATTATTTTGTATAATTTAGATTATTCGGACTATTATCCATATTGTTATCTACACAACGTTTTGGCCGATATGCCCTCCACTTCAGCCGTTTCTTGTCGAACTCTGGAATCTTTTCGGACTCGGGAACCTTCATGGAACTTCGAACCGAACCCTTTATTCAGTCCACGGAAGGTAGACTGTTCTCACTCCATTAACCAAGACCGGATACATGTGTTAAGTATTATTATAACCTATTATAACCCTATTATAACAAGGTTGAAAGTGCAACCTAGAGATGATTATCACTTAGAACTTTATTAACTCAACCCGTGTATCCTTTGCTCCATGTGTCGAACTGGACAATTCAGAGGGATTTTTTTCTTATAAACCTAATGTTCAATTTACCAAGAGTATTTACCTTTATACTTATTAATATTTTTTACCTTGACTCATATTGTGTATAAATATTTTTTTATATCAATACTATATTTGAAAAGGCCTATATAGCCTGTAAGTCTAATTACAAGGCTGGCTCCTAGATTGAAAGGAATATTGTCGCTCATTAATTCCATATGGCAAATGCATTTCCCAACTATTTTTTATTAAAATATCTGAAAAGAAAATGTATTGTATAATATTATCAGAAATTGCACAAATTGAATGAAAATTTCCAAATTAAAATTAGAAATAAAATTAGAAAAATATGATGAAAACCACATTAATAAATCAAAGTTGCTAGATTAGCATGTAATCACTACAGTGTTGCGAATGAAAGACAACATCTTTGAATATAAAGACTGATTATTAAGGATTTTTAAAAAAATTAAGTCTATTATGGTGGATTCACGCCACGAGTGTTGGCAGACAAGAGTTAAAAGGAGAAAAACCATGAACACAACATAGAATTCAAAACGACTTGTAATATACATAAAGAAATATAAATTAATTACTTACAAACTAAGATTGTGTCTGCAGGAATGATTATTATGAATAACACAGTCCACTTAACTGAGTTCCTGAGGTAGGTGTATTATCGGAGTCCCTTGCTACGGCTATCTGGTCGCTCTGTTGAATATAATGGACGTCCTTGTTTCCCGCCCGACTTCGGAGAGGCTCGATCAGAAGAGGGAGAATTTATCTCTTTGGTTTTGCTGCTAAAGAATTCCGACCTGTGATTGTTTGGTTGAAAGCGAGGCTCATAGAACAAGGACGATAATCCTACTTCAGATATTTTGAATACTATGTCAGTGTAAAATTTGACATGGTAAAGGGAGATAAGTTTTCACGATAAAATATCCTGATTAAAATAAGGTTGCATTCGTAATTATTTGTATTTCAAATAAAATATTTTACTGTTTAATTATATAAAAAAATTTTTAGTTGTTTTATTGAGAACATTATGGATATTGCAATTAAAAGAACAAAAAAACTATTATTAAACGTATTTTCTTCATTTGTTTTCTTCAAGACGTGGTTTTGATTTGACCTTCTTGTCTTTACGGGTAACACCGAAATAATGAAATTTACGAATATCTAAGTATTTAAAATTCATTTCCTCAAACGAGGACAAAGTTTTGAAGAAAAATATTTTGTGTGATAATTTTTATGTTTTTGTGCAACTTTTGTCCCATGGGAGAGACAACGGTTCCAAAATCGACCTATCCTACCCTTCAGTGTCATTACTCGCAGGTCCACTCTGTCTCTGAGTAGTAGTACTTGTTAGGGTACCATCAAATAGATTAGTTAAACATTTATTTGTATTGAATAGAGTAAATTATTTGGATTAAGAATAGTTAATTGAAATTATAATTGTTTACTAAGAGTTATTATTAGTTACTTGAAGCCATATAACTGTTTGAAAGTAAAAGACTTATTAAATAGAAATGATTGCTTTCAATCATAATTATTCGTATTAGATAAGAATACTTGAAACCATACAAATGTGTGCAAATTATTTGTATCAGATAGGAACAATTGATGTCATTTAACGAAGTACAAAAAAACAAAAAAAACAACTGAAGAAAAATCACAACAAAATGTAAATATAAATGCCCAATGAACGCAATTCCCAAATACTAGGCATAAAACACTTCAATGGATTAAAATTCCATGAAAATCACTGAATCAATCGCAATACATCGTTGTAATAAGTAATTGAGAGTTACTTCCCCAGTTTTATTATTACCTCCCCCTTGTGTAAATCTTTAACTTTCTGAAAGTATATAAACTCCCAAGAAGCTACAACTCTATTCTAAGTAGAATAAAGCTTTCTCAAGCCCATTCGTGTGTGTTCATTTATTATTACAATCGTATAAGGGGATACTTTTATCTTTGTGGGGATCAAAATAAAATTAGAATAAAATAAAATAAAAAATAAGAAATAAAATCTCCCAGGAGCCATCAGACAGGATGAACCACAGAAAATAAGCCCCTTTCTACCGCCAAAAAGATCTCTCGGTCATTCGAACAGGCGCTACGACCGGCACAGGAAGAAAATTCCTGTCCATGAAATAGCTATGAACATAGAAATAAAGTCTTAACCCTAAAAGTAGTTTTCGTCATTGTCTCTTCTTTTCTTTTCCTAAATTCCTTTTCAATGTGACAACCCGCAATAAAGAAAACCATATATAATGGGGATTAAGAAAAGAAATAAGCAACACCAACAAATGAATACGAACCAAAAACGATCAAAAACCGAAACCTACATAAAACCGCGACCTTAGCCACATAACTTCACCGAGGTCAACATCATTGTTATGCGATATATCATAAAATGTAAATTTTCGTGACCATAGCTGTAGGAAATATTTATTTTTTAGCCCACGCATTCAGTGTTTAAATAAAACCTTTTTTTTTTTAAACGAATTTTGTAGCAGACACGTTGTTCTCCCGCGATATATTCGAGTTACAATTCATATACATGGATACAAAAAAAAAAAATACCTTCCGGATAATTTTGACAGGAAGTGGTTGGTACAAACGGTTACATATATGGTTAAACACAGAATGAAATTTGCATGAGTTTGAATTTTAACAAAAGATCTCCGCGAATGGTTCTAAAGCATTTTTCTATTTCTTACCAATGGATCCCTTTGATCCTATCTTCGACAGATAAAGTTTACTTTTAGATGGAGATTTCTTTTCAATTCTTCTTTTGTCAATGGCTGTTTATTTTGTTGACAATGTGTGCAAATACGCAAATACGAGTCAAACATAATCTTAACTCAAGATATCAGAAGATCTGAAACAATGTTGCGGACCTTCTTTATATATATATATATATATATATATATAATATATATATATATATATATATATATATATATATATATGTAGGTATATGTAAAAACAAAATTTTTTTTGTGATGAAACAAAGAAAATACAGTGCTCAATCACAAATTGTAAGAGCTAATATTTATTTATTTTACAAAGTTTTCACAGATCAATGTTCATTATTAACAGCGACCCAGTTTCATGCTAAATAGCAATCATCAGGTTGTCGAGCAAGATCCTATGGTGTTTGTTGGAGTTCTTTACTCAATGTCACATTTTGGATTGCAAATAACATCGGTTAGTTCCGCGGACGCTATTATAGCTCGGATTTACTAAAAATAAATTTTTTCAAAATTTGCATTTTTTGTAGTAATGCCAACGAAGTTGCCTCCCTTTATTCGTTAAAAATAGAACATTTGTTTTAACTTTGCAATCCAAAATGTGACATTGAGTAAAGAACTTCAACAAACACCATAGGATCTTGCTCGACAACCTGATGATTGCTATTTAGCATGAAACCTGGGTCGCTGTTAATAATGAACATTGATCTGTGAAAACTTTGTAAAATAAATATATATATATATATATATATATATATATATATATATGAATTTAACATTTTTTGAAAAAACAAATGATGTTTATAATTGCTGACTGAAATCTGTTTCGACCGTTTTAATAGATCGGTCTTCATCAAGAGCAACATATGAGAGAAACATATGTTGCTCTTGAGAATGACCGATCTATTAAAGCGGTCGAAACAGATTTCTGTCAGCAATTATAAACATCATTTGTTTTTTCAAAAATGTTAAATTCATACTGTCGGATTAACTTCCATTTATTTTCATATATATATATATATATATATATATATATATATATATATATATATATATATATATATAGGGTGTGGTACCAAGTTTCTTGGTACAAGGTAATTCTAGGCAGGTCCTATTCTCTATCAGTAGTTTGTTGTAGAGTTCAGGTTCCGTATGAGAGCTCAATGTTTAATTATTGTAAACAGAGCAAAGTTATTTGGGAATAAAAAGGCCTTAAATACCATGGGTATCGTGGTTATGGACCATTTCCACTCGTGGGTATCTAGGGCCCACGAGCTTCTTCAGACCACGCCTCGTGGGCCCTAGATACCCACGAGTGGAAATGGTCCATAACCACGATACATGGTATTTAAGGCCTTTTTATTCACACACACACACACACACACACACACACACACACACACACACACATACATATATATATATATATATATATATATAT
>CM042150.1:110261687-110274187 GCA_023376005.1 Doryteuthis pealeii | reverse complement strand
TTTGGGACCGTTCGAAGTGCACCAACTACAATTGGTATAACTTTCACTTTCATATTCCATAACTTTTTCAGTTCTCTGGCAAGGTCCAGGTATTTGTCGATTTTTTCATTTTCCTTTAACTTCCCCCTATGATCTGCTGGCACTGCAAAATCCACCAGTTGACAAGTTCTTTCTTTTTTGTTTATCAACACTAGGTCTGGTCTTCTTGCTGGGATAAGGTGATCCGTTTTTATTTCAAAGTCCCAGAGAATTTTATGCGTTTCGTTCTCAAGAACAGATTCTGGTTTATGCATATACCATTTTTTTGCATGGTCAAAATTTAATTTTTTGCATAATTCCCAGTGGATCACCTTCCCAACCCAGTCGTGTCTAGTTTTGTATTCTCGTTGTGCTAGTTTGCTACATTCAACGAGAATACAAATTTATTATTATTATTATTATTATTATTATATTATTATTATTATTATTATTTTCACTTTTGAGTTTTTCCCATCAGCGTTAGCTGATGGTATTTCACTGGAGGCTGAGTGACAAGTCTCCTCAGATTTCCAGGACTCTTCTGTGTATTCTAGCCGATTGCATCAATGAAGTAGTCTGGATGGCCTCAATTCTTGCTTTGATATCCAGTTCCTCCATTCTTTTTTCCAAGTTTATTGGGACCGTTCCAAGTGCACCAACCACAATTGATATCACTTTCACACTCATATTCCACAGCTTTTTCAATTCTCTGGCAAGGTCCCGGTATTTGTCCAGCTTATTATTTATCCATTTTATTATTATTATTATTATTATTATTATTATTATTATTAAGGGGCCAGTTTAGCTCAGTTGGTAGATCATACCCCTTGAAATCGCATGGTTCTGAATTTGATAATGGCTCTCGTCCAACTCAGTGCATGAGTAACTTAGTATTCCTTATCTGATCCGTGCGGTAAATCCTCAGAGATCTGGCGTTAGGTATGGCACACCACTTCAGCAAAAAAAATCTCCCTGGTTTAGCGCGAGCGAAAAGGGGATAGATTTCCTCATTGTTCGGCTGATACTGACAATAGGCCACTCCATAGACTTTACTATTATTATTTTATTCCATTCTATTTCACCAGAGTCTGAGTCACCTCAGGTTTCAAGGACTCTTCTGATTCCTCTTGCCGATCTTAACAATGCTGTTATCTGGATGATCTCTATTCTTCTTATCTATTTTCTAAACTTTTGGGGACCATTCCAAGAGTACCAACTACAATTAGTATGACTTTCACCCTCATATTCCACATTTTTTTCAATTCTTTGGCTTGGTCCAGATATTTGTTTATATTTTTGTTTTCTTTCATCTTCCCCCTGTAATCCGCTGACTTCAAAATTTACCAGTTGACAAGTTCTCTTTTACTTGTTACTAGATCTGGTCTTCCAGCTGGAATAAGGTGATCGGACTGTATCTCAAAGACCCAGAGAACCTTCTGCGTTTCATTCTCAACAGGGGATTGTGATTTGTGCCGATACAATTTTATTGTATGGTGAAAATTTAGTTTCTTGCACGATTCCCAGTGGATTACATTCCAACCCAGCCGTTCCTAGCCACATTGAACTAGTTTTCTGCATTCGCTTATTACATGGTTGATCGTTTCACTTCTGTCTCCACACATTTAATATTCTGTTGTGTCTTATTCATTTTTGTTTTGATATATATTTTTCTTATAGCATTGTTTTAAGCAGCAATTATGAGCGTCTAGTTTCTTTTTTCATTAGAGTTTTTCACACCCTCCCCAGCTGGCGTTTGGATGGAGGCTAAAGGACAGCAAATACCCGCAGGTCTCCAGGACTCTTCTGAGTATTCTAGTCGATCTTAACAATGCCGTAGTTTGGATGGTCTCGATTCTTCCTCTAATCTCCAATTCACCAAAACTCTTTTCCAAATTGTTGAGAACCGTTCCAATGGCACCAATTATAATTGATACGACCTAGAGTCGTCGGGAATAGACCTCGTTAACCCAAGTTCAAATCCTGGACGAGGCTGTTTGCATTTCACATAGTGCTTGGTAAAAGTATGCATCCAACTATTCTCCCTCCAGCTATGGGTTCATAGTAGGGCAGACTGGACTCTTTAATCATGGCTAGGTAACCAGTCTAGGAGAAGGAAAACTCTGAATTCAAACCTGTTTGCTTACGAAATTAATCTTGTGTCACATCCTAGTCGCGTGGAGGAGTTGGTAAATATATATAATTGATACGACCTTTACCTTCCACAGTTTTCACAGCTCTCTGGCAAGGTACAAGTATTTGTCATTATTATTATTATTATTATTATTATTATTATTATTATTATTATTATATTATTATTATTATTGTTGTTGTTATCATTATCATTATTATTATTTTCGCCGTATTCGAATTTTTCCCAACAGAATTATTATTATTATTATTATTATTATTATTATTGTTGTTGTTGTTGTTATCGTTGTTGCTATCATTATCATTATTATTATTATTTTCGCCGTATTCGAGTTTTCCACAACAGAATTATTATTATTATTATTATTATTATTATTATTATAAACCTCTTTGCTCCTCTTTCTTCCTCCAGTCGCCATGTTGAACGTGACTAAGTGTATGGCTCAGGAGTGGCCACCAGCAACTTTACCATTACTTCTAAGTACAATGGCGGCCGCTCCAGAAAGCGCGCCAAACGACAAAGGAAAAACCTATAAACACAACAAAAGGATTCACGGAGAGATGCCATCACCATTTGCTTAAGACTGGAGACAATCTAGCATTCGGTGAAAGCACCCCAGGAAATACCATCTTCTTGCACAAGTAATGGATAATATTTTTCTCTCCCTCTCTCTCTCTCTCGCGCTCTCTCTCTCGCTCTCTCTCGCTCGTTCGTTCGTTCGCACAATAGCACCCAAAGAGTCTCATTTGTCCGTATTTTATTGTCGCACAATTCAACTACCTGCGCGAATATGTATGCGAGTAGCTGTGTAATTATATCTAGTGACGGGTATCACGAAAAAGTCTATAAGTGAGTGTTCTTTTTTTCTTTTTGTTTTTTTTTTTTGTTGTTGAAATTTTGTTTTTAATGTTTCTTTATTTGATGTATGCAATTGTATGCGTTTACACGTGTGTCTGAATGCACAACTGAGGAAATGTCGATAGAAAAGTGTTAACTGTTAGTGAAGAACGTCACGTCTGCATATCGAGTGTATAAATAGATATATAGGCAGGTGAATGTGCTTTATATGAATTAACGTGGGCTAATGCGTACACAGGAGGAATACGGAAGTTCTATCTATCTATCTATCTATCTATCTATGTAAGTTTATTCATATATTACTCAGTCTCTTTATAACTATCTATCTTAGTCTGTTCATATCTATCTATCTATCTATCTATCTATCTTTTAATTTGTTTATATCTATCAATCTATCTATTTTAGTCTGTTCATATCTATCTATCTATCTAAGTTTATTCATATCTTACTATAACTATCATATCTTTATAACTATTCATATCTTTATAACTATCTATCTTAGTCTGTTCATATCTATCTATCTATCTATCTTTTAGTCTGTTTATATCTATCAATCTATCTATTTTAGTCTGTTCATATCTATCTATCTATCTATCTATCTATCTATCTATAAGTTTATTCATATCTTACTTAGTCTCTTTATAACTATCTTAGTCTGTTCATATCTATCTATCTATCTATCTATCTATCTATCTATCTATCTATCTATCTTTAGTCTGTTCATATCTATCAATCTATCTATTTCAGTCTGTTCATATCTATCCATCCATCTATCTATCTATCTATCTATCTATCTATCTATCTATCTATCTATCTTCTATCTATTAGTCTGTTCATATCTATCTATCTATCTATTTTAGTCTATTCATATCTATCTATCTATCTATCTATCTATCTAAGTTTATTCATATCTTACTCAGTCTCTTTGTATCAATTTATATATTTTAGTCTATTCATATCTATCTATCTATCTATCTATCTATCTATCTATCTATCTATCTATCTATCTATCTATCTAAGTCTGTTCATATCTTACTCAGTGTCTTCATGTTTATCTATCTCTATATCTTCATATCTTACTCAGTCCCTTCTTCTCTGTCTGTCTGTCTGTCTGTCTGTCTATTTTAGTCTGTTTCTATCTATCTATCTATCTATCTATCTATCTATCTATCTATCTATCTATCTGTTCATATCTTATTCAGTGTTTTCATATCTATCTATCTATCTATCTATCTATCTATCTATCTATCTATCTATCTATCTATTTCTATTAATATTTAATTCATCCTGTTTATATCTATACTTATATACAGAAACATGACGCAGTTCTATTACAGCTGTACTGGGTATGACACTATCCATTAGGTGACGTCAGTTCTGGAGCTTCGTTGCCATTACCGCCATTATTTCTTACCTAAACCGAAGAGGTAGTCCCTGTTAGGTACACATTTAAGGGTCAAATAGATTCGTTTGAGATAATGTTTGAACTGATCTTTAAAAGACTTTCTCTTAAAACATTTATATTGAGAGTAAATATCAAGAGTTTACCTGTCTAAAACGATCGTGAAGTTTATTGATACATTCTATCTTAAAACATTGATATTGAAACTAAGTATGAAGTGTTTACCGGTTTAAAAATATATTTCTATATCATATAATAGGAGACAATAATTGTTAAACGAACTTCAGCATAACATAACCCAGCAAGGGTTGAAATGCCATAAAACCAGACAACTTAACGATTACAGCATACCTACAATCATTACTCATCCACAAACACACCAATATCTGCTTTGCTTCATATATATATATATATATATATATATATATATATATATATATATATATGCCCCCCCCCCCCCCAAAAAATCACCACCGCTTTGTTCAAACTACTACCATTCCAAAAACCTCCCACTACCAATTGATATTACCTCCCACTAATTTCTTGCTACTACTCGTTCTCGTTAAAAACGAGACATGAAAACTATTCCATCGTTTCCCACCTGAGGATGGCAAGGTGTATTGCCGAAAGCGCTAGTGTTGAAACCTTCGGAAGACTGTTATGCCAGTTCCACCCTGACACCAGAAGGATAGCCCGAATATTGGAAAGGATCAATGAAAGACTTGTCAGACAGGAATTGTCTGTACAATTCAACAAAACTTGTATAAAAGAAAAAATGCTGCCAAAATACACTTATATATATATATATATATATATATATATATATATATATTAAGTAAAACATTATTTTTCACCTTACACATAATCATCCTCATCCTCATAATCATTAATTCATTCTGACAGTCCGGATTTCATAGACTCCCTCTCTCTCTAGCTATCTGTATCAATCGCCCATCGCTCTTGGTAGGTCCTCTACTCGGCATTTCGTGTCCACACAGAGTTGATGTTTGTAGTTTTTATGCTGGTCGACCAACACTGGTGTGTCCATATATATATATATATTTATTTTTTTTGGGGGGGGGGGGCGGAGAATATGTGCTTAATTGAAGTCGTACCTAATTTTTGAAAATTAATTAATTAATAATTAACGAATTAGGCGGGAATACCTATTCAAATGTAAGGCTAAACAAAAATCGAGAAAAATCATTATCTGTATGTACATTTCAGCCTATTAAAAAATGTCGGCTAAAAAAAACAATTCAAAACACACCGTCTGTTTGTTTATTTCTCATATATATATATATATATATATATATATATATATATATATTATATATATATATATATATATATATAAGAAGATTTGTATCTTCAGAATATTTCAATCGCATGTCTTATTTTCTTTTGTACCCTATAAAAATATAACAATAAAAAGAATTAAGAATGTATCTTTTTCTGAGGGAAATTTCACGTTTTAATTCAAATGAAAAGCATGTCTTATTTTCTTTGTTTATTATATAAATATTTTATTTCCTTATTTTTTTCAGTTATTTTCGTAAAAATATCATTTTCCACCTTAGCTATAAAAATCTTGGAAAATAGAATATATTACTTGGGTAGTAATAAAACATCCTTCATTAATATTGGATCTTTTGTTAACTCTTTGTCTACCAAATTTCTCCCATGGTTGCACCAAGTTTTTTTTGTTCTTTTTTACACGTATGATCGGATATTTCAAAATTCACTATCTATTCACTTCATAACCGTATTTTGCTTGGGTGTAGTATTCGTAGAAACTACAATAGTGGAAGAGCCGCTGTAAGACGTTTAAAGTAAGCAAAGAGTTATTGATAATTTCTTTGAGGCATTTATTCTAACCATCTAACATCTATAGATTTGTTTCCCCAATGTTTCTTTGCAATTTGATAAAGTTCCTGATATTGGCATGATTTCTTCCTCAAAGATATCAGTTCTTTGTTCAAATTCGTACTGAAATATGTATCGTCCCAAAAATAAGTACTCTCTAATATATATTCATCCATTTTTATTTTTAGCTGCGGAACTGTTAAATCTTTATTTTTGTTTACTTACAATATGAGCTATAGTTTGGAAATAAATAATACCTAATAATATCCGTGCTGGTTATAAAGTGTTCGACTAGAAATTATAAAACCCTGGAACTTTAGACAAAAAAGTATTGGTATCTTTCTACTTGAGACGATGCAGTAGTGTCCAACAACGTTTTCCCCTGCAGACTAAGCAGGCCAATTCTTGAATGGCAGTCCCTGGTGCACTAACTATACAGAAGCAGTGATGCTTGTTGGGGTTTCTGTTGTCTCTCCTTCCTTTTAACTCTCTGGCTGTGGAGACTAGTTTACTCTTTGTTTTACTCCTTTTCATGGGCTGTTTGGCAGTCAGGCACAAGTTCGCTCGGTTGTTTGCACAGACCTCCCATGTGTTTTTATTCCTATGGTATGTATTCATGTCTTTCTTGCAGAAGTCTTTTGGCGCGTAGGCATCGTCTTCCTAACAGTAAGGAACCTTCTGCTAAATCACCGTACAGTCAATCTCGAGGGGACGAGGCAGTTGCATTTCATATAGCGATAATTCCATTGGGAAATATATACATCCAACTATTCTCCCTCCATCTATGGGTATATAGCAGGACAGACTGAGCTCCTTAACCTTTGGGTTATTTTCTATATCTCCAACATAAACAAAGAGAAACCACTCTTGACTGATAAATTATTTAATTATTTCCCCATTAAACTAACCCAAAACCCGAACCCTAACCCTAACCCTAACCTCGTCTTCTTTTTTTCCCAGTAGATCAATACATAAATAAATAACTTATCAGTCAAGAGTGGTTCCCCTTTTTTATGTTAGAGTTATAGGAAATAACCAACCTTTGTAAAGTAATCGGTCTAGGTGAAGGAAATCTCTGAATTCAAACCTGTTAAATTCTGCTTTAAAAATAACCTTGTGTCACATCCTGTTCGTGTGGAGAGGTGGAAATATTGGATATTATTTTCATTAAATACTTTTGATAAATTTTATTTTTATCCATATGGTGGTAATCGGGATTGAACCTGAAATAGAAAGACGTTTCGGCACCAAAACATTTGAAAAAACACTGTTTTCGAGGTACTGTATTTGATAACAATATCAATTTTGAATTTCTCTAACATATCTCTTGTCTTCACAATTGTTAACAATGAACAGGGAATAACGAGTGGGATATTTTTGTTGCATTAAACTCATCATTCATTGATTAATCCGAGTCACGTGGGAACTGACAATTTATCACAAGTGAGTGAAATAGAATTTTTTTTCCAAATTGATTTGAAGGGCAACGTAGCAGATTTTTTTTCTGTTTTTACATTCTTTCTTCTCTTTTTTTTTTTTTTTTTTTTTTTTTAAATATCATTGTTTTATAGTTTGCTGTTCTGTACGAAACATGAATGTCTAAAGCTGTTTTATTAGATTCATTTTTTTTATTAGAAGATATTTACATATGTCTATCAAAGTTAATGAAACAGATTTTATGATGGGAACTAAATAAACAAATCGATAGTAAATTACTTTTTGTGTTTGGAATTCGAGGAACGAATGTTCGATATTGATAATTGGTTATTTTTCTCGGGAATAAAATCGAGTAACCAGGTCTTTTTGATAAATGTTTGGTTTGTTTTGTTTTACGGCATATCAACCTCAGTGGGTCATTTAATGCCGATAAAGTTTTGAAATAAATCAATTCTTAATGGATAATACAATTTTTTTTATAAATACATTTTTCTATTTAACCCATAGATGGGACCCTACCAGGTACTACCACCCCGGGTCAGAGTGGACCAGGGATGAATGGTGATGAAGGGGTGCTCCACATTCCCCAAACCTCCAAAACTGGAACCTCACCATCAGATAGAGTTTAACGTCATTCCCAGGACATGTAGACCCGCAGCCACCACCTTCTAGCATCCATATGATAAAAAGAGGTTGGGGCTTGCCATAAGGGCAATAGGGTTGGGAAAATCATATAAGTGTTAGGGCTTGACGTGACCAGCCGATCGATCGGAGGGGGCCTCTCCGACCGCCCGTCTAGCCCAAGATAGGGCCAAAGTGGAGTATTGCATGTCTTGAACTGCTCATCCACCTGGGCTCTATCCTTAAGCATCACGGGTCTCCACCCACGGCCAACAAATGGTCCCATTGGGGAGTCTTACCCCTCTGCGGAGGTGCCGTCGGTGCATTCTAAAGCCCCACCGACAGGGCGGTTTAATAAATGTACAAAATTGCATAGTTCATAGGCGTTCCATTGTGGTGCAATGGTTCCCATCGATTTTTGACTGATTCTTTCACGGATGTTTCTCTTTCCTCCATAAAACTGAAAGTTTCTTTCAATAACATTAGGTTAGACAAACTTCTTAATTCTTTTCCAAGCAAGTTTCTCCCACAGCGGTACGTTGCTTGGTTATACCATCTTTTCTTTTTACCTATATGATGAAATATTCCATAATTCACTATCTATTCACTTCAGAACTCATTCTATTCAAATATATATTTACCAACCCCCGCACGAGCAGGATGCGACACAAGGTCAATTTCTTAAGCGGAGTTCACCAGGTTTGAATTCAGAGTTTTCCTTCTCTGGGACCGGTTGCTTAACCAAAGTTAAAGAGCCCAGTCTGCCCTACTATTTATCCATAGCTGGAGGGAGAGTAGGATTCATACCTTTCCCAAGGATATTAGCGCTAAATGAAATGCAAGTTCAGGATTTGAACTCGGGGCGACGAGTCCATTTCCCATGACTTTAACGATTACACCACGCGCTTCCTACTTCTATTCAAATAAGGTTTGATTATTATTGTAATCTATGCCCTTCCGCTCAATTATAATGAAATAAGCATCCGTTTTTGTACTTTGCTTGGGTGCAGTGCGAGAGCCGCTGTGAACGGTTTAAAGTAGGCAAAGATTTAACGCTGAACACTGTTGAAACATAGACAATAAAGGGCTGATTTCTGATTTAGGTCGGAAAATTAGAACGGAAAGTTTTTTGGTGATCCCCCATGACAATTTAACTACAGTCTATGAATTAACATTTTGCGAATTGGGTTACGGTTTTAGGGGATTAAGGTTGTTTTTAATTACATATTGCTTTAAAAAAAAACAAAACAAAACAAAAAACAAATTACTATACATTTAATTAACCATTGAAATTAATTATTGAATCTATTATTGAGACAGTTGTTTGTATTAGTATTACAATGTATAATTTCAATTAAAATTAGTTTAAAAAATATTTTTCAACATTAAATGTATAGTAATTTGTTTTTTTTTTGTTTATTTTTTTAAGCAATACGTAATTAAAAACAACCTTAATCCCCTAAAACCGTAACCCAATTCGCAAAATGTTAATTCATAGACTGTAGTTAAACTGTCATGGGGGAGCACCAAAAAACTTTCCATTTTAATTTTCCGACCTAAATCAGAAGTCAGCCCAATAAAGTCTTCGGAGAAAGCCTTTTCTCATTTAGAGGTATTGTAGTTGATGGCAATATCAATTCTGAAGATTCCTTGTCTACACAATTGTGAACAATGAACAAGGAATACCAAGTGGATTTTTTTGTTGAATTAAAGACATCACTCATTGATCAATCCGAGTCACGTGGGAACTGATAATTTATCACAGGTCAGTAAAATATATTTTTTTCAATTTGATTTGAAGGGCATTGTCGCAGTTTTTATTTTTTATTTTTTTACATATTTTCTTCTCTTTTGTTATTTAAAAAAAAAAGTGTCATTGTTTTGTCGTTTGCTGTTCAGTACGAAACATGAGTGGCTAAAGTTGTTTTATTAAATTCATTTTTTATCCGGATATATTTACATATTTCTATCAAAGTTAATAAAAACAGATTTTATCATGGGAAGTGAAAAACAACTCAATAGTAAATTACTTGTTGTGTTTGCAATCTTTGGAATGAGCGCTGGTGTTGATCGTTGACTGATTTAATCAGGAAGAAAATGGAGGCACCAAGTCTTCTCTATAATCGATCATTACAGGGAAGTCACGGTGAAAGCACCGGTTTCAGCTTGATCACCGAAGTTAAGCAGCAATGAACCTGTTCAATAGACAAATGGGTGACCAATCAAACAACAGCAGCTACTGTAAGCAACATTATTCCTTTGTTCGTCATAATGACTTTATTCGGTATTAAATGACCCGAAAAGGGTTGATATGCCGTAAAACAAAATAACACAAGACGTTCTTTTTTGTTAGAGCTCATTTATTTTATCCCAAGTAAAAGGCCTCGAACGAGATGCCTCTCATCTAAACCCTCAGTCAGATTCTGCTCGTCCATCGAACAGACTCTTTCTTCTCCCTATCTCTCTTTCACTCTTTGCATTGAAGAAGACAACAGGTCAGCCTTTCATATGTCATCCCAAATTCTAGTTAATTTCTACTATCAAATAAGGTATAACTAAAATTCTGTGTGTTTTCCGAATATCCACGTCTCATTATTTCACAAGGAAATAAAGAAAACGAATCCCAAACGTGTTGAATAATCAATTAAAAAGGTTACTCAAGGCGTTTTGTCCTAATGATAAGCGGCTAATACACTGCTTTGAAACCAATGGTAACAGACGCTTTTTAATTGTGTGGTACCTTATATATATATATATATATATATATATATATATATATATATATATATTCAAGGTGTGTTAAAAAAGTATCGAGATTTTTTGTACTTTTTGACACACCTTGTATTCTGAAAAAAATTCCATTCATCAATGTTTTTCAGAATACAAGGTGTGTCAAAAAGTATAGATCTTAAAAAGACATGGGAGTTCAAGTCACATACGGAGCAGTCTCACATGTCTATAACCTTGCTGATGATACCTAATAGGTCGAAATGTACATTCAGGGATTGGCATTTTCTCGATTTGTTTATCCTTACATTTGAACATATAGGCCAGCTTAAATTCATTAATTATTAACTTTCATTTAATTTTCAAAATTAGGTATGACTTCAATTAAGCACATATTCTCCATATATATATATATATATATATATATATATATATATATATATATATATATATATGCCAAACTAAGTCTCTATCTCTCTATCTATAATTCTTGATAGATAGTTAGATATTTAGATGTATATCCGTGCCTATGTACATGAACTTAAAGAAAAAATTGTCTGTGATATAGTGTCCTTTTTTTTGTTTAATCTATTCTATGTTGTTTTTCATCTTGATTCATTTCTTTACTAGTTTTTCTTTCTTCTCTTCATGAGGGGAATTTTTTTCTTTATTCAAGTTAACGAGAGGTTGAAGTGTTAAATGTATGTTTGTTGATATTCAGCCGATTTTTCCTTTGTTGATGAGAGAGCGTCTTTTTAATGGCGTCCTTTTACGATGACTCATCAAAATGTGCTCACTAAAGAAAACGGTTGCCATTCAAGGCAAAAAGCGACTGAATGATTAGGTCGCTCGTTCAGACAGAATCCTATTGTTCATCCTCTTAACCTGGCTGGAGTATATATCACTTTGTATATCAACAAACACAGACAGAAATGTTTATCTTGCCGTAATCATCTCAATCAAATTCGGCCATTTTGAATAGACGCTTTTTGATAAATACACGTAGTAATATATTATATTATACAAACAGAGTTCATGAGTTTAAAAAATAAAGGAAACATCTCCACACTCAACGGCAAGCCTCTTAAGCCAGTAGAACAATTCACGTACCTAGGTGGTAATATCTCCTCCACAGAGAGCGATGTTAATACACGGATAGCAAAGGCATGGTCGACCACAAATAGATTCTCAGTCATATGGAGGTCCGATCTCCCTGACAAGCTGAAGCGACAGTTCTTCCAGGCTGTGGTTGTGTCGGTGCTGCTATATGGCCACACCACCTGGACCCTAACGAAGCGTCTTGAGAATAAGCTAGATGGGAGCTGCACAAGAATGCTGCGAGCAGTTTTGAACAAGTCGTGGAAACAGCATCCCAGTGAGACGGACTAGGCATGCAGGACACTGCTGGAGAAGCAAGGATGA
>CM042150.1:110236687-110256687 GCA_023376005.1 Doryteuthis pealeii | reverse complement strand
TGAAGGATTTGCTGTTCTATATAGAATGGATCATTTATTCCTCTTGTTTCTTGCGACATCTTTTCTGTTTTACCGGAAATAGTTCGCGGAAATTGTCTTTAGAATACACTAACTGCTCCTCTGCAGAGCTGTTTGTCATGGGTAGCAATCGGAGAGGGACTCTCCGATTAATCGGCTGGTCAAGCTCTAGCACCTATATGATTGTCCCGACCCTATTGCCCTTATGGCAAGTCCCAACCCTTTTTATAATATAGAAGGCGGTGACTGAGTGTCTTTGTGTCCTGATATGACGTTAAACTCTATCTGATGGAGAGGTTTTAGTTCTGCAGTACCCATCAAAAAGGAATAAAAACGAAACGTCTTCGGCATAAAATGACACAATGGGTTGACATGCCGTAAAACCCAACCAACCATATAAATTAACGTCATTTATTTTTCCCAAGATTTTGTATATTTTTAGCACCCTGTACAATTCTAAGTATATGATTGAGCAGCATCATGGATGAGTAGACGTGGTCCTCATGAGTGACCGGTCCGAAGCCCTGAATGAACACCCTGCGACATTTTTCTTTAGAGTTGGTTTGAAGGAGTAAGTCTACTCTACGATACCACAACTTTGGAAGAACTTAAATGACGTATACGAGGCTTATTTCTGCCTTCCACAAGAGTATGAGGATGTTTTCGTTTGTTGATATCCCATAAGTAAATTCTATGCTTTGTTCTGTTTTATTGAATGCTTCTGTGGTGCTTAATAATTTGGCTATAACTAATAGCAATATGGTTTGGGAATCTCCCTGGTAATGCCTCTTTCGACTTTACCTTTGCTATGATCTGCACCCCCCCCCCCGTGCTTAATTCCACTTTCAATTTTCCATTCATTAGTAATTAATTTTATTACTTTCTCGGATATTTTGTACATCTTCAAAATATTCAAGTATCCAAGTTCGCGGGACAATGTCATAGGCCTTTCTCTAGTCTACGTATGCATTGGTTACATTTTTCCGATGCTGGACACTGCTGGAGAAGCAAGGACGAACTCATAAACGACATTCTCATGCATATATATTTTACCTGAGATGACGACACTTCATAAAAAAATAGGAATTCGGCGGATAAGCACCTGCAGATAATCAGGATTTACATTTTTGCATTACATCTTGGACGATTTAAACGGTCTCATTATATTTATTATTATTATTATTATTATTATTATTAAAAACGCGTGTATTGAATTTTTATGACAACTGGAAAAAATATTTCAATTCAGTATTTTAAATTCTGAAAGCTTTTATCGAACCTCAATGATTTATAGAATAAAATCCAACAAAACAAAATAAAATAAAATAAATTGAAATAAAATAATTTTTATTCCTCATATGAATGTATCTACTTTGACAGTTTCCGCTCTCCTCTGCTCGGGATATTTTTAATTTATGCTTGAAAAATCGTAAACAAATAGATTCTTAAAAGAAAATCTATTTCATTCGTAAGATTTTTCAAGTCACATATCGGAGACGTTTTCCAATGCGAATGTCACTCCCGGAAATTAACGAATACGTGCGGAAAGTGCCGAGCGTCAGGATGCTCTGATTAACACTTCCGCTGTATTTCAGATGACTTTATTTGTTTATTTTTCTCTCTCCCCTAATTCTTTTATAGAAATTATACTATCGTATTATAGCTGATATATTTCAGCTGCATTCGCTGTTTTCTCAACTTCCTCGAATGTGTGAGAGACATGCGCAGGCGCACATGAACATTTTAAGATAAAGAATAGTAATTATGTCTTCTTGTAGACACTAGGATGGATCAAAAACAGATGACAAGTATTCTCAAATATGGATTGGTTGTCTCACATTCTTACAGTGGTTGGTTGGTTGGATTTTACGGCATGTCAACCCTTGTTGGGTTATTCTATGCTGAAGATGTTTCTTTTAATTAATTTTTGATGTGTATTCAATTTTTTTTCAAGCTCAATTCTTTTTAAAACATTTTTTTAAAACTCATTTTTTCTATTTAATCAATAGGTTGGACCCTAAGAGCTACTACCACTCCGGGTCGCAGTGGACCTGGGAATAATGACGTTGAATGTGAACTCCACACTCCGCAAAGCTCCAAATTTGAATGTTATCATTAGATTCGGTTAACGTCATACCAGGACACCAACCTCTCAGCCACTGGTCTCTAGCCACATATATGAAAAAAAGCTTAAGGGATTTGCTAGAAGAGCAATAGGGTCAGGACAATCATATAGGTGCTAGGGCTTGATGTAACCAGCCGATTGATTGGAGGTGGTCTTTCCAATCGCCCTTTCAGCCTAAGTAAGGGTCAAAGTTGATTGTCATGGACTGCTCAGCCACTAGGATTCCATCATTAAGTATCATGGGTCGCCACCCACGGCCAACGGGTTGTCCCATTGGGGGAATTTTACCCCTCTGCAGAGGTGCAGTCTGTGTACTCTACGGACCCAGCTGACAGAGGTTTGCTATCTAGCCTAGAAGACTATCAAATATGAGATAATTAACTGATTGATTTTAACAGCATGTCAATCCGTCATGGGTTATATTATGCCTAGAGGTTTAGGGAAGGTTAGAGAGGCGTTAATTGTACATTTGTATTTTCATTTTCAGTTGTTTGTTTTATATGGTTTCAAAAAAGTATTTCTATCCATTAATAATCATTTGTTTGAACACAGTTATATGGTTTCAAGTAACTAATAATAATAATCCTTAGTAAATAATCATAGCTTCAACTAACTATTCTTAATACAAATAATTTACAGTATTCCTATCGAATATGAATTATTTTCCAACAGATCTATTTGACCTAACAAATACTGACACTCCGAGTCAGAGTCCGCACCGTGCTTGATTATCTTAAAAACGTGCGTAATTCTTGTATGGCCAATGCGCAGCCGAGCCAGTATGATTTCTTCCTTTCAGGATTTTCTATGTCCTGGCTTCCATTCTCCCACTGTTGGCTTAATTAATAATAATTTGTTCGGTGTACTACTATTCCAATGTTGTTGCCATTTTTGCTTGATGAATCTTTTTATTTGGTTCTTTATATTTGTTTATGGGTAAAAGAAAAAGAAAAAAAATGGAATTAAAATCAGAAATAAAAGGCAGAAATTCCAGTTCGGCCAAACATAATGAGGAATAGAATAGAATCTTCCACTTGGCCATTTAAAAACTTACAAATTCTGCAAACAAATCCACATTTCTTCCATTCTAAGACCATGCTTCTAACAATCCTACCTAGCCTCTAAATATATAACAGGTCAGGACGGTGTGTGTTGTGGGGGGGGGGGAGCACATCGTCAGTGTAAAAAGGCAGTTGGGTAAAAGAAAAAATAAAAAAAGAATAAAAATAAAAAATAAAATGGAATTAAGATCAGAAATAAGTTGCAGGGAGAGAGAGAGAAGAGAGAGAGAGAGAGAGAGAGAGAGAGAGAGGAGAGAGAGAGAGAGAGAGAGAGAGGACACTACGCCATCGTCTTTAGTAGACGGAGGATGCCAGCACATATCTGTTTATGGGATCATGAAGTTTGTATCAATTTCTTTATTCATGCCAGATTTTTGCAGCTTAATCGGCTTTGTTATTTCCCGTTATTCCCTACCAAATATCATTCCAAGTTTGTTACACAATGACACATTGAAATTAGCATTTATTATTAGAGATACGAGTTTTGCCGGCGAGAAAAATATGAACGGAGAAAGAAATACCTACTGTGTAGTAAAAGAAGATCTTAAAGCCACCAATCTATAAAAAACTGGTTGTTAACATTTAGCCACTAACTTCTATTACCTATCAGATAAAGAGGATTAGGTGATGGCTTGTTATGAGGGCAATTTGAAGAATACAATCGGGTCTTAATTTTATAGGTGGAAAAGCTTAAGATGACCAGCCGATTCTGTAGCTCTGGCGAGTGTGGAATCCCCATTTATTGTCATTTTTTTTCCAGGGCCACTCAGACCAGGAGTGATAGTACCTTTAGGGTCCCATTTATGGGGGGAAAAGATGTGTGTGCAAGTTAATTAAAATCATTTCTACCAGTTTATTGATATACATCTATTAATAATCGAGATTCGCTTCCGGTTTTTGTCTGTAACAAAAACTACGTCACTGCTTACGTCACTATACCTGACATCGTCATAACATAGAATAAATTCACTCAAAATGTGAGCATGCAATATTAGACAGTTTTTTCAAACAAGTTTTAATAGATACATCCCCAGTATCATATATTTATATATAGTTTGTTTTATTTTAATAGATATTCAAAGTTAATAGAACTTAGTTTCGATTTCAAATTGTTTTATTTTTTTTTACTCCTTTAATAAATTTGATGATTTCATGATATATGGTTCAAACTCTCCGACATTTAATTTTTAACTTTCACCTCCTCAAGCAATATCTTTCAAAAATTAAATTTTTACATCGCCCGCGAGGGTGTTTTTTATTTTGCTAGTGAAGTTAATAAAAATTGTTTTCTAACAATATATTTATACACAAATTATTACTGCTAATATATTCATATATAGAAATTTAATGGAAATTATTTCTACCAGTTTATAAAACCAGATGTCGAATTTTTAACGATCTATTCGAGTAGATTGCGACACCTGTGTAGAGAGTTTGATTATCATTGGTTGCCTCATGTCGGTGGCTTTTTATCCGGCTAAGTGATGCCTTATACGTACTTATAGCGATTGAACATCTTGTATATTAATGTTATTGTAAAATTGCCAATTGTCGGATAGTCTGGAAACAACGTACGGAAATGGAATATTATTGTCTGCTATTTTATAAGACGTAGGTATCTCTTCCTTACGTGTCTAACTTGTGTACACATTGTAAATTTGTAAATATAGTTAGCATTCCTTAAATGGTGTTGAATCGTGGCCAACAGGGGCCTGTGGATATCGTATAATTGTATTACTCACCCAAACACGCATCATATATACAACATCCTTTAGAATCTATCTATCTATCTATCTATCTATATATATCTTTTCAGTTTTATAAATAACTATTTCAGACTTTATATTCATTACGTTTATATATATATATATATATATATATATATATATATATATATATATATATATATATATATATATTTGTGTTCATTTAGGTGTATATATCCCCGTTTGTTGGAGGTATATATATTTAGTTTGGGCATTAATTAGTGTGAAGCATTAAAGAAACTAAAAATATAAGAAACTCGGTTGTTTGAGAGAAGAGTTTTGTTAATTTAGTATATATATATATATATATATATATATATATATATATATATAGTCATCATAATTATTCACCACCCACCATTCTCTCTCTCTCTCTCTCTCTCTCTCTCTCTCTCTCTATATATATATATATATATTTATATATATATATAGAGAGAGAGAGAGAGAGTGAGATGGTGGGTGGTGAATGATTATGATGACTAACAAGAATATGCGCTCTTCGTTCGTAAGTATTGAAGTTTTTAATATAAAAAATATATTAAATTAAAAAGACTAACAAAATTAGATAAGTACGTATATAAAAAGATTACACTTATTGTAATTATATTTTAATTGGTTTCTATATAAAACCATTCATAGGTTTACTTTTAATACGTTGGAGAATAAAACAATAATATAAGAGATCAATAACAGCAAGTAGTTATTTATTAAACCCTGTTTTGTTAAAACCAGTATGCAAATTAACCATACTATATATTATGTAAACCTTTATTTCTTAGTAATATATAAGACACATTGCAGGATTTTAAATGCACTAATAACATGGGCTGTTTTAAGGCAAATCTAACCCGGATTTTTGTAGAGACATCGTTGATAAATAAGATTTATTCTATGTATTAATGATTTTGACTATAAATCAATTACTTATTGATACACTTACGCAACTCCCGAGGCTATTGTACCATAAACCTTGACGTAGTTTCGGTTACAGACAGACAGTCAGAGAATCTTGATTGTTACGTAGCGACCGTCATTTGAAGTGGAGTGATGACGTATTTATATAAAAATAATCGTTGTATACTTAGTCCTAGTTTTGTTCTACACAGAGAAGCCCGAACCTGGCTGTTGGATCTGATGTTGAGTTGATGTTGAGTAGGCTGCTATTTTTTGATGTTTTGAGTCTGGAATTAACTTGGGTCTGCTGGAGGATATCTTGAGTTGTGCCATTTATAGTTTTTATTAGGACACGTAAAAGCAAATTCATCTTAAAAGCGATGGAAAATAATTTCTAAAAAGAAAGTTAGGATACCCTTATAATTAGATGTATAATCTAAAATATTATTTTTTAGGTCAATTCTCATCAGAGAAATTCATTGAAAGCAGGTTATACGTAGGATGGAATTGTTGAAGAAAATGTAATTTTTTCTCCCTTTTTCAATAGGAACGAGAAATTAAGAGAAATTACGAACCGTGCGGAGGGGTTCGGAAATTTCTAGTTCCACCACACGAAAGGTTGAGGCTTGAGGTGTCAAAGAGAAGCAATTTGTGGAACTGTTTTTGTATACACAGGACTGACTGGATACAAAACAAAAACCATATATATATATTCTGCTCATATATCCAAGAAAATAGGAGAAAAAAATAAGCTAAGTAGAATAACTCGGCTAAACTTGAAAATTTAATGAATTTCCTTATCGAGGATTCTGTTCCTTAAGGTTCACTTTCATTAATAATACAACTGTTGATATTCCATCTCACTCCCTTTCAAAAAGTATTATTATTGCGTTATTGGTAAATGAGGGTTAACAGTCACCACCACCACCACCACCACCACCACCACCACCTATACTTTGATTTGGTTTCTTTGTTTAATAGCATATAAACCTTAGTGGGTTATTTAACGCTAAAACCATCTTTGTAGAACATTAGTGGTACTATTTAACCCACTGCTGGGTATGAGGTGGCTCTTACCTTTTCCTACCTACCTATATATATATATACACCAACCCCCCCACCAGAGGATATATATATGAATTTTTATTTTTTTTAAATTCTACTTTTTGTTTTTTGAGAAGTGCAATTTCAAAAGCAAATTGATCCCCATCTGATGAGACTGAATTTTGGGGAGCTGTATTAAATCAACTTAGATTTATATAGGCCCCAATTTTGGTCGAAATAAATTTATTATGGAATTACGGTATTGAGTTCTTTCTTCCTTTCTATGATAAATATTGCTCTGTATATAATCTAAAAAGTTTATTATACACAGGGCTCTCTTTAGTAGTCTTTTATACATATTGGATCATACAATATTAATACAGTGTATCTTAGAAATCACATATAGAATCATCCCTTACTACCAAGTTTTGGATAAATCTCTTATATATATATATATATATATATATATATTATATATATATATATATATATTATATATATATACCAAACCCTCTGCCAGAGAAGGATGCTCAGTTTTTAAATAGAGTTTAACAGATTTTAATTCAGAGTTTTCCTTCTCCTAGAATGGTTGCTTAATTCTGGTTAAAGAGCACAGTATGCCCTACTATTTACCTATAGATGAAGGGAGGATGGCTGGCTGCATACCTTTCCCAAGGGTATTAATACGAAAGTGAACGTGATAGCGCGACTGGAGTTCGAACTACCTTGCTTCAATATCGCAGTCTTGTACGTCAGCCCACGGGACTACCCCACTCGGCTATGCCTTTTTTTTTCAACAGCGGAAAATCACTAGTTATATAAATCCACCGTAGACATGTTTACAATCTTGTGGATTAGTGAAGGCCTAGAAATATCCAACAAATGATTTAAGTGATATATTTTGATAACGAGGATTTTATTTGAATACAACCGGATAGACGAGAACGATTCTCCGCGTAAGATATATGTCTGGAATCTTAATACTTGTGTCTGGGTTGGAATTCGTAAAAATCTCTTCTTACATCTCGATACACGTATATTTCTTAGGTATGCCAGCATTTAGACATCATTATCTATTTTATGTATTCGCGTATTTGGATATCGTTATCTATATGTCGCCAAATGAAGTGTAGCTGTTATCAGTTCTCCAATACGAATTCAATCATCTTGAAGGAGATTGGTTGGTGGGGATACTAAAGATATCACTTATTAGTAAAAGACAGATGATCTATCTATCTATCTATCTATCTATCTATCTATCTATCTACAGTTGGTATCAGAAATATTCTCCCATCTTCCAATAATTATCAATAAAGCGGTAATACCAGGAAATTCCATGTGTATTTTTTTACAAATGATGGAAAAATTTCACAAATTTGAAAATGTCAACATGGAGGATATTCTCTCCTTTTTTAGGGAAATAAAATTATACCATTGAATATAGACATGAAACAATTCAATAGCATACAACATAATCCCCAATAATGCTAACACATTGTTAAAACCAATTACGAAAAAGTATAAGTATAAATACACGATATGTATTACTTCCTAACCGTTAGGCATGACATAATCCCAGACGGGTTGATATGCCGTTAAAATCAATAAACAACACCATAAGCAACAAATAATGGAATTATGGATTTAAAAGAATGCGCAGTTATTCCCACAATAAAATTTGATTTTAATGTCAAATAATAATACAAAAAAGAAAAAAGCCAAACACACATTTAACACCGAACAAAATTATTAACCCTTTTGCCTCAATAATCAGTTACTAGCAGTATCTGTGGATATACCACAGTATGATAATCTAATTATGACAACGTTTGATATGTTTACTTAAGAGCTATGGCAAAACAGTTCAATATGTAAAAAGTATAATAATCTTGATTAAACTTTCTCTCACTCTTTATTTTTCTTTCTTACCTTCTTTTCATCTTTTCATGATGTTCGATTGAAACAGATTAGAGTTATTGCTTCCGCGTGCTCACCCCTCTCTTTCTCTCCCATACTCTTTCTTTCTTTCTTTCTTTCTTTCTTTCTTTCTTTCTGTGTAGGATGTCCTTTTCCTTTCCTTTCTTTCTTTATAATAAAACTATTTTGACGGTCTCATTTTTAAACAGAGGGTGTTGTAAGCTGATAACGATCTTTCCATGATGTTCGATTGAAACAGATTAGAGTTATTGCTTCCGCGTGCTCACCCCTCTCTTTCTTTCGCATACACTTTCTTTCTTTCTTTCTTTCTTTCTTTATTTCTGTGTAGGATGTCCTTTTCCTTTCCTTTCTTTCTTTATAATAAAAATAAAACTATTTGGACGGTCTCATTTTTAAACAGAGGGTGTTGCAAACTGATAACGATCGTACAATTAAGTAACCCGAGTATTAATATATAGACGTAAACTTTATTTTTGATTATTGCCTTTAATCGTTTTGGATAATTCTTAACAGGATCGATACTGGGTAAAGCCCCGTGGCGTAGTGGGTAACGTGTTCGACTACGTTGTCGTAGTAAACGAGTTCAAACACACCTAGGGCTATTACATTCACTTTAGGTCTAATGCCCTTTGGAAGATATGAACCACCTCATTCCCCAGCTATGGGTTGAATAGTATCACAACTGTTTCTTCCAATAGGATGGCTTTAACATTAAATAACCAATTTGATCTCGATCTATCTATCTATCTATCTATTTCGTTTCTGGTGATAAATACTATCAATCCCATTATTCTCACTATGTGTATATATATATATATATATATATATATATATATATATATATATATTATATATATTAATATAAAATAAAATATATTAAATAAAATACTCAAATATAAAATATATTAAATAAAATACTCAAATGTAAAAATAGATGGATAGATAGATATACAGATAATTTAGGGGGGGGGAGGAAGAAAAAAAAGGCGCCAACCCCACACCTTATCTAGCCAACCAAAGGGGATAATAGAATAACCTATAATATTTAAAGTTTGTTAATTGAAAAATAGTATATATATATATATATATATATATTATATATATATATTATATATATATTTGTATATGTATAAGTATTAACTTACCGGTGGGTATAAGAACGATCGTTGGAAGCGCACAATATCCAGAGGTTAAGGTTGAGAAAAAACAAATACAAAGTGCTCAATACAATGTAGAGCATAAATTTATTTTAACAATGGAAAGGAGTAACCTACTCGAGTTTCATCGATTGATTCTTCAGGGTTACTTTAAATTAATCGAGTTTACGATTAATCTTAGGTGTTATAAACATGCCCGTTGGAATGGGACTTAACTATATATATATATATCCATATTATTCTGTTCCTATCTATCTATCTATCTATCTATCTATCTATCTCTTTTGTTGCTGGTGCAAAATACTATCAATTTCAATATTCTCACTATCTATCTATCTATCTATCTATCTAATTCTGCTCATTATGTATGTAATGTATGTATGTATGTATCTACCTATCTATCGATCGATCAATCGATCTATCCCATTCTGCTCAGTATGTATGTATGTATGTATGTATGTATCTATCTATCTATCTGTCTCATTCTACTCATTATCTATCTATCTATCTATCTATCTATCTATCTATCTATCGATCTATCCCATTCTGCTCAGTATGTATGTATGTATGTATGTATCTATCTATCTATCTATCTATCTGTCTCATTCTACTCATTATCTATCTATCTATCTATCTATCTATCTATCGATCTATCCCATTCTGCTCAGTATGTATGTATGTATGTATGTATCTATCTATCTATCTATCTATCTGTCTCATTCTACTCATTATCTATCTATCTATCTATCTATCGATCTATCCCATTCTGCTCAGTATGTATGTATGTATGTATCTATCTATCTATCTATCTATCTGTCTCATTCTACTCATTATCTATCTATCTATCTATCTATCTATCTATCTATCTATCTTACTCTACCTCACTCTCGTATCTATTTTTTTCATTCTTGTTACTGGTGCTAAATACATCCATTGAATTAATCTACTCGTTGCTTACGGAATCTCTTCAGGACAAGGCAATAATAGCTTAGCACAAAAAAACATTCCTCTCTTAAACAAAGATAGAAAGATGTTTGTCAAGTTAAGTTTCACCGGGATTAATGAAGTCCATTAAGTACACACGGTTATCCGGTGCAAACGTCTGGATTTTACACAGTTTTTTTTATGCTAATTAACTTTGTCGGTTCTTTTATGTAAATTGATAAAAAACAACATTTTCCATCATCACACAGACACACACATAAACACAGACACAGGTACAGGCACACAGACAGACAGACAGACACGCGCGCACGCACTGAAGGGAAATAAAATTGTTTATATTTATTCAAGATTAAACATACATATAATATAAATTAATTTTAGTTTAATGTTACCTTGATTTACGCCACTAATTGCTTCTTGAGATTATTTAGTTAAAACTGACTTATATCAAAACAATGTTTCTCATTCAAGTTAATGTTTCCCATTGCGTACAACAATAAAAAAAAGTTCTCATTCCGTACAACAATCACACACACACACACACACACACACACACACACACACACACACACATAATGGTGCATCCATGTGTGTATATATTTACCCAACCCTTCCGCAAGAGTAGGATGTGACACAAGGTTAATTTTTTAAACAGAATTTTTCCTTCTCCTAGACTGATTGCCTAACCAAGGTTAAAGAGCCCAGTCTTCCCTATAATTTACCCATAACTGTAGGAAGAGTAGTTGAATTAATACCTTTCCCAAGTGTATTAGCGCTATGTAAAGCCTCGTCCCGGATTTCAACTCGGGTCGACGAGTCCATTTCCTACGACTCTAACCATTACACCACGCGCCTTCGAGTCCAAGTGTATAGGTCAATAGGAGAACGTCACTTATGAGTGCGTTCTTACCTCTCTAACAGTTATTGTATAATAATCATTACTGTATTTCCCAGTACATATTCTCATTGATATAGATTATAAACCTGAAATAAATAATTCTTTATTCTTACCCAGTGAACAAGACGAACGTTTTGGTTAACTTAGTATAATTATTTCAAGATATTTATGTTCTTTTAAAAATAGAGCAGGAATTTCTCAAAACTATTGTTGTGCAGGGCCGGGTTAGCTCAGTCGGTAGTGCGTTCGTCTAGAAACCACATGGTTCCTAGTTCGATTCCGGCCCTCGCCAACTCAGCGTATGAGGAGCACTGTAGATCTGTGCGGTAAAGTAAGATGCCAAACAATCTCCTTGGTCTAGCACTAGTGAAAAGGGGATAGACTTCCTCGCTGATTGGCTGATACCGACTTTAGGCCGCCCCGACGACTTTACTTACTTTACTTATTGTTGTGCAAGTACCCAGCATGTCTTGATCGTCTTATTTACATGGTTTGTGAGATGGTAAGTAAGTGGCCGTACAGTTGCATGTAGTTATAAAATAAGTGATAACGATTCTTTTTTTTCTTTTCTTTTTAGATCTACCGAACGTAGCGAATAAATCCGTAATCCTCCTCAGTAAGCCGGCCAATCCATTTGCATAAACAGTGTGAGAGTTGATTTACCATTCTATCCCCCAGCCCGACCCAACCCAGCCCGACCCAGCCCATCCGTGGTCCTGTTCAGCACAACCCAGCACAGAGTACAACGCAGTCAGCATCATTGAATTTGCCATTCTCGTAAGAAACGTGTTTGGAAACAATACGGGACATCGCAACAATGAGTACAAACAGAATTTGGTCGCTTTTGAAGTGTGAACGGAGAAGGGTAACGTGTCGTTGCTATGAAGAATGGCAAAACCCAAGAGACAATGACAGAGATTGGATTCGTGGCCAGAGAGGCCGAACGTCTATAGACCTGCGTGCAGTGTATTCGTTACTATGGTTAGCCGCCGGTTATCGAGTAAGAACTACTTCTTCTCTGCACGTACATAGGCGCATTAATACATTGATACAATGGCGCGTTCTAGGGTAAAGGTGCTAAGGTGAAAGGCGCCGGTTCTTTAGTTTGGTTTTGCCACAAGAGTGAAAGTAACAACATTGACAATGTGAGTGTGAGAATGAGAAATTGAATAAGGATTAAAAACAAAAGCAGATTTAGCCGATATCTATCTTTCATCTATACATATATAAAGGGCAGTTGGTGTATATATATATATATATATATATATATATATATATATATATATATATATGTGTGTGCGTGTGTGTGTGTGTGTCCGTGTCCGAATGAAACTACGAAAATACAGAGCCCTATCGGCAGGGACTTTAGAATACACAGACTGCTCCTCTGTAGAGGGGTAAGACCCCCCACAACAAATGGGATCACCTGTTGGCCGTGTGTGGCGACCCGTGATGCTTAAAAACGAAAATCCTGGTGGATGAGCAGTCCATGACATGCAACACCCCACTTTGACCCTTACTTAGGCTAGACGGGCGGTCGGAGAGGCCCCCTCCGATCAATCGGCAAGTCACGTCAAGCCCTCGCACCTATATGATTGTTCCGTTTCTATTGCCCTTATGGCAAGCCCCAACTCTTTTGATGATATATCTACTAGAAGGCAGTGGCTGAGGGTCTCAGTGTCCTGTGAATGTGGAGTACCCCTTCATCGCAATTACTCCCTGGGCCACTCTGACCCGGAGTGGAACTACCTGTTAGGGTCCCATCTATTTGTTAAATAAAAATGAGTTTTAAAAATAGTGTTTAAAAAAGGAGTACCCATCAAGAATGAATAAAACAAAACTTTGGTATGAAAATAACCCAACAAGGGCTGACATGCCGTAAAACCCAACCAACCAACCAACCAACCAAGCATCTATCTCCCAAGAGAAAGGTAGAATGTAATTTAATATTTCAGTTGCTTTAACTTCAGTGGCCCCTTTTCATATCACAGGCGGGACTTTCCATGGAATATTACAGAAAGCCCGCGAAATACGTGAAGTCACGTGGGACCTGGTTGGGTCCTCAGTTTCAGTTTGGACGTCAGGCAGAGAAGACGTACTGCCTTAACTGGAGCTCACTGCATACGCTCGCTGTGTTAGTCAGATGAAGATGTTAGTTAAGTAAATAAAAGCTTACATATGTAATATGGTTTTTTGCTTAATGAATGTCTTGTTGCCAAGACTGACCTAGAAGAAATGAGTTAAGTGTGACCGACCACCAAGACGAAGTCCCCAAGACTAGGTCCAGACGCTGGAAGAAGAACGTAAGATAGAAAAGATGACATAGAAGAAGAATAGAAGTAAAGAAGAGTATACAACATGTGTCTAGTTAAATTGACGCATATACAGATGCGTATATATAAAAGTATTCCTTCATATAATACTTAGCTAAATTGAGATATACATATATACTCCTACAATGATAGATATGATTGCCATAGCATATGTGTGAATCCGTATTTGTCGGGATGCATCTCTGTCGGAATGTATGTATATGTGAGCATTATTGTGCGTCTTATGCGACAGAAAACGTCTTCATATAATGGAAGTATCTTAAGAGCTCGATTATCGAAATTTTCAAAACGTTGCTGATGGCTGTGTCATATTCTTCGAGTTCACCCCACCCCCATCACCGTAATTTTTTTTTTACCATTCATACAATTTCAGTTTTTGTATCTTCTACTTGCGGCTCTTCGGTTTTCCTCTTTCTTTCTATTTTTCGTTCGTTGTCTATTCACATAAATCTATTAATGTCTATTCATTTTTTTTTTTTTTCTTCTTTCTTTCTCTCCCCTTCTTCCTCTTTCTTTCTTTGTCTATTCAGTTCAAAAATTCATGAATGTTAATTTTCTTTCTTTCTTTCTTTCTTTCTTTCTTTCTTTCTTTCTTTTTTTCTTTTTTCACACTTTCTTTCTTTCTTTCTTTCTCTCTCCCCCTTCTTCTCTTTCTTTCTTTCTTTCTTTGTCTATTCAGATCAAAATTCTATGAATGTTAATTTTTCTTTCTTTCTTTCTTTCTTTCTATCTTCTATCTTTCTTCTCTCTTCTTCTTCTTTCTTTCTTCTTTCTTTTCTATTCAGTTCAAAATTCTATGAATGTTAATTTTCTTTCTTTCTTTCTTTCTTTCTTTCTTTCTTTCTTTCTTTCTTTCATTTTATTCTGTTTTTATTTCACACTTTCGATTTTTCTTTCTTTCTTTCTCTTTCTTTTCTTTATTCCCCTACTGTGTTATGATTTTTTTCACTTTTTTCTTTTCTGTCTTCTATATTCTTTCTTTCTTTCTTTCTTTCTATACTTATTTCTTTCTTTCCTATTCAACTTTCTTTCTTTCTTTCTTTCTTTCTTTCTTTTTTTCTTTATTCAGATCAATATACCTATGGCTGTTCATTATCTATTTATCTATCTAATAGAATCTTCGTTTTTCCCACTCTTCTTTTTATTCAAATTTTTCATTCATTCATTCATTCATTCTTTTTTTCTTTCTTTCTTTATTCAGATAATATATCTATGACTGTTCATTATCTATCTATCTATCTATATATCTATCTATTAGCCTCTTCGTTTTTCCAACTCTTTTTTTATTCAACTCTTCTTTCTTTCTTTCTTTCTTTCAATTCAATGTCTTCAATTAATGGTCCCAACGGCATGGAAGTATCGAAGAGCCTATCACCCCTTCAGAAAGAACTAAGTATCATTCATTTATACTTTATTTATACTTGCCGTTTTATTATCTAAGACAAAATTTTGAGACAAAATTCCACAATCCTTTAACGGTTTTCTTAGCAAAAAACTATCCAATTTTCTTAAAATGTTTTTCAGTATTATCCACCCGTCCACCCAGAAAATAAAAGCAAACAAATACAATTTTATCTAGTGAAAAACTAGGAAGAGTTTGTCTGTTCTCTATTGGTTGCTCAGAAAGAGATTAGAATACACTGGCTGTAACCCCCCGCCCCCTCCCGCAGAGGGCTAAGCGTCCCCAAAAAGGGTGTGTTGGATATGACACTAAACTGTATCTGATAGTGAGGTTCCAATTCTGGAAATCTTGTGTTGCATACTGACGTTTTCACAGTACCAATCGATACATGTTGTATAGTCTTCATTACTTATTTACTTTCTGGTCGTCTTCTCTTCTGGCCGGCTTTGATTCTATCTTCTAACATCTTGGTCTGGTCTCTTCTAAGGTCTGGTCTTCTATTTGAGGACTTCGGGTTTGGTTTCTGTTAGGGATCACTCCTTATCAGAAGCCCTGTGTCATTGTTAGTTTTTAGGTAATAAACACAAGACTTCGATTTACGTTGATGTTACTTTATTTCCAAATCCCCAACCCAGACACCTGCGCAGTTGAGGAACCGCGTGTATAACACGACTTACCCCTTCGAGCTCGCTGCTACCTCTCTGACTTAAAATTACTATATCCTTAAACCGGAAGACAGGGTCTTCCATGCCTTCCGGTTCTCACGATCCATCCCCGCAAGGCAAGGTGAGAGGGAGATAAGCGCTGTCACTCACCCTCAAAGCCATCAGCTGCACTAATCGCCATTATGATTTCTACACTACCTTAAAAAACTATTAGGGATCCAATAATTATGTAACACTTGGGGAAGCATGGAAGAACACTTCATTGACATTGCTACCAGGTCAAATCTGTTAAGGTCATATTTATGGGTCAAGTAGACCTGATTATAAGTAAATTAAAGTTGTCGGGGTGGCCTAAAGTTGGTATCAGCCATACAGCGTGGGAGTCTATCCCCTTTCATTAGCGCTAGACCAAAGAGATTGTTTTTGTACGTCTGAGATGGACCGCCACACATAGAATCAATTCCTTACTTTATCGCACAGATTCAAGCTGTGCTACTCATACGCTGAGTTGGCGAGGGCCGGTATCGAACTAGGAAACTTTGGTTTTTAGTCGGACGCTCTAGCGACTGAGAACAGTGAGCATAAATAAATAAATAAATAAATAAAGATAAAAACAAAATAAAAAATAAGATAAATAAATAAATAAATAAAAATAACTAAAAAGGTCTTAAGAAACAAAAAATATAAATACGAACGTATAGTAAATGTGTATTTCTTTCTTTTCTTTTTCTTCTTTCTTTTCTTCTTCTTTTCTTTCTTTCTTTCTTCTTTCTTTCTTCTTTTTCTTCTTTCTTTTCTTCTTTCTTTCTTCTTCTTCTTTTCTTCTTTCTTTTCTTCTTTCTTCTTCTTTCTTTCTTCTTTCTTTTTCTTCTTTCTTTTCTTCTTTTCTTCTTTTCTTTCTTTTCTTTCTCTTCTTTCTTCTTTCTTTCTTTTCTCTTTCTTTTCTTTTCTTTCTTTTTCTTTCTTTTTCTTCTTTTCTTCTTTCTTTTTCTTTTCTTCTTTCTTTCTTCTTTCTTTTTTCTTCTTTCTTTTCTTCTTTCTTTTTCTCTTTCTTTCTTTTTCTTTCTTTCTTCTTTCTTTCTTCTTCTTCTTCTTCTTCTTCTTTCTTTCTTCTTTTTCTTCTTTCTTTTTCTTCTTTCTTTTCTTTTCTTTCTTTTCTTCTTTCTTCTTCTTCTTTTCTTCTTTCTTTCTTTTTTCTTTTTCTCTATATATTTCCTCTTTATCTATATGTCTATTTTTATGTTTTATCTATATTCTAAATATTTACAGAAATAGATGTATTCATTTAGATGCAGAGATTTTATTAGGCCCGGGACCAACATCATAATTTATCTCTTCCTCTCACAAAACATAATATTTGAAAAAATCCAAAAACCGATGGAAATTCATGAAATAAATTTTATTCATATTACATATAAATTGCCACATTGGTTAAATGGAAATTCATGAAATAAACGTAATAATTGGATAATTAAACATTTCACAAAATACATTTTTATGCGCATGTAACATTGCCGGGATCTTTGAGTCTTTCAATATCCTATTACCCCCTTCCTACCCCAAGGCGACCCAATTAAGGCTGATCGGACCCTAGCATCTAATATTTGCAATCATATCCTACATTTTTGCGTTTGTTACAGGAAATGGCCGCTTGGTGGTTCCGGGATATTGTCGATAGTAAATAAAACTCGGAGACGACTTTAACATAGATCTACCTTGAAGCGGCTACCCATTGTTGCCATGGTGGAGGGTGTGTGGAGAAAAACGACTGTTCATTTTTTGAGATTCACATTAAAAAAAGAAAGATTTTAACTAAAATGTCAATGATATTTATATGTATATTTTAATTTTGAGATATCTTCAAATATAAATCAAATCTTCATAATTTTTGCGCAAAAAGCAAGAACTCATGATATTTAATATGTATGTGCATTTACTTTGTTGTTAATTGTTTTATATTTGAAGTTTTATCCGGACATACATACATACATACCAACTGCCTTATATATATACGGAGACCTAAACATTATAACATCTATACCACCAACACTGATTACCGATATTTTTCAATACGGTGCTTTTTATATTATAACATGGATAACCGTAACAAAATACAAAAATACAGAAAATTATTAATTGCAGCACATTCCGCAAAAAATAAACTCAAAATAACATCTTCACCATCAAAATGGATAACCAAAACTAAACACGGAGATTTTTTTACATATATATATATATATATATATATATATTTCCTTTTTTATCTATAGTTTTTTTTATACATCATTATATTATCTATTATATTCTAATTTTTAAATATAAATTTTTTTTATTTACTTCTCTATTTATATTTTAATATAATATTCTGTTTTTTTTCTTCTGTCATTTGTCTGTCTGACTACCATAACCTAAGAAGCCAAACTTGAGATGTATCTCTTTTTTCTCATTCGACTTCCTGTCACCATGGTGACAATCTTATATTATTTAAAAAAATGTTTATTTTTTGTTTTTGTTTGAATTTATTTTTTTTTAATCCTACTTTTTGTTTTTTGAGAAGTGCAATTTCAAAAGTAAATTGATACCCATCTGATGAGACTGAATTTTGGGGAGCTATATTAAATCAACTTAGATTTATATAGGCCCTAATTTTGGTCGAAATAAATTTATTATGGAATTACGGTGTTGAGTTCTTCCTTCCTTTCTATGATATATATATATATATATTATATATATATATATATATATATTGACAGATAGATAGATAGATAGACATATAGATATATAAATAGATAGATAGATTACATTTCTGAACACTGCTTTTATATGGATCAACGCAAGTTGTTTTTTTTAGGTAGGGATTTTAATGGGGCATCCAGTGGGGATCCAACTCACAATTCAGTAATAATGGATCTGCGAGTCTAACTTGAAAAAAATCCCCCTCTACCCAGGCAACACCGGGTAGCCACTTCTAGTTTATATATAAAGAAACTGACCTCGGTAATCTTGCAGAAGAACAGTAGTGGTACTATTTAACCCATAACTGAGAGTTTTAGTTCGAAAATGAACGTCAGTGCGCAACTGAAGTTCGAACTTGCTTACTCCGATGTTGCAGTCCAATACATTTGCTACTACACCATGGGGACGTATAGTTGTTTAGAAGCTATCAAGTTCAAGTAACTTGAAATATCGATGTAATCAAAGGTGTGACGTCAGCAGCGGTTTGACGTGTAATGCAAGTGTAAGTAATAATGAAAAAAAAAAAAAAACAGAATAAGGAAACGTGGAGGTGATACGTGTGATTAACTGACCTCAGTTTCTGGTTGGATAGAACAAGGTGACATCAAGAGTGAGAATGAAAGAGTTAGTGAAAAAGGCTTGCCTAAGTTTTTGAACGAGACGAACAGATGACGAGAGAGTTCGGTATTTGTTTAAAGGGGACGGACGCAAGATGCAGTCTGTTCTTCGAGGCTATTTCTCGATTGTTAACTTGGCACTGGAAAATAACGATCTTTGAAAAAAAAAAACATCAAGTCTTGAGTTCGCTGATTAATAACTAAGCAATGACACAAGACAATATATCCCAAGAACTGAAGAACAGAGAGAATGCCTGCTAAATAACAGACTCAGCTCAGCAGATAAGTAAAACAACAAAAGGCAGATAAGTATACCAATGAGTTAAGTATATCTTCTTAAATTGGAACAACTATGATTACATACTTCTCAATTGTATGCCTATGTTTGATTTTCTATGTCA
>CM042150.1:110221687-110224187 GCA_023376005.1 Doryteuthis pealeii | reverse complement strand
CTTCTCATCGTGGTTTAATCGTTAGCAAGCTAGTCGAGCAGATCATTACTACTGAACAGCGAGTGCCCTATTCTTGTGAACTTGTGACAGATCCAACACATAGTGAATGAGTTGGGTAACTTACATGAACATCTAAGTAAGCAATGCATAAATAACAGGACTGTTCAAAATGTGCATCAATTTTAGCACATACTTGTTCGTTTTTATATACTTTTATGGTTTTCATTACACGAGAAGAACTTATTTAATAATATACCCTGTAGTGGTGTTCTGGGTAGGGCATCAAACGACATTTGATAAGGATGCTCCTGTTCTGAAAATCTGGGTAGAGTGGAGTATCCCTAAATTGCTATTAATCCCAGCTCCACTCTGCATTGGCAGTAGTGTGGGATGGTCACTGTTTCAGCTTTTGCTGGAATGGCGTACCAAAGGCAGTATTATTGGTAGAGCTGTTATATAATATAATAAAATAAATATATAAAGGTTTTACATATCTATTTATTAGGTGACAACACCTGGTGATTGCCTCGCATGAAACCAATATGGTCCTTTGTCACCTAATAAATAGATATGTAAAACCTTATATATTTATTTTATATATATATATATATATATATATATATATATATATATATATATATATATATAAATTTATTATTTATCATATAGAAATAATTGCTATTAATCCCACCTCCATTCTGCAGTGGTAGTAATCTTATATATATATATATATATATATATATATATATATATATATATATATATATATATATATATATATAAATTTATTATTTATTATATAGAAATAAATTTATTACAGAATGACGGTTTATTGAGTTTTCCTTCCTTTCAAAGGTAAATATTGCTCTGTGTTTAATCTAAATTATAGATTATTATACATTGAGCTCTCTCCCGAGATTTATAAAAAAATCTTTGTATTTGCACCTACTAAAACATGCAATGATTATACAGTGAGATTTTGAAGATCCCATGAAGAATCATCCCTTACTATCAGTTTTGCATACCTTACACACACACACACACACACACACACATATATATATATATATATATATATATATATATATATATATATAAGGTGTGTCATAAATGTATCGAGATTGTTTTGTTTTTTCAGAATACAATGTGTGTCATAAAGTGCTGAGTTTGAAGCTGTATTTACCAAGATAGAAATGAACAATGATTAGAACGTTAATTCTTTCAGAATACAAAATGTACCAAAAAGTGAAGGTCAATGCTGATTTAGATATTGTCAAGAGTAAAACGCACATTTTAAAAAGTAAATAATGTTTTCCCTATTAATGTTTGTAACATAGGTATGCCTCTGAACTTCATTTGATGCCGAGAGTTCAGTTCTGGAGACCAGAGGAGAATTTTATTCCATCCAAGTCACACAAGGGTCAGCATGAAATCAATTTAGTCATCCGTGGGGTGGTAGTAATATCGTTTCATTTGCTGCACACCTCTATACAATTGTTGCTCTGTCATTCTTTTTCTTTCTTTGTGTTTACAAATGCAAAGTCATCCTGTGTGTTAACTGTTTTGTTTTCTTGCTTATATACTATTGAAGTCAGTAAGTCTACTGTTGGTTTGAATAACAGCAGCTAATTAAGTACCACTTAAGCAGTGTCCTAGACAGTTGGTATATATAGAAATCAAGAATGGTCCATTCATGAATTTGGGTGATTTGGGTCATTCCATTCCTTGACTTCTGATTGGCTGCTTGACTGCTTGATTTGAATGACATTGTGGAGTCTTATAAATATCCTGTCATTCTGCAGTAGACTTTGTGACTATTCGGGTTTGTATTTAAGTTACAACCGTTTGCTGCCTTGTCTTCCCAGTTCGACGGTAATTGGAACTTTAATTATTCTTCATTTACCAAATCATTACAATAAGTTATTAACCTGAAGAACTTTGTATACAAAAACAGAAATTTAGTTGCATTTCCATTTGTTAATATACAAATTAAAAGACTGGAACAGGGTGGGTGGATGTAATAAAAACCTTTACTCCCAGGTCCACTCTGACCTGGGGTGCTAGTTTAAAAATTTTAAATACTCATCAAGGATGAGTAAAACAATGGTTGACATACCATAAAATCCAACCAACCAACAAATTCAAGATTTATACAAATAACTGAATATATTGAAAGTCAAACTAAGTAAAGTCAGTTGGCCACTAAAGGATTATAAAATGACAAATGGACCGTTATGAAAAATACATAAAATTATTATAGTCAGCTCAGGTTTTTAGGGGACTTTACAGTTTGATTTGAAATTGATTTTTTGTTGTGATTCGTGATCTGGTTTTTTGTATTAAGCGAACATCTTTTCATTTGGAGAGAAAACAGAAATTAGTAAAGCCATGATTCAATATTTTGCACAAAAAGCATCGGTCTGAATATTAACATCAAGATAAGTGACACCCCCCACACACACATATATATATATATATATGTGTGTGTGTGTGTGTGTGT
>CM042150.1:110211999-110219087 GCA_023376005.1 Doryteuthis pealeii | reverse complement strand
AACGCATGTTCGAATAGGTTCTATGAACAAGAATATAAAAACAGGGACAACACACACACCACACACACACACACACACACACACACACACACACACACACACACACACACACAACGAATACAAGATAATGAAACTGTTTCTGATGGAGCTCCAGGTTTGATGCGACCGCCAAATGTAAAGTTCGTTCTGCTATTCGTTTTTTGAACACAAAGCATTAACACAGTTGAAATTCATCGTCCATTAACGGAAATGTATGGTGAGTCGTGCCATGGATGTCAAAAACGACCACAATTGGTGTAGGGAGTTTTTTTGAAGTATTTTGTTTTTCCGTTGAGTTATTCTCCCTCTTTATATATATATATATATATATATATATATATATATATATATATAGAGAGAGAGAGAGAGGAGAGAGAGAGAGAGAGAGAGAGAAAGAGAGAGAGAGAATAACTCAACGGAAAAATAAAAAATATCGCAAATATATATATATATAAGTATTAGAATATATATATATATATATATACATATATATATATATATATATATATATATATATATATATATAAGTATTAGAATTATATATTTATATATATATATATTTATATATAAGTATTATGAATATATATATATATATATATATATATATATATATATAAGTATTAGAAAAATACAAAGCATTTCCTATAGAGCTTGAAAATTTGATACGACTCCATATTGAATCCATACAAATGTTCTAACGTAATAGGAATGTTTCTTGAGAGAAAAGAGAAGTTCTCATCGAGAGGGAATCTTTGATAATAATAACAATCAATGAGAAGCCATGTTGCGACAAGGTGTAACTCATTATACAGATTTTAGATTTAAAAATGTTATAATAAAAAAGAAAGTGCCCTTTTCCCTCCGAAAACAATTATTCACATTTAATTAAATGTTATTAATTAGATTTCTCAGTGATTCTCCTAACTGGAGATGAAGTTGATTAAGATCTGAACAACTAAAAAATGTTCAAGTCAATAAATCTTCTTAACAAAATTACGTGACGTTTTTCACATGATAATATTAAGTTCATTAGACAATATAAAAACAATCTCTTTGAAGAGGACTTACATTCTAATTTCTCACCGTTTTTATCTTTGTTCCTTCCATCAATCAATTTCTTTCTTTCTATCTTTCCCTCTTATTTCTCTGCTTCTATATAGTTCTTCCTCCTTCCCTTCCTTTCTTTCTTTCTTTGTTTCCTTGTTTTTTTTAATTCTTTTTCTATCCTATACTTACGCTCTCATTTCTCTTTCTCTTTATTCGATCTCTTTCTTTCTTTCTTTCTTTCTTTCTTTCTTTCTTTCTTTCTCTTTTTGTGGTTTTTATAAGTTATTTCTTTCCTCCCTTCCATAATCCCTTCCTTCCATCCCTTCTTTTTCTTTCTTTCTTTCTTTTCTTTCTTTCTTTCTTTCTTTCTTTCTTTCTTTTTTTGTGGTTTTATAAAGTTATTTCTTTCCTTCCTTCCATAATCCCTCCTTCCATCCCTTCTTTTTCTTTCTTTCTTTCTTTCTTCTTCTTTCTTTCTTTTTTTGTGGTTTTAAAAGTTATTTCTTCCTCCCTTCCATAAATCCCTTCCTTCCATCCCTTCTTTTTTTCTTTCTTTCTTTCTTTCTTTCTTCTTTTTTTTTTGTGGTTTTATAAAGTTATTTCTTCCTCCCTTCCATAATCCCTTCCTTCCATCCCTTCTTTTTCTTTCTTTCTTTCTTTCTTTCTTTCTTTCTTTCTTTTTCAACCCTATAATTGCAATAATTCCTCTCTCTCCTAACCTTTGTTCGTTCCGTCCATCTAAATTTTCTTTTTCAGTCCTATACTTACTCTAAAACAAAGCCAAAAATCTTTCTAAAAATTATTTTCTCCTGACGATGACCTAAGGTCGATACAAACCTAAAGGTAAAAAATAAACACAGACGGGTTGACATGCCGTTAAAATCAATCAATATAAATATAAATATAGAATTGTTATAACAATCAAACGATCGAACTGAGACATAATTCTCGCTCAAATAAAATACAAGATGATTATTGGCAGGTGATCAATATCGGCAGATATCAGGGAAAGATGATTGATTTCTCGTCCTAAGCCTTGACCTTTATCTCATTGATTCAATGAACTTAGAATACATGTATATAGTTATTTACTAAGCTTACCTTAGGTGTGGTATAAGGTCAGAAGTATGGTGCGCCCAATCGAATTCATTAACAATGGGCTGCGTATCTAGTTTGCTAACAATTACACCACGTGAGGTGCCCTACTTATTAAATTCTAACGGCAACCGATAAATAATATTAATTGATATCATTCATGCACATAATGTGATCAAGAACTTACATTGACCAGCTCTGCGCGAATACTGAATGCTGCGCAGACGACCTTATTGGGACAATGAACGATATAGAAGGTTGGCGAGAGTTTGTCATAGATACCCGTGCTAATTGCGCGACATGATGAGGATGATGAAGGATTTGCTGTTCTATATAGAATGGGTCATTTATTCCTCTTGTTTCTTGCGACATCTTTTCTGTTTTACCGGAAATAGTTCGCGGAAATTGTCTTTAGAATACACTAACTGCTCCTCTGCAGAGCTGTTTGTCATGGGTAGCAATCGGAGAGGGACTCTCCGATTAATCGGCTGGTCAAGCTCTAGCACCTATATGATTGTCCCGACCCTATTGCCCTTATGGCAAGTCCCAACCCTTTTTATAATATAGAAGGCGGTGACTGAGTGTCTTTGTGTCCCTGATATGACGTTAAACTCTATCTGATGGAGAGGTTTTAGTTCTGCAGTACCCATCAAAAAGGAATAAAACGAAACGTCTTCGGCATAAAATGACACAATGGGTTGACATGCCGTAAAACCCAACCAACCAATTAACATTAACGTCATTTATTTTTTCCCAAGATTTTGTATATTTTTAGCACCCTGTACAATTTCTAAGTATATGATTGAGCAGCATCATGGATGAGTAGACGTGGTCCTCATGAGTGACCGGTCCGAAGCCCTGAATGAACACCCTGCGACATTTTTCTTTAGAGTTGGTTGAAGGAGTAAGTCTACTCTACGATACCAACAACTTTGGAAGAACTTAAATGACGTATACGAGGCTTTATTTCTGCCCTTCCACAAGAGTATGAGGATGTTTTCGTTTGTTGCTATCCCATAAGTAAATTCTATGCTTTGTTCTGTTTTATTGAATGCTTCTGTGGTGCTTAATAATTTGGCTATAACTAATAGCAATATGGTTTGGGAATCTCCCTGGTAGATGCCTCTTTCGACTTTACCTTTGCTATGATCTGCACCCCCCCCGTGCTTAATTCCACTTTTCAATTTCCATTCATTAGTAATTAATTTTATTACTTTCTCGGATATTTTGTACATCTTCAAAATATTCAAGTATCCAAGTTCGCGGGACAATGTCATAGGCCTTTCTCTAGTCTACGTATGCATTGGTTACATTTTTCCGATGCTGGACACTGCTGGAGAAGCAAGGACGAACTCATAAACGACATTCTCATGCATTATATTATTTACCTGAGATGACGACACTCATAAAAAAAATAGGAATTCGGCGGATAAGCACCTGCAGATAATCAGAATTTACATTTTTGCATTACATCTTGGACGATTTAAACGGTCTCATTATTATTATTATTATTATTATTATTATTATTATTATTATTATTATTATTACTAGCAAATATATGCACCCTCCGGGTGCAAGTATTTAAGTTTTGATATAATAAAATATCATATTAAATTAGAAAAGCTAATGAAACTGACTAAGAATGCAGATAAAAAGATCTGCAACAGAGGGAGTATAATCGAAAAATAGAACAACTTTGAAACTAACTATTCCATCATTTTACATTACTCCCCTCTTTCATTGGTAAATTTTCCTAATTTAACTATTTAGTTAAAATAGGAAGTAAAGGATAATATTACAGTTATTTCTTCTTGTAAATAAATTTCTTTTAAGATTTATCCACGAGATTTTTGTTGATATTTCTTAAGATAAAACCAAACAATTAGAAATCAATAATACCAAGCACATATTTATCAAAATAAAATTTTTAAATATCAATATGCAAATTAGCCTTCTCGTTCAAACTGTAAACCGCTATTTGTTGTATATTATAAATACAATTGCATGTTATTAGTACGTAGATATGGTCAACAGTATTAATAATGTAAAACAATTTTTATTAATAACTGAAGGTTTAAAAGAATGAAATCATGGAGAATTTGACGTAAATAATTAAGGGAATTGTGACTTGAGTAGTAATATAGTTTCGGTTACAGACAGAAAAACACACAATCTCCATTATAATAAGATTAAAACGCTGTATTGAATTTTATGACAACTGAAAAAAATATTTCAATTCAGTATTTTAAATTCTGAAAGCTTTTATCGAACCTCAATGATTTATAGAATAAAATCCAACAAAAGAAAATAAAATAAAATAAATTGAAATAAAATAATTTTTATTCCTCATATGAATGTATCTACTTTGACAGTTTCCGCTCTCCTCTGCTCGGGATATTTTTAATTTATGCTTGAAAAATCGTAAACAAATAGATTCTTAAAAGAAAATCTATTTCATTCGTAAGATTTTTCAAGTCGCAAATCGGAGACGTTTTCCAATGCGAATGTCACTCCCGGAAATTAACGAATACGCGCGGAAAGTGCCGAGCGTCAGGATGCTCTGATTAACACTTCCGCTATATTCCAGATGACTTTATTTGTTTATTTTTCTCTCTCCCCTAATTCTTTTATAGAAATTATACTATCGTATTATAGCTGATATATTTCAGCTGCATTCGCTGTTTTCTCAACTTCCTCGAATGTGTGAGAGACATGCGCAGGCGCACATGAACATTTTAAGATAAAGAATAGTAATTATGTCTTCTTGTAGACACTAGGATGGATCAAAAACAGATGACAAGTATTCTCAAATATGGATTGGTTGTCTCACATTCTTACAGTGGTTGGTTGGTTGGATTTTACGGCATGTAAAATCTTGTTGGGTTATTCTACGCTGAAGATGTTTTTTTTATTAATTCTTAATGGGTATCCAATTTTTTTTCAAACTCAGTTCTTTTTAAAACATTTTTTAAAACTCATTTTTTCTATTTAACCAATAGGTTGGACCCTAAGAGCTACTACAACTCCGGGTCGCAGTGGACCTGGGAATAATGACGTTGAATGTGAACTCCACACTCGGCAAAGTCCAAATTTGAATGTTATCATTAGATTCGGTTTAACGTCATACCCAGGACACCAAACCTCTCAGCCACTGGTCTCTAGCACATATATGATAAAAAGGCTTAAGGGATTTGCTAGAATAGCAATAGAGTCAGGACAATCATATAGGTGCTAGGGCTTGACGTAACCAGCCGATTGATTGGAGTTGGTCTTTCCAATCGCCCTTTCAGCCTAAGTAAGGGTCAAAGTTGATTGTCATGGACTGCTCAGCCACCAGGATTCCATCATTAAGTATCATGGGTCGCCACCCACGGCCAACGGGTTGTCCCATTGGGGGAATTTTACCCCTCTGCAGAGGTGCAGTCTGTGTACTCTACGGACCCAGCTGACAGAGGTTTGCTATCTAGCCTAGAAGACTATCAAATATGAGATGATTAACTGATTGATTTTAACAGCATGTCAATCCGTCATGGGTTATATTATGCCTAGAGGTTTAGGGAAGGTTAGAGAGGCGTTAATTGTACATTTGTATTTTCATTTTCAGTTGTTTGTTTTATATGGTTTCAAAAAAGTATTTCTATCCAATAATAATCATTTGTTTGCACACAGTTATATGGTTTCAAGTAACTAATAATAATTATCCTTAGTAAATAATCATAGCTTCAACTAACTATTCTTAATACAAATAATTTACAGTATTCCTATCGAATATGAATTATTTTCCAACAGATCTATTTGACCTATAGTGGCATCCTGACAGATACTGACACTCCGAGTCAGAGTCCGCACCGTGGTTGATTATCTTAAAAACGTGCGTAATTCTTGTATGGCCAATGCGCAGCCGAGCCAGTATGATTTCTTCCTTTCAGGATTTTCTATGCCCTGGCTTCTATTCTCACACTGTTGGCTTAATTGATAATAATTTGTTCGGTGTACTACTATTCCAATGTTGTTGCCATTTTTGCTTGGTGAATCTATTTATTTGGTCCTTTAGATCTGTTTATGGGTAAAAGAAAAAGAAAAAAAATGGAAATAAGATCAGAAATAAAGGCAGAAAAAAAGGCAGAGAAATTACAGCTCGGCCAAACATAATGAGGAATAGAATAGATTCTTCCTCTTGGCCAATTTAAAACTTACAAATTCTGCAAACAAATCCACATTTCTTCCATTTCTAAGACCATGCTTCTAACAATCCTACCTAGCCTCTAAATATATAACAGGTCAGGACGGTGGGTGGGGGAAGCACATGGTCAGTATAAAAAGGCAGTTTGGGTAAAAGAAAAAGAAAACAAAAATAAAAAAAATAAAAATAAAATGGAATTAAGATCAGAAAATAAGTTGCAGGAGAGAGAGAGAGAGAGACACACTACGCCATCGTCTTTAGTAGACGGAAGGATGCCAACACAACACCGGGTATATAATGAGAGAGAGAGAGAGAGAGAAGAGAGAAGAGAGAGAGAGAGAGAGAGAGAGAGAGAGAGAGAGAGAGAGAGATGGGGACACTACGCCATCGTCTTTAGTAGACGGAAGGATGCCAACACAACACCGGGTATATAATGAGAGAGAGAGAGAGAGAGAGAGAGAGAGAGAGAGAGAGAGAGAGAGAGAGAGAGAGACATTACGCCATCGTCTTTAGTAGACGGAAGGATGCCAACACAACACCGGGTATATAATGAGAGAGAGAGAGAGAGAGAGAGAGAGAGAGAGAGAGAGAGAGAGAGAGAGACACTACGCCATCGTCTTTAGTAGACGGAAGGATGCCAGCAACAATATCTGTTTATGGGATCATGAAGTTTGTATCAATTTCTTTATTCATGGCAGATTTTTGCAGCTTAATCGGCTTTGAT
>CM042150.1:110191999-110206999 GCA_023376005.1 Doryteuthis pealeii | reverse complement strand
TTTTTAAATAGAGTTTAACATTTTAATTCAGAGTTTTCCTTCTCCTAGAATGGTTGCTTAATTCTGGTTAAAGAGCACAGTCTGCCCTACTATTTACCTATAGATGAAGGGAGGATGGCTGGCTGCATACCTTTCCCAAGGGTATTAATCCGAAAGTGAACATGATAGCGCGACTGGAGTTCGAACTACCTTGTTACAATATCGCAGTCTTGCACGTCAGCCACGGGGACTACCCACTCGGCTATGCCTTTTTTTTTCAACAGCGGAAAATCACTAGTTATATAAATCCACCGTAGACATGTTTACAATCTTGTGGATTAGTGAAGGCCTAGAAATATCCAACAAATGATTTAAGTGATATATTTTGATAACGAGGATTTTATTTGAATACAACCGGATAGACGAGAACGATTCTCCGCGTAAGATATATGTCTGGAATCTTAATACTTGTGTCTGGGTTGGAATTCGTAATAAATCTCCTTCTTACATCTCGATACACGTATATTCTTAGGTATGCCAGCATTTAGACATCATTATCTATTTATGTATTCGCGTATTTGGATATCGTTATCTATATGTCGCCAAATGAAGTGTAGCTGTTATCAGTTCTCCAATACGAATTCAATCATCTTGAAGGAGATTGGTTGGTGGGGATACTAAAGATATCACTTATTAGTAAAAGACAGATGATCTATCTATCTATCTATCTATCTATCTATCTATCTACAGTTGGTATCAGAAATATTCTCCCATCTTCCCATAATTATCAATAAAGCGGTAATACCAGGAAATTCCATGTGTATTTTTTTTTACAAATGATGGAAAAATTTCACAAATTTGAAAATGTCAACATGGAGGATATTCTCTCCTTTTTTAGGGAAATAAAATTATACCATTGAATATAGACATGAAACAATTCAATAGCATACAACATAATCCCCAATAATGCTAACACATTGTTAAAACCAATTACTAAAAAGTATAAATATAAATACACGATATGTATTACTTCCTAACCGTTAGGCATGACATAATCCCAGACGGGTTGATATGCCGTTAAAATCAATAAACAACACCATAAGCAACAAATAATGGAATTATGGATTTAAAAGAATGCGCAGTTATTCCCACAATAAAATTTGATTTTAATGTCAAATAATAATACCAAAAAGAAAAAAAGCCAAACACACATTTAACACCGAACAAAATTATTAACCCTTTTGCCTCAATAATCAGTTACTAGCAGTATCTGTGGATATACAACAGTATGATAATCTAATTAGGACAACGTTTGATATGTTTACTTAAGAGCTATGGCAAAACAGTTCAATGTGTAAAAAGTATAATAATCTTGATTTAACTCTTTCGCTCTTTTCTTTTCTTTCTTTCCTTCTTTTCATCTTTTCATGGTGTTCGATTGAAACAGATTAGAGTTATTGCTTCCGCGTGCTCACCTCTCTCTTTCTTTCCCATACTCTTTCTTTCCCATACTCTTTCTTTCTTTCTTTCTTTCTGTGCAGGATGTCCTTTTCCTTTCCTTTCTTTCTTTATAATAAAACTATTTGGACGGTCTCATTTTTAAACAGAGGGTGTTGCAAACTGATAACGATCTTTCCATGATGTTCGATTGAAACAGATTAGAGTTATTGCTTCCGCGTGCTCACCCCTCTCTTTCTTTCCCATACTCTTTCTTTCTTTCTTTCTTTCTTTCTTTCTTTCTGTGTAGGATGTCCTTTTCCTTTCCTTTCTTTCTTTATAATAAAACTATTTTGACGGTCTCATTTTTAAACAGAGGGTGTTGCAAGCTGATAACGATCGTACAATTAAGGAACCCGAGTATTAATATATATAGACGTAAACTTTATTTTTGATTATTGCCTTTAATCGTTTTGGATAATTCTTAACAGGATCGCTACTGGGTAAAGCCCCGTGGCGTAGTGGGTAACGTGTTCGACTACGTTGTCGTAGTAAACGAGTTCAAACACACCTAAGGCTATTACATTCACTTTAGGTCTAATGCCCTTTGGAAGATATGAACCACCTCATTCCCCAGCTATGGGTTGAATAGTATCACAACTGTTTCTTGCACTAGGATGGCTTTAACATTAAATAACCAATTTCATCTCAATCTATCTATCTATCTATCTATTTCGTTTCTGGTGATAAATACTATCAATCCCATTATTCTCACTATGGTAATATAATATATATATATATATATATATATATATATATATATATATAAATAAAATAAAATATATTAAATAAAATACTCAAATATAAAATATATTAAATAAAATACTCAAATATAAAAATAGATGGATAGATAGATATACAGATAAATTAGGGGGGGGGGGGAAGAAAAAAAGGCGCCAACCCCACACCTTATCTAGCCAACCAAAGGGGATAATAGAATAACCTATAATATTTTAAAGTTTGTTAATTTGAAAAAATAGTATATATATATATATATATATATATATATATATATATATATATATATATATAAAGTATTAACTTACCGGTGGGTATAAGAACGATCGTTGGAAGCGCACAATATCCAGAGGTTAAGGTGAGAAAAAACAAATACAAAGTGCTCAATACAATGTAGAGCATAAATTTTTTTAACAATGGAAAGGAGTAACCTACTCGAGTTTCATCGATTGATTTTTCAGGGTTACTTTAAATTAATCGAGTTTACGATTAATCTTAGGTGTTCTATCTATCTATCTATCTCTTTTGTTGCTGGTGCAAAATACTATCAATTTCAATATTCTCACTATCTATCTATCTATCTATCGATCTATCTAATTCTGCTCATTATGTATGTAATGTATGTATGTATGTATCTACCTATCTATCGATCGATCAATCGATCTATCCCATTCTGCTCAGTATGTATGTATGTATGTATGTATGTATCTATCTATCTATCTATCTCATCTGTCTCATTATCTCATTATCTATCTATCTATCTATCTATCTATCGATCTATCCCATTCTGCTCAGTATGTATGTATGTATGTATCTATCTATCTATCTATCTATCTATCTGTCTCATTCTACTCATTATCTATCTATCTATCTATCTATCTATCGATCTATCCCATTCTGCTCAGTATGTATGTATGTATGTATCTATCTATCTATCTATCTATCTATCTGTCTCATTCTACTCATTATCTATCTATCTATCTATCTATCGATCTATCCATTCTGCTCAGTATGTATGTATGTATGTATCTATCTATCTATCTATCTATCTGTCTCATTCTACTCATTATCTATCTATCTATCTATCTATCTATCTATTCTATCTATCTTACTCTATCTCACTCTCGTATCTATTTTTTTCATTCTTATTACTGGTGCTAAATACATCCATTGAATTAATCTACTCGTTGCTTACGGAATCTCTTCAGGACAAGGCAATAATAGCTTAGCACAAAAAAACATTCCTCTCTTAAACAAAGATAGAAAGATGTTTGTCAAGTTAAGTTTCACCGGGATTAATGAAGTCCATTAAGTACACACGGTTATCCGGTGCAAACGTCTGGATTTTACACAGTTTTTTTTATGCTAATTAACTTTGTCGGTTCTTTTATGTAAATTGATAAAAAACAACATTCATCATCACACAGACACACACATAAACACAGACACAGGTACAGGCACACAGACAGACAGACAGACACGCGCGCACGCACTGAAGGGAAATAAAATTGTTTATATTATTTCAAGATTAAACATACATATAATATAAATAATTTTAGTTAATGTTACCTTGATTTACGCCACTAATTGCTTCTTGAGATTATTTAGTTAAAACTGACTTATATCAAAACAATGTTTCTCATTCAAGTTAATGTTCCATGCGTACAAACAATAAAAAAAAGTTCTCATTCCGTACAACAATCACACACACACACACACACACACCACACACACACACACACATAATGGTGCATCCATGTGTATATATATTTACCCAACCCTTCCGCAAGAGTAGGATGTGACACCAAGGTTAATTTTTTAAACAGAATTTTTCCTTCTCCTAGACTGATTGCCTAACCAAGGTTAAAGAGCCCAGTCTGCCCTATAATTTACCCATAACTGTAGGAAGAGTAGTTGAATTAATACCTTTCCCAAGTGTATTAGCGCTATGTAAAGCCTCGTCCCGGATTTCAACTCGGGTCGACGAGTCCATTTCCTACGACTCTAACCATTACACCACGCGCCTTCGAGTCCAGATGTATTGGTCAATAGGCGAACGTCACTTATGAGTGCGTTCTTACCTCTCTAGCAGTTATTGTATAATAATCATTGTTGTATTTCCCAGTACATATTTTCGTTGATATAGATTATAAACCTGAAATAAATAATTCTTTATTCTTACCCAGTGAACAAGAAGAACGTTTTGGTCAACTTAGTATAATTATTTCAAGATATTTATGTTCTTTTAAAAATAGAGCAGGAATTTCTCAAAACTATTGTTGTGCAGGGCCGGGTTAGCTCAGTCAGTAGTGCGTTCGTCTAGAAACCACATGGTTCCTAGTTCGATTCCGGCCCTCGCCAACTCAGCGTATGAGGAGCACTGTAGATCTGTGCGGTAAAGTAAGATGCAAACAATCCCTTGGTCTAGCACTAGTGAAAAAGGGATAGACTTCCTCGCTGATTGGCTGATACCGACTTTAGGCCGCCCCGACGACTTTACTTACTTTACTTATTGTTGTGCAAGTACCCAGCATGTCTTGATCGTCTTATTTACATGGTTTGTGAGATGGTAAGTAAGTGGCCGTACAGTTGCATGTAGTTATAATAAGTGATAACGATTCTTTTTTTCTTTTCTTTTTAGATCTACTGAACGTAGCGAATAAATCCGTAATCCTCCTCAGTAAGCCGGCCAATCCATTTGCATAAAACAGTGTGAGAGTTGATTTACCATTCTATCCCAGCCCGACCAGCCCAGCCGACCCAGCCCATCCGTGGTCCTGTTCAGCACAACCCAGCACAGAGTACAACGCAGTCAGCATCATTGAATTTGCCATTCTCGTAAGAAAGTGTTTGGAAACAATACGGGACATCGCAACAATGAGTACAAACAGAATTTGGTCGCTTTTGAAGTGTGAACGGAGAAGGGTAACGTGTCGTTGCTATGAAGAATGGCAAAACCCAAGAGACAATGACAGAGATTGGATTCGTGGCCAGAGAGCCGAACGTCTATAGACCTGCGTGCAGTGTATTCGTTACTATGGTTAGCCGCCGGTTATCGGTAAGAACTACTTCTTTCTGCACGTACATAGGCGCATTAATACATTGATACAATGGCGCGTTCTAGGGTAAAGGTGTTAAGGTGAAAGGCGCCGGTTCTTTAGTTTGGTTTTGCCACAAAGAGTGAAAGTAACAACATTGACAATGTGAGTGTGAGAATGAGAAATTGAATAAGGATTAAAAACAAAAGCAGATTTAGCCGATATCTATCTTTCATCTATACATATATAAAGGGCAGTTGGTGTGTATATATATATATATATATATATATATATATATATATGTGTGTGTGTGTGTGTGTGTGTGTCCGTGTCCGAATGAAACTACGAAAATACAGAGCCCTATCGCAGGGACTTTAGAATACACAGACTGCTCCTCTGTAGAGGGGTAAGACCCCCACAACAAGTGGGATCACCTGTTGGCCGTGTGTGGCGACCCGTGATGCTTAAAAACGAAAATCCTGGTGGATAAGCAGTCCATGACATGCAACACCCCACTTTGACCCTTACTTAGGCTAGACGGGCGGTCGGAGAGGCCCCTTCCGATCAATCGGCAAGTCATGTCAAGCCCTCGCACCTATATGATTGTTCCGTTTCTATTGCTCTTATGGCAAGCCCCAACTCTTTTGATGATATATCTACTAGAAGGCAGTGGCTGAGGGTCTCAGTGTCCTGTGAATGTGGAGTACCCCTTCATCGCAATTACTCCCTGGGCCACTCTGACCTGGAGTGGAACTACCTGTTAGGGTCCCATCTATTTGTTAAATAAAAATGAGTTTTAAAAATAGTGTTTAAAAAAGGAGTACCCATCAAGAATGAATAAAAGAAAATTTTGGTATGAAAATAACCCAACAAGGGCTGACATGCCGTAAAAACCAACCAACCAACCAACCAACCAACCAAGCATCTATCTCCCAAGAGAAAGGTAGAATGTAATTTAATATTTCAGTTGCTTTAACTTCAGTGGCCCCTTTTCATATCACAGGCGGGACTTTCCATGGAATATTACAGAAAGCCGCGAAATACGTGAAGTCACGTGGGACCTGGTTGGGTCCTCAGTTTCAGTTTGGACGTCAGGCGAGAAAGACGTACTGCCTTAACTGGAGCTCACTGCATACGCTCGCTGTGTTAGTCAGATGAAGATGTTAGTTAAGTAAATAAAAGCTTACATATGTAATATGGTTTTTTGCTTAATGAATGTCTTTGTGCCAAGACTGACCTAGAAGAAATGAGTTAAGTGTGACCGACCACCAAGACGAAGTCCCCAAGACTAGGTCCAGACGCTGGAAGAAGAACGTAAGATAGAAAAGATGACATAGAAGAAGAATAGAAGTAAAGAAGAGTATACAACATGTGTCTAGTTAAATTGACGCATATACAGATGCGTATATATAAAAGTATTCCTTCATATAATACTTAGCTAAATTGAGATATACATATATACTCCTACAATGATAGATATGATTGCCATAGCATATGTGTGAATCCGTATTTGTCGGGATGCATCTCTGTCGGAATGTATGTATATGTGAGCATTATTGTGCGTCTTATGCGACAGAAAACGTCTTCTTATAATGGAAGTATTCTTAAGAGCTCGATTATCGAAATTTTCAAAACGTTTGCTGATGGCTGTGTCATATTCTTCGAGTTCACCCCACCCCCATTACCGTAATTTTTTTTTACCATTCATACAATTTCAGTTTTTGTATCTTCTACTTGCGGCTCTTCGGTTTTCCTCTTTCTTTTATTTTTCGTTCGTTGTCTATTCACATAAATCTATTAATGTCTATTCATTTTTTTTTTTTTTCTTTCTTTCTTTCTCTTCTCCTTCTTCTCTTTCTTTCTTTGTCTATTCAGTTCAAAATTCTATGAATGTTAATTTTCTTTCTTTCTTTCTTTCTTTCTTTCTTTCTTTCATTTTATTCCGTTTTTATTTCACTTTCTTTTCCTTTCTTTCTTTCTCTTTCTTCCTCTTCTTTCTTTTTCTTTTCTTTCTTTCTTTATTTTTCTTTCTTTCTTTCTTTCTTTCTATCTATCTATCTTCTCTCTCTCTCTCTTTCTTCTTTTCTTTCTTTATCTATTCAGTTCAAAATTCTATGAATGTTAATTCTTCTTTCTTTCTTCTTTCTTTCTTTCTTCTTTCTTTCATTTTATTCGTTTTTATTCACACTTTCGATTTTCTTTCTTTCTTTCTCTTTCTTTTCTTTATTCCCCTACTGTGTTATGATTTTTTTCACTTTTTTCTTTTCTGTCTTCTATATTCTTTCTTTCTTTCTTTCTTTCTATATTTTCTTTCTTTCCTATTAACTTTCTTCTTTCTTTCTTCTTTCTTTCTTTTTTTCTTTATTCAGATCAATATACCTATGGCTGTTCATTATTCTATCTATCCATCTAATAGAATCTTCGTTTTTCCCACTCTTCTTTTTATTCAAATTTCTTTCATTTCATTCATTCTCATTTTTCTTTCTTTCTTTATTCAGATCAATATATCTATGACTGTTATTATCTATCTATCTATCTATATATCTATCTATTAGCCTCTTCGTTTTTCCAACTCTTTTTTTATTCAAACTTTCTTTCTTTCTTTCTTTTCTTTTCAATTCAATGTCTTCAATTAATGGTCCCAACGGCATGGAAGTATCGAAGAGCCTATCACCCCTTCAGAAAGAACTAAGTATCATTCATTTATACTTTATTTATACTTGCCGTTTTATTATCTAAGACAAAATTTGAGACAAAATTCCACAATCCTTTAACGGTTTTCTTAGCAAAAAACTATCCAATTTTCTTAAAATGTTTTTCAGTATTATCCACCCGTCCACCCAGAAAATAAAAGCAAACAAAAACAATTTTATCTAGTGAAAAACTAGGAAGAGTTTGTCTGTTCTCTATTGTTGCTCACCCTGTTGAAAGAATTAGAATACACTGGCTGTAACCCCCCGCCCGCAGAGGGCTAAGCGTCCCCAAAAAGGGTGTGTTGGATATGACACTAAACTGTATCTGATAGTGAGGTTCCAATTCTGGAAATCTTGTGTTGCATACTGACGTTTTCACAGTACCAATCGATACATGTTGTATAGTCTTCATTACTTCTTTACTTCTGGTCGTATTCTCTTCTGGCCGGCTTTGGTTCTATCTTCTAACATCTTGGTCTAGTATATCTTCTAAAGTCTGGTCTTCTATTTGGGGACTTCGGGTCTGGTTTCTATTAGGGATCACTCCTTATCAGAAGCCCTGTGTCATTGTTAGTTTTTAGGTAATAAACACAAGACTTCGATTTACGTTGATGTTACTTTATTTCCAAATCCCCAACCCCGACACCTGCGCAGTTGAGGAACCGCGTGTATAACACGACTTACCCCTTCGAGCTCGCTGCTACCTCTCTGACTTAAAATTACTATATCCTTAAACCGGAAGACAGGGTCTTTCATGCCTTCCGGTTCTCACGATCCATCCCCGCAAGGCAAGGTGAGAGGGAGATAAGCGCTGTCACTCACCCTCAAAGCCATCAGCTGCACTAATCGCCATTATGATTTCTACACTACCTTAAAAAACTATTAGGGATCCAATAATTATGTAAACACTTGGGAAGCATGGAAGAACACTTCATTGACATTGCTACCAGGTCAAATCTGTTAAGGTCATATTTATGGGTCAAGTAGATCTGATTATAAGTAAAGTAAAGTTGTCGGGTGGCCTAAAGTTGGTATCAGCCATACAGCGTGGGAGTCTATCCCATTTCATTAGCGCTAGACCAAAGAGATTGTTTTGTACGTCTGAGATGGACCGCCCACCTAGAATCAATTCCTTACTTTACCGCACAGATTCAAGCTGTGCTACTCATACGCTGAGTTGGCGAGGGCCGGTATCGAACTAGGAAACTTTGGTTTTTAGTCGGACGCTCTGGCGACTGAGAACAGTGAGCATAAATAAATAAATAAATAAATAAAGATAAAAACAAAATAAAAAATAAGATAAATAAATAAATAAATAAAAATAACTAAAAAGGTCTTAAGAAACAAAAAATATAAATACGAACGTATAGTAAATGTGTATTCATTTTCTTTCTTTCTTCTTTTCTCTTTCTTTTCTTTCTTTTCTTCTTTCTTTTCTTCTTTCTATTTCTTCTTTCTTTTCTTCTTTCTTTTTCTTTTCTTTCTTTTCTTCTTTCTTTTCTTTTCTTTTTCTTTTCTTTCTTCTTCTTTCTTTTCTTCTTCTTTTCTTTTTCTTTCTTCTTTTCTTTTTCTTTCTTTTCTTTCTTTTCTCTTTCTTTCTTCTTTCTTTCTCTTTTCTTCTTTCTTTTCTTTTCTTTCTTTTCTTTCTTTCTTCTTCTTTCTTTTTTCTTTCTTCTTTCTTCCTTCTTTTCTTTTCTTTTTTCTTCTTTTTTCTTCTTCTTTCTTTCTTTCTTCTTTTTTCTTGTAATATATTTCCTCTTATCTATATGTCTATTTTTATGTTTTGTCTATATTCTAAATATTTACAGAATAGATGATTCATTGGCGTGCGATTTTATTATGCCGGGACAACATCATAATTTATTCTTTCCTCTCACAAAACAATATTTTGAAAAAATCCAAAAAACCGATGGAAATTCATGAAATAAATTTTATTCATATTACATATAAATTGCCACATTGGTTAAATGGAAATTCATGAAATAACGTAATAATTGGATAATTAAACATTTCACAAAATACATTTTTATGCGCATGTAACATTGCCGGGATCTTTGAGTCTTTCAATATCCTATTACCCCCTCCCTACCCCAAGGCGACCCAATTAAGGCTGATCGGACCCTAGCATCTAATATTTGCAATCATATCCTACATTTTTGCGTTTGTTACAGGAAATGGCCGCTTGGTGGTTCCGGGATATTGTCGATAGTAAATAAAACTTCGGAGACGACTTTAACATAGATCTACCTTGAAGCAGCTACCCTTGTGCCATGGTGGAAGGGTGTGTGGAGAAAAACGACTGTTCATTTTTGAGATTCACATTAAAAAAGAAGATTTTAACTAAAATGTCAATGATATTTATATGTATTTTAATTTTGAGATATCTTCCAATATAAATCAAATCTTCATAATTTTTTGCGCAAAAAGCAAGAACTCATGATATTAATATGTATGTGCATTACTTTTGTTGAATTGTTTATATTTGAAGTTTTTATCCGGACATACATACATACATACCAACTGCCTATATATATATCGGAGACCTAAACATTATAACATCTATACCACCAACACTGATTACCGATATTTTTCAATACGGTGCTTTTTATATTATACATGGATAACCGTAACAAAATACAAAAATACAGAAAATTATTAATTGCAGCACATTCCGCAAAAAATAAACTCAAAATAACATCTTCACCATCAAAATGGATAACCAAAACTAAACACGGAGATTTTTTTACATATATAATATATAATATATATGTATATTCCTTTTTTTTATCATAGTTTTTTTATACATCATATATTATCTATTATATTCTAATTTTTAAATATAAATTTTTTTATTTTACTTCTCTATTTATATTTTTAATATTAATATTTCATTTTTTTTTTCTTTTGTCATTTGTCTGTCTGACTACCATAACCTAAGAAGCCAAACTTGAGATGTATCTCTTTTTTCTCATTCGACTTCCTGTCACCATGGGTGCAATCTATATTTATTTAAAAAATGTTTATTTTTGTTTTGTTTGAATTATTTTTTTAATCCTACTTTTGTTTTTTGAGAAGTGCAATTTCAAAAGTAAATTGATACCCATTCTGATGAGACTGAATTTTTGGGGAGCTATATTTAAATCAACTTAGATTTATATGCCCTAATTTGCGTCGAAATAAATTATTATGGAATTACGGTGTTGATTCTTCCTTCCTTTCTATGATATATATATAATATATATATATTATAATATATATATTGAGATAGATAGTGATAAATATAGATATATAAATAGATAGATAGATTACATTTCTGAACACTGCTTTTATATGGATTCAACGCAAGTTGTTGTTTTTAGGTAGGGATTTTTAATGAGGGCATCCAAGTGGGGATCAACTCACAATTCAGTAATAATGGATCTGCCGAGTCTAACTTGAAAAAATTCGCCCCTCTACCCAGGCGGACACCGGTACAATTCTAGTTTATATATAAAAACTGACCTCGTAATCTTGCAGAAGAACAGTAGTGGTACTATTACCCATAACTGAAGAGTTTTTAGTTTCGAAGAATGAACGATCAGTGCGCAACTGAAGTAGCGATGACCTGATCATAATGCGTAATCCACTTAAACAACAGCAGGAAACGTAAGCAAACTGAATCCTTGTTTAACGAAAGATCTGATTTTCAGCATTTAAATGACCCCAAAAAGGTTGATATGCCCATAACAAACTAACCAACCAACCGAACAAACCGAAAAACAAAAACAAATAAACAAAAACAAAAACACACACACAGCTCACCAAACATATGTACACACATTACATCAATGAAACCTAAAAATTCTTGAGGCCCAAAAGAATGTATCCTAAATATATTCATTAAATAAAGCAAAAAAAAAAGACCACATAAAAACGAAACTTTGAAGAATCACAGAAACATTCAAAGAATCGCATAAATATTCAGGTTGACATTAGAAACCTTTCAAAAAAACAAAATATTATACGAATATATCTGTAGGTTGATCAACAATAATGGCAATCGATTTAGTCGATCAGAATTGGAATAGTTCTCTCGCAGAGCATCCTCCTACAACTTTAATATAAACACTTAAATAATGTAAAAGTTAAGATTAACAACCAAGAGATAATTCAAATAAAAGAAATTGGGAACTTTTTTTTTAAATGTGAAACAGCAAAAAGTAATTATCAATCAGAAATTCAACGAGAAAGAAGAACGGAATAATTCCTCCGGACAAAAAGTAAAAAAAAAAACAAAAAAAAACAAAGTTTCAAAAACGTTTTTTTCAACTTTACAAGTTTTGTCCAAGTAAGGAAAGGATGACCACAAATACGTGTTATGAAATGGAATTCATGTTTCTGAAAATTGCACCTCTGAGTCTGCGAGTGTTTCTTGAGAAGAACGGAGACAGGATGCTTGTGAAACAAATGCTTTCAGTTGTACAGATTCTTGTAAAATTCTTGCAGTCCGATGAGCGATAGAAACAAAACAGATCGAGATCTGCTCGTATTGACTGTTCTTCTGAGACTTATAAGTCTTATGTTACTAAACTAATGTTAGGTATTGACGAGTTATATATATCTATATTTATTGATGCGTTGTCAACACCCATTTACGAGCAGCTGCGGATAACGGAGTCATCTATTGGCTGTGAAGCTTTTAATGATGTCTCATAGGGCAATTAGTGTGCTGGCGACTGTAAAGAGTTAATTGCTTCCCACGTTGCGAGTGTAGGCCTGTGACGATACTCGTGTAATAGCTCGCGTTATAGGTGTCTTCTGCTCGTTTTCTTTTGCGCGGGCGTAATTGAGAGTGGCACATCATATCTAAGTCAAAAACCAAAAAAAAAAAAAAAGCGCACCTACTCTCACATACAATACAAAGACACAAAGAGAAGTGAAATACATTCATACATACGCATCACTGTCAACCTATACCTAATAAACATAGAGAAGTACCACACCCACTGATATTCAACAGGTAAGTCACGCCGTAATATAATCAAACAAACGCGTATAAGTTCCAGGTAGAAGTAACACCTGATAGTGAAAGGAGGGTGAGATTGAGGAGAGGAGGAGTGGCGAGAATAGATAAGAGAGGTGAAAGGTGATGCACGGAGGAGGGAGAAAATAATGAGGAGAGCGGGATGAATTCAAACTAACCAATAGCGACAAGTGCGTATTTTCAATGTAGAATGGTTATGCATTCTATGAGAATGGTGTTGTTGATGTTGTTGTTGTTGTTGTTGTTGTTGCGCTCTTCGGTGCGTGCAGGTCTGCGCGTGCGCGTACGGATTCAGGAGTAACTGTTGAATTAACATCGCGGATGATGGGAGTGGTTCTCTCATCGATTTCATCAAAATAAAAAGGAAGGGTTACTTAGCGTTCGCACGCGCTGGCGGACGGACTGATACGTGAATCGATAGACACTTCTCACAGCATCACCGTCTTTCGCTCTTCATCGCTCATATTCATGGTTGTGCTCCTCCTTCCTTCAAAATACGTTGGGTTTCTCTCTCTCTTTTATTTCTCTTTTCTTTCTCGTCTCCTCTGTCTCTCTTTCTCTATCTGACTGTCTGTCTGTCTCTTTCTTTCTTGTTCTCTCTCTCTCTCTCTCTCTCCTCTCTCTCTCTCTCTTTCACATACACACTTTCCTCACTCTCTTTAACTCTTTCTTGAAAAAACGTTTTTATTACTCACTCGTCTCTCGTTCTCTATCTGTCTGTCTCTTCTTTTCTTTCTTTCTCCCCCTCTCTCTCTCATTACACACTTTCCTCATTCTCTTTAATCTCTTCCTTTGAACAAACGTTTCTCACAAAAAGAAAGTTACAAAGAAAACCTAAAACGTTAACAGAAAAGAGACTGAGAAATGAACGAAAAGTAAACCATGATTTTGCAGATATGATATAAGGAAAAAAAAAGAAAGATTATGTTGAAACGAAGAGTCTGGATTTGGTCTAAAAAAACATATTTTGATCACCATAAAGAAAATAAAGAGAACAAGAAGACATCTATCTATTACTTCCTATTAACTTAAATGAAAAAAACATTAGAGCATTTTTATTATCAGAGTCTAAAAATAATTCTTTATATTATTAGAGACAGTTGAAAGAAGAAAGAAGCACGTATATAGGAATTAACTCTTATGCCTATTTTAACCGCTCTCATTGTCTCTAACTATCAGTGCGATCCTACACTCGCACGTGTCCACTTGTTTACCCTGAAAAATCACTACGTAAACAACCCTGCCATCTTTTGTTTTGTCTGTGAACCAAACCAGATTCTGGGGTGAATAGATAGTGAACTTTGAAATATCCACATACGGGTAAAAATATTGAAAGTTGGTATAGCGTGCGGGTATTGGTCGGCAAAGAGTTAAGAAAAGTACTAATTAGAATAGCTTGCTTGCTCCAGTTTTTAAAATAGAACACTTTCTGTTCCCAAATATAGATACAATTTTTTATTGCAAGATTTAAGATCAAATTCACTTTGAGAGAGAGAGGAGAGAGAGAGAAAGAGAGAGAGAGAGAGAGAGAGAGAGCGAGAGAGAGAGAGAGAGGGTGGGTGCAAATGAAATTCCTTATCCACCGAATTCTTATTTCTATGAGGTCGTTACCTCAGTTACATAATGGACAATTCCGTTTTTATTTATAGAAGAAAAGGAAGAAAAAACATGTTACACAAAAGAAAGAAAGAAATTGAGAGAAAGAAAGAGAGAAAGAAAGAGAGAGAGAGAGAGAGAAGAGAGAGAAGAGGAGAGAGAGGAGGAAAGGGAGGGAGAGGGGGGTAAGTAAAATTCCTCAACCATTTCAATTGTATTGTCTAAGGTTATGCCTCTTAAATTTTCTTTAGACTCAAAGTGTATTTAATAATTTTTAAGACAAAAAAGATTATTGATAAGTATTTCACGTGTAAACTCTAGATGAAATACATCAATATATTAAAACTTGCACCAAGAAGATGCTCGCTACCATAATATACGAATAGTTACAGCACTTGAGAAATGTAATGATTCAGGTGAGTGCGAATGGAAATCT
>CM042150.1:110167262-110191899 GCA_023376005.1 Doryteuthis pealeii | reverse complement strand
CTGTGTGTGTGTATACACATATACATAAAACATACACATCGTAAAATGTGTTTTGTTTTAACAATCGTTAAACTTCGAAATACTCTGATGGTGGTATATAGTATTCACTGAACCCATTCGCCACAGGTAGGATGTGACACAAGAGGCGTCCAATAAGGATCGTACACGCTATTCAGTAGTAATAGATCTGCAAATCTTGCTTGATAACGATTACTCCACGATGGGACGCCTTGTGATGATGGGTTGTTACTTGGCTTTGGAAAAGCTCTGGTGTAAGGGAAGATATTTTCCCCTACAAGATAGTTTGACTCGTCCAACGGAACACCTACAAATATACGAATACGCGATGTTATTCATAGTTGAATTATGTATTAGTATTCGTAGTCGAGTTACTACTAATCGAGTAACTAATCATACTGTTGGAGAACTGCGTGTTGACTTTATTATTTATATTCCTTTACAAAATGTATGGGTTCTATAGACCATAAAATGAATTAAAAAGTGTTTAACAATGAGTTTAAAAAAAGTCAGTACACAACATGAATGAATAAAACAAAACGTCTGTGGCATAAAATAACACGAGGGTTGACATGCCGTAGGATCCAAGCAAGCAAGCAAGCAACCCAACCAACCAATCAGCCAACCATATACTATGTCTTTTTTTTCTTTTTGCTAGCAAAGATGCTCTGTTAGTTTTAATAAAATGAATTTTTTTGGCTGTTTGAATGAAATAATTTCTTTATATGGTTTTGTGTTCGGAGAGTCCGTTTCTTGTTTGCAGGAATTGAAATGCTTTTATTGCTGAGTCAACGAGTAATTTCCCTTTTCGAATTTATGTATTTAATTATTCTTTTGCTAATATTTGCCATCTCACAAGAACTTTCAACTTAATTCTCGTGATTCCTTTTTTAGAGTCGTCTTTAAAAAACAGTTTTGAAAAGAGAGTAAATATATTAAAACTTTTTAAATAGCGTATGGTAAATATTAGTTCTGATAAAAAAAAGATCTTTTAAAAATATACTTTAATTTATCCTTTTCATTGGTTTTGAGAGAGAGAGAGAGAGAGAGAGAGAGAGAGAGAGAGAGAGAGAGAGAGAGAGAGACAGACAGACAGACAGACAGACAGACAGACAGACAGACAGACAGACTGTGCATGTGAGTCTGTATGTAGGGGGAGAGAGAAAGATTCTATAAGTGTGTGTGAGAGAGACAGAGTCTGTATGTGTGTATGTGTGTGTGAGAGAGAGAGAGAGAGAGAGAGAGAGAGAGAGAGAGAGAGAGAGAGAGAGAGAGAGAGAGAGAGAGAGAGACAGACAGACAGACAGACAGACAGAAACAGACTCTATGTGTATGTGTGTTGTGTTGTGTGTGTGTGGTGTTTGTGTGAGTGACAGACTATGTATGTGTGTGTGTGTTTTTGAGAGAGACAGACAGACAGACAGACAGACAGACTAACAAACAGACAGACAGACAGAGACAGAAACAGACTCTATGTGTATGTGTGTGTGCGTATGTATGAGAGAGAGAGAGAGAAAAAAAAAAGAAGAGAGAGAGAGAGAGAGAGAGAGAGAGAGAGAGAGAGAGACTATGTGTGTTTGTGTTGTGTGTGTGTGAGAGAGAGAGAGAGAGAGAGAGAGAGAGAGAGAGAGAGAGAGAGAGAGAGAGAGAGAGAGAGAGAGAGAGAGAGAGAGAGAGAGTTTGTGCAAGAAGGATATAACTTAGAAAAGTTTGAACGCGTCACAAAATATATTGAATAGACAAAAAATGAAAATAGATTTTACCCCACTGTAAATATAAAATTGAATAAAAGTAATGAAAGAGAAACTTTAAAAAGTAAACTAAGAAAGAAGGGAAGATTAGAAAAAAAAAAAAAAATCAACACGTATTGAAAAAAAGAGAAAATAAAATAAACAGATATTATTATTTCCTTTCTATGCGAAAAGCAAACAAAATGGAAAAACAAGACAAGTTGAAACTGTTTGTCTTTCAGTGGACTACACATTCGAGTCTTTTTAGATGCGGTGTTTTGGTGTATTCAAGATCAAGTCAGGCGGAGGTAAATTTAATTTGTGGGGTTACAAAGGAAATGCAAGTCACACACACACACACACACACACACACACACACACACACACACACACACACACACACACAGCCCCCACACATATATATATACACATAAAAACATATATACACACCTCATATCTAAACACATACGCACACACATATATAAAACATATGCATACACGCATATATATATATATATATATAAACATGTATATACATACATATATGCAAACACAAACATACATACTCATATATATATATAAATATATGCATACGCACAAACATATATGTATATGTATGTGTGGGTACATATAAACATATCAATACACACATATGTATAAACATATACTCACACACAGGTACACAGATATATATATATAAACACGCAGATATGTGTGTATATATACTACCAAATACAAAAAAAAAACACAATATATAAAATATACTTATACACACACAAACACACCCGCTTATATATATAATACACATATACACACTACATTCACACACACACACACGCATATATATATAAACATATACATACACGCACATATATATGTAAATGTAAACACATACACACATATACACATATATATAAATATATATGAATGTAAACACAATCATACACGCACTCTATATTATATATATATATATATATATATATATATATATATATATAAACATATACTTACATGCATGCATATAAACATATACATATATATACATAATAAATATATATATAGCATATGCACAAACTCATATATATATATAAACATATATAGTTATGCACAGACATATACTCACAAACTTAAACCCACACAGATATATATATATATATATATATATATATATATATATATATATATAATATATATAAACATATACTTACATGCATGCATATAAACATATACATATATATATATATATATATATATATATATATATATGTATATATATACATACATACATATATAAATATATGCATATGCACAAACTCATATATATATAAACATATATAGTTATGCACAGACATATACTCACAAACTTACCCCCCCCACACACATATATATATATACGTTATACACAATTTGTTAGATAGATAACGACAGGCTGAGGTAGATAAAAACAATAAGATAGCTGGATAGATAGATAAATAAATAAAGTTTTATTAATATTTGTTCAACTTCCTAAATTAGACAGTGGCAAAACTAAAATAAAAAGCCATTCTTTTCGAATGGTGTGCATTTGGGTTTTTCGATTGGATTGATAAAAATCAAGTGACGTCGTTGTATTATTTCGTCTGTATTGGCAAACACAAAAAAAAGACAGACAGACAAACAAACAAACAAAAAATAATAAAAATAAAAATAAAGAATAAAACAGGAAGGAAATAAAGAAAATGGCAAAGAAGAAAGAAATAATAAAAAAATTATAAAACATAGAGGAAAAAAGAGAGAAAGAAACTAAGTGTAAAGGGAAGCTTGAAAGAAATAAGAAAGAAAGAAAGAAAGAAAGAGAGAGAGAGACAAAGAAATTAAGTGAAAAGAGAAGCTTGAACGAAAAGGAAAGAAAGGAAGAGAAAGAAAGAAAGAAACTAAGTGAAAAGGGAAGATAGAAAGATAAAAGAAAGAGAAAGAAGCTAAAAGAAAGGGGAGGCTAGAAAAAAAGAAAGAAAGCAAAGAAGGAGAGAAACTAATGCAAAAATAGAAAGAAACAGGGTACCCCATAAAGAAAAGAAAGAAAAGAAACAGAAAGAATGAAAGAATAGAAAGCATAAAAGAAAAAATAAGGAATAGAAAGAAAGAAAGAAATGATAAAATAACGAAAAATCAAATAGATTGCGTAAAGAAAAAAGGGAAGCACAATATGAATAAAACAAAAGGAATAAAAGATTGAATAAAATGAATTATAGAATAAAAGAAAAGAAGAAAATTAATAGAAAGAAATAAAATAATGAAGAATGAGAGGAATGAATGAAAAAGAAAGATAGAAATGAAGAAAAAAAGCAAATATAGAAAAAGAAGAAAATGTGATAAAAAGAATTACTGAAAGAAAGAAGGAAAGAAAGGTTGAAAAAGGAATGATAAAAAACAAAAACAGAAAAGAAACAGACAGAAAAAGGATAGAAAGAAAGAAAGAAGAAAGAAAATAATAAAAGAAAGAATTTAAAAAATTACAGAAATAAAAGAAAAAAGTTCGAATGAAGAAAAGATGGAAATAAAGAAAAAGAAGTTATAAAAGAAGAAAGGAAGAAAAAATGAAAAATGAATTATAAAAATAAAAGAAAAAGAAAGAAAAAAAAAAAGAATAATACAAGAAGCAAATGAAGAAAACTGCAAATAAAAAATAGAAAGAAATGTAAGAAAGAGAAATAGAAAGCATGAAAGACAAAAGGAATAGAAAGAAAGAAAGGACGAAAGAGAAAAAAATAAAAAAGACCCAAAACAGCAAACAATGCCAAAGGAACAAAACAATGAAAACAAAAAGAAAAGAAGGAAAACATGAAAGAAAAGCAGTGAAAGAATTAAAAGAAGAAAGAATGAAAGAAAAATGAGTTATAGAAATAAACGAAAAGAAGAGAAAAGATGGAAAGAAAGAAAAAAAAAAAGAAAGAAGAAAGAAAGAAATTAATGATGACAGAAATAAATAAAAAAGAAGGATAAAATAGAAGAAACGAATCCAATAAAAAAAAGAATCAACGAACAAAAGAATCAAAGAAGAAATCAGAAAAGAAAGATTGAAAAATGAATTATAAAAATAATGAATAAAAAAAAAAGACAAAAGAATAAGGAATGAGGAAAAAAAAGTATAAGAGAATGAAAAGAGAAGGAATGGAAATGAGAATCCAAGAAAACAAATAAATAAAATAAGAACAGAAAAAAAAAGAAAGAAGACAAAGAGAAATTAAAGGAGGAAAGAAAGTAAAGAACAAAGAAAGGAGAAGGAATGAAATTGAGAATGTAAGAAAAAAGTAAAGAAAAAGAAAAATGAAGTAAAACAGAAAAAAAAAGAAAGAAAGAAGACAAAAGAATAAGTTAAAGAGAGAAAAAGATGTCATCACAATGAAAAGAATCAAAAAATTAAAAGTATGTCCACGCAATAAAAAAGAAGTTAATGAATAGTGTGAAATTTTTTGTATTACAATTTTTTTTGGTTTACATTTAAAATAATATTTTTAAAGTGGTACCCGTCGGTTTGAAACATTTTCATGTTTATTTTTTTAGACTCTTGGAAATCCGTACTGTACCCATAACCTAATGATATATATCCATATGAAATACGTCATATCAATGTAAACATTTCCTCTCGGCCCATTCAAGTTCTACATGCGTCATCTTATGAGCTTCATTTTCCGTTATTTCACATCAGCTTTCGTATATAAACGCACATATAAAAATAACGGTAAATAACATCATATTCAAACATTCACCATATTCTTAACATTTTCATTTTTTACCCTTACAAAATTTCTTTTGCATTGTCCTGATGATGGTTTATCATAAACCGAAATCCTTAATTATAGACATATAAAATTTTTCCTTTGATCGTAACATCCTGTGTCTGTTATATTTTTGAAAAATTTTCTTCATATATATATATATATATATATATATATATATATATATATATATATAAGTAAAGAAATAACAAAAGACTTAGAGATTTTGCGTTATAGTCTATTTCATGGAGCTTAGACAAAGTGTCTAAAGTTGTCTAAGCTCCCTGAAATAGACTATAATGCTAAATCTCTAAGTCTTTTGTTATTTCTTTACTTAAATATTTGCTCTGTGACTCTAACATTAAGAGCACACATTGAGCTCTCAAACTGCGACAGGTTTTTTAAATAAAACTCTTGTGTCGTAAGGAAGATATCTTCTCTGGACTTTTGGATTATTATATATATATATATATATATATATATATATATATATATAGCGTGAGATGGTCAGTGTTTCAGCTTTTGCTGGAATGGTGTACCAAAGGCAGTATTATTGGTAGAGTGCTCAATATAAAATAGAGCTGTTATATAATATAATAAGATAGATATATAAAGGTTCCTTTGTCACCTAATAAATAGATATGTAAAACCTTTATATATGTATCTTATTATATTATATATATATTTATCTTATTATATGTATATATATTTATCTTATTATATATATATATATATATATTTATCTTAATAAATATATATATATATAATAAATTCAATTTTCCCCTACGGAATCTTTATGACATTTAAACATGTTGAGTCTAAAGAAGAACTTCTTTTTGTACTTGTTAATGAAGAACTTTGAAGAATTACAAACATTCATTGATTTTTAACTATTTGATTATAACACTTAATTAGTAAAAATCAAAATGTGAATTTTGTACTTTTCCTTATTTTAAATATATTAAAGTATATTAATGATTTTAATACTCAATGGTATATCTCTTCTGTGTTATAACTCGACATGTACATATCAAGTCCAACGACACTTTTATATATATATTGATGGGCAGCATGTTTGGTTACTCGAGTTGTACAAGAATGTTGCGCGCGGTCCTGAACAAGTCGTGGAAGCAGCACCTCACAACAAAGCAGCTGTATGGACACCTGCGCCCCATCTCACATACCATCCGAGTGAGACGGACAAGGCAGGCTGGACACTGCTGGAGAAGTAAGGACAAGCGACGTTCTCCTATGGAAGCCAACACATGGACATGTTAATGTGGGCCGCCCACGAAGGACCTACATTGACCAACTCTGCGAGGATGCTGGATGCTGCGCAGAGGACCTCCCAGGGACAATGAATGATAGAGAGGGTTGGCGAGAGTTTGTCATGGATATCCGTGCTAATAGCGCGACATGATGATGATGATCTTTTGTTAAGAACAGGCAAGGAGGAATGTATGAGTATTTTTTTCTCGAAAGTTTGGACAGTGAGTTATAAATCTTATTATAATGGAGATTGTGTGTTTTTCTGTCTGTAACCGAAACTATATTACTATTCAAGTAACAATTCCCTTAGTTATTTACGTCACATTCTACAGGATTTTATTTTTATTTAAACCTCAATTATTAATAAAAATTGTTTTACATTATTAATACTGTTGGTAATATCTACATACTAATAACATACAATTGTATTTATATATACAACAAAATAGAAGTTTACAGTGCGAATGGGAAGGTTAATTTGCATATTGATATTACAAATCTGATTTTAATAAATATGTGCTTAGTATTACTGATTTCTAATTGTTTGGTTTTATCTAAATGAATATTATCTAAAATCTCAGGGATAAATCTTAAAAGAAATCCATTAACAAAAAAAAAAAAAAAAAATAACTGTAATTTTATTCTTTACTTACTATTTTAACTAGATAGTTAAATTAGGAAAATTTAGTCATGAAAGACGGGATTGAGGGAAGAGTAAGTTTCAGTTGTTCTATTTTTTATTATACCCTCCTCTGTTTCAAATATTTTTTTATCTGCTTTCTTATTTAGTTTCATTAGCATTTCTAATTTGATACAATATTTTATTACATTAAAACTTAAATACTTGCACCCGGAGGGTGCATATATTTGCTAGTATATTTAATAATTCTAATTCCATTTCGTCTCATCAGTGTTGTATGACATCAATTTGGCGCTTCACTGGTCAACTCCATTTTTATTTTTTTATCTTCATTCTATCATGACAACTAAGGCTCCAGCGACCAGAGACATTTTGTTTAAATTGTACAAAAACAAATACGCAAACAAAAAAAAGGAAAGAAAATGACAACTCACATTATTCTTTAAGATTGCTTGAGACATGATAAAAATTATGATTGTTTAAATCCAATAAAAACAAATTGTACTATTCGTGTAAAAGTCTCGAAACAGTCCAAAATGTTAGAGACCTAGAATTCTTTGGGCGATTTCTTCATTCATTCATCCGGATTTATGTTCACTTGTTACGAAACCAGAAAAACTTCAAAACCTTCATATTTTTGCTTGTTTTTATTTTTATACCCATTGTAATTGCCTTCAAATCATTAATATATTATAACATACTTAACAATGCTTCAAGCAAATTACCAATTACTTTTATCCCTACGCCTGAGCGAGGCAGAATTTGCGATCACAAGAAGACTATTCCAACTATCAGAACAAAAATAACATCTTTTTGTTTTTTTTTTTATACGCATTGTAATTGCCTTCAAATCATTAATATTATAACATACTTAACAATGCTTCCTATTGAATTTTTTGAAATTTTTTGAAATTTTTTCGAACAATCGCATGAAACCAATGTTCCTTTGTCACTAATAAATAGATATGTAAAACCTTATATATATATATATATATATATATATATATATATATATATATATATATATATATATATATATAATCCTGGACTTAGCTGTCTATATGTAGCTGTCTCTCTATATATAATCCTGGACTTAGCTGTCTACATTACACATAGCTCTAATACCCTTAGGAAGGTATGAATCCTACTCTAACTCCAGCTATAGGTAAATAGTAGGGCAATCTGTCTAGATGAAGGAACACTCTGGATTCAAACCTGTTAAACTCCGCTTAATAAATTAACCTTGTGTCGCATCCTGCTCGTGCGGAAGGGTTGGTAAATATGTATATACTAAAGATCCTTGAAGTTTTATACATAAAATTTAGACAACCCACTATTATTAGAATTAAATATAAAACAAGCGACACTATTCTAAAATGCTTTAAATAGATAGAACATTTTCTTCTATTCTAAATCACGTTTGCCGAGCTCGTTAGACATGTTTACAAAATAAGCCACTAGTGTTATTTAGCGTCACGTATGCAACATAAAAAAACAATGGTTTAGACAAATAATAGACTGTCTTCATGAGAGTTAAGGAAAAGAACTGAAAGTACTGATGAGACCTAATAGGTCGAAATGTACATTTAGGGATTGACATTTTCTCGATTTGTTTAGCCTTATATTTGAACATATATGCCCGCCTAAATTCATTAATTATTAACTAATTAATTTGCAAAATTAGGTATGACTTCAATTAAGCACATATCCTCCAAAAATTGTCGGCTTAAAGCCATATAAAAAAATAAACACATTTGTTTGTTTACTTAACATATATATATATAATATATATTATATATATATATATAATATTATTATAATGGTATACACAGGGATAACCTACTCGAGTTTCACCATAAGGATTTTCAGGGTTAGATAGATTGAGGCCAGTTCACCGGTAAGTCACCATTTGCATATATAAAATCATATATATATTTATATATCATCACCATCAGGCCACGTTGACAGCACGGATGCTCATGATTCTCTGTCGCCAACCGTCCCTATTAGTTATCGCCTCTGGCAGGTCACCAGCAAGGCATACAGAATCCGCACAGAGCTGATTAATGTAGGTTTTTTTTCTGGTCAACCTACACTAATGTGTTGATGTATAGGTGTTCACAGAAAAACATAATTTATAACGGCATAAATGCTTCTCCATCAGTCTTTAGCATGTTCTATTCGTCTTAGTTTTATGATTTGTGTGATAGGAGGCAAGTGTCAGTACAACGTCTTTTTTGTTGAGTGCTGCTCCTAAGGGGTCAAAAGCCGTCTTTATTACTTTATGATAACTGATAAATTCAAATATTTTACACTACATTACAAGACGAATAGGATACCCCGTTTATTATACAACACTGATAATATCTGTTTAGATTTTAGCTCAGTCGGTAGAGTATTCGACTAGGAACCACAAAGTTCCTGGTTCGATACCGGCCATCGCCAACTCAGCATATGAGTAGCACAGGGATCTCTGTGGTAAAGTGAGGAGCTGATGTTAGGTGTGGCGCTCCACCTCATACACCAAAACAATCTCCTTGGTCTAGCGCTATTGAAAAGGGGATCGACTCCTTCGCTGTCTGGCTGATACTGACTTTAGGCCGACCCATCGACTTTTTAAAAAGATTCTATAATGTTTCTCCTAATAAGATCTAGTTATCTTTTATTTATTAGAAGAAAATTGACATTTTTATATAAAAATGCTTTTGGTGGATTATTCATTAGCGTTATGCAAAGAAAGAAAGAAGAAATAAAAAGAAGAAAAAAGGATGAAGAAAAAAAGAAGAGAAAAAAGAAAGAAAGTGAAGAAAAGAAAAGATAAAGAAGAACAGAGAGTGAAAAGAACAAATCTGAGGGAGGAAGGAGCAGCGGCGAGAGGAAATGTATCAAACAGTCAAAGAATAAAAAAGATCAAGAATCATCAGCGTCTGAAATGTTTATTTTTCTCTCTGTCGGAAACTAGAATATTAGCTAAGCAGCTGTTAATAGGGACAGTCCGGTCGTCTGGCGCACAGAGAAGAGGCTAGGTCTAAATGGACTGAGCTTTTAGCGCGGGAACAGAACAACAACAACAAAAAAAATCATGATAACCTTTGGCCTCACCACTGACCAGCAAGCCAATCGAGCCGACCATCAACGACTGACCCTTGTCGCTCACTGGCGTACTAATCTCTATCGTGAAAAGAGTCCGTTGTGTGCTGGACTGTCAGATCTGCTGAATAGACGTCAGTTTATTAAAAGCCTCCGCCGATCACTGGCTGTGGTTAGGTATCGCACAAAATATAGTGCATCCAATGCATTCGTCAAGTTTATAATAAACTTTAAGTGACTTGATAGTTATGTGGTCTTTAAGCGCCCCTTTCGACTGACAATAATCCACATAGATTTTATTTAAGGTTGCCAAAAGGACATGGATTAATAATCAATGGCTTTTTACATTCCCAATCTTCCTTTTCACACAGACACACACACATACACACACACACATACACACACACACACACATACATATATATCATCATCATCATGTCGCGCAACTAGCACGGATATCCTTGGCAATCTCTCGCCAACCTTCCCTATCATTCATTGCCCCGGGAGGTCTTCTGCACAGCAACCAGCATCCTCGCATAGTTGGTCAATACAGGTCCTTGGTGGGCGGCCCACATTAGCATGCCCATGTATTGGGTTCCACTGAAGAACGTCGCTTATGAGCTCGTCTTGTTTCTCCAACAGTGTCCTGCATGCCTCAGATGGTTTGTGAGTTGGGGTGCAGATGACCATACATCTGCTTATATATATATATATATATATATATATATATATATATATATATATATAATGAATAAATGAAGGAAAAAACTTTTAAATTTAATTCATGTAATAATTTATTTCAACTGCAACTAGGTTAGTTCGTAAAAGCATCTTCAGACATAAAGCAAAAACTAGGTTAGTGCTGATATTTCGAGATTTTGGAATATATGTAGCTATGTTTCTTTTTTTTTTTTAAGTGTGTGTGTGACTTTTCTCTTGTTGCAGTTGAAATAAATTATTACAATGAAGCAAATCCTAAGTTTTTTCCTTCATTTATTCATTATATTACTCTATCCGTTTACATAGCTGAAATAATGTACATCGATCTCAAGTTATCGACAGACACCGTATTTCGACGTTTCACGTCCCATCAGTGTGGTTAGACACAACAACTAACTCCGATCAGAAGCAAAATCCGACTGACTTTACGCCTGTCCGATCCGTTAACCTCTAGGCCATTGCCAGCTGCCGTTTAAGGAGCGGTGTTTGAACTGTTAAGTACATACATCTGGGTATATACTTTACGATCCCAGAGAGATCAAACTGTAAACAGATGATCATTGCGTTATGCTGGCAGTGAAAGTTTATTAAAGTCGCTCCTAAAGAGCTCTATCGGGTTACGGGAGCATATATATATATATATATATATATATATATATATATATATATATATAGAGAGAGAGAGAGAGAGAGAGAGAGAGAGAGGAAGCGTTGGTGTAATGGTTAAAGTCATGGAAAATGGACTCGTCGACCTGAGTTCAAATCCTGGACGTGGAAATTATTTCACTTAGCGTTAATACCCTTGGGAAAGGTATGAATCCTACTCCCTCCAGCTATGTGTAAATAGTAGGACAGACTGGGCTCTTTAACCTTGGTTAGGCAACCAGTCTAGGAGAAGGAAAACTCTGAATTCAAACCTGTTGAACTCCGCTTAAGAAATTGACCTTGTGTCGCATCCTGTGCGGAGGGGTTGGTATATATATATATATATATATATATATCATCTGGTTATGGGGACAGTACGGATTTCCAAGAGTCTTCTTCGCCATCCTTCTTTATCGGTCATCGACCCTTGCAGGTCCTCCACAAGACATCCAGTTTGCGCATAAAGCTGATTAATGTAGCCTTTTTGTTGACAGCCCTATAGTGGAGGGTCCATTTGTATGTTATTACAGGAGAACGTCACTTATGAGTTTGTCTTTTCTTTTCCAGTAGTGTACTGCGTCTTTTGCTTCTTTTTTTTTTACTTTGACGCTTTTTTTTAGATAGGGGGTAAGTGGCCGCACAATTGCTTTTTTGTAGAGTTTTGCTCTCAAGATTTGTCCAAGACAGCACGCTGCATCCCTGTGTCATTCCTACCTAGCTTTTTCTCTAAGCGTTTTGTGAGAGTCAAACTGGTACAACCCTACAATAGCACTGATACGGTTACGTTCACTTTCGAACTAACACATTTGGGAAAAGTATGAAACTCCTCGTCACCCAGCTAGGGTTAAATTTTGCCACTACTGGCTTTAGCATTAAATAACACACAAAGGTTTATATGCCATTAACTCTTTGCCCACTTCAAGCCGCTCACGGCGGTTCTCCTGCGCACAACCAAGCATAGTACAAAAAGTAAGGGTTCGTTCATTGTACATATTTACCAACCCCTCCACACTAGCATGATGCGACACAAGGTCAATTTATTAAGTAGGTTTAACAGGTTTGAATTCAGAGACCATATAACCTTTAGGCACCCCTTTTGCTTTGCTGATTCACAAGTACATTTTTTTCATTTACACCGTCAATATCTGGTTGTTTGTTAGACGATATTTAGAGTTTTTTTTAAATCATAAAACTAACCCTAACCTAACCCCTAACCCTAACCCCTAACAAACAACCGAATGTTGACGGTGTAAATAAAAAAAATGTACTTATGAATCAGCAAAGCAAAAGGGGTGCCTAAAGGTCATGTGGTCCGAATTCAGAGTTTTTCAGCTCCTAGACTGATTGCTTAACCGAGGTTAAAGGGCTCAGTCTGACCTATCATTTACCCATTCCTGGAGGGAGAGTAGGTGGATGCATACCTTTCCCAAGTGTATTAGCTCTATGTGATATGCAAATAGCCTCGTCCAGGGTTTGAACTTGCGACGACCTGTCATTTCCCACGACTCTAACCATTACATCACGTGCTTTCGTTCATTATGATTGTGCAGAAATGATTCCCATTACAAAAATAAGGGGAGTTCGGGTTAGCTCAGTCGGTAGAGCGTTCGGCTAGAAACCACTAGGTTCCTAGTTCGATGCTGCCCTCGCCAACTCAGCGTATGAGTAGCACAGGGATCTGTGCGGTAAAGTAAGGAGCTGATGGTAGGTGTGGCGCTCCACCTCAGACGCAAAAAAAACAATCTCCTTGGTCTAACGCTATTGAAAAGGAGATAGACTCCCCGCTGATTGGCTGATTCCGACTTTAGGCCACCCCGACGACTTTACTTCACTTATTTGAATAGAATGAGTTCTGAGCTGAACAGATAATGGACTTTGAAATATTACATCATGCAGGTAAAAAAATACCAAGAAAATTTGGTACAGCCGTGGGGGGTGGGGGTTGATAGGCAAAGAGTGAATACAGAATCTAAACTAAACCTCAACTACTTACCTACCCAACCCCATTAGCCCTATATTACAGTCGTGTAGAATTAATTCTGCATTTTTTGACTTGTCGCTTTAAGTGAGTGGGTAATCTATGTTTTTCGTGCGATTGCGTTGCTTCAAGTCATTAAAAAAAGATTTTTCAATCAAAGAAAAAAAAAATCCCTTACATGTTTTTTTTTATACTGACACATGTATCAAGTATGTAATTATTTATTTATTTTTATAAATTATCATAAAATTGCGGAATATATAAGAGAACACACGGGTTCTTTTCATTGATTTTTCTTATGTTTTTCTTACTGCGCTAAGATTTTTCATTGTTGTTATTTTTGGTGATTTTCAATGTTGGCTTACAAGACAAATTGCTTTAAGAAAGTGAATGCAAATTGAATTTTTTTTTCAAGTTCTCATTTTAAGTCAATTTTAAAGAGACAAAAGCATTCTGATGGAATACCTTTTTTTTTACCTGTTGCCTTTATGTACACATATCCGATAAAAGACTAAATTGCCGCGAATGTCTATCACAAATGAAATATACTAGCAGGACTTGTGGATATATCACAGTATGATAGTTTAATTATTTCAACTTTTGATATCTTTATTTAAGAGTTATTGCAAAATAGTTCAATATATGAAAAGTACAATAATCTTGATTTAACTCTCTATCGCTCTTTTTTTCTTTCTTCCTTTTTTTAAAATCTTTTCATTATGATTGATTGACACTTCGGACGCCACCCCTCTCTATCTTTCCCTATTGTCTTTCTTTTTTCTTTCTTTCTTATTATATTTTTTCTGTATAGCATTCATTTTTCTTCCTTTTCTTTCTGTATGATAAAAACGAAATGGTCCATTATCTAGCTGAGGTGACGACACTCATAAGAAATATGAATTTGGTGGATAAGCAACTCGAGATAATCAGAATTTTCCATTTTTGCATTACATCTTTGACGATTTGGACGGTCTCATTTTTAACTAGAGGGTGTTGCAAGATGACAACGGTCGTACTTTTAAAGAGCATGCGTATTAATATACAAATGTTTTGAAGTGATTAGACAGGGTTCTACCTTAATCCCCAATATAGTCATTACTTATTTGAATGGAGATTCGGCGACCGTCTGTCTTTCTTTAACCGCAACCACGTCACTGCATTTATCACAATACCCCAGGAACTGCGTATCAATGGGTATCTGATTTATAGTTAAAATCATTAATATACATATTAAATATTATCTATTAATGATGTCTCTAAGAACATTGAGCCAGATTTTTCTTAAAACAGCCCATGTTATTAATTATAGGGCGGACTTGGTCTTATTTATCAATGAACTAGCAGCGGATACCCGGCGTCGCCTGATAGAATTTTTTTATATTAGTCCTGCAGATCCATTATTACTGAATCGTGAGTTGAATCCTCGTGGGATGCCCTATTTAATTCCCTATGTAAAAAAAATAGACCTTGCATTGATCCAGCTACTCTGAAAAGAAATGTTAATGTCTACTATCTAAAATATTTGATGAAAAAGATATCCATGCTGTTATGATTTAAATTTTATTTTCTAATTATCTCACGAATATAAATGAAATCTCTATCATTTTGCTAAAAAACCAAGCCCTGGTGATTATTAATATATATATATATATATATATATATATATATATATATATATATATATATATAATATAACTTTGTCGTTAATTGTTTTATTTTCAAAGTTTCCTCCGGACATACATATACAGACAGCTGCCCTTTATATATGTATAGTAAGGCAGCCCTATGAACAAGCGGATTCCCAGCCCCCACAAACAAAGCGCGTCAGGATATGTTTGGCCTGTGGCGAGGGGGAAGAGTGTGGCGAGCGGCTACGGATACTCGAACTCGCTACCTCCTCGTAGCTGAGGTGTTGTTAGTAGAGACCCAAATAAAGTATATCCGAATTTGCATAAACGCAGCCGAACGAGCAGAAATAAAGACGTACTGTCGCTGACAGGGCGAGTGAGGAAGAAAGTGTTTGGACGGCAAGTGAAATCTGACGACTGCTATTTGAAGTGAGAGTTGCGTGTTCGGTTGGGAAAAGAATTGCATTTCGTTTACTGGAGAGACTTGCAAAGGATTGATATTACCTTGAATTTTTGTTACATAGTTAGTAGATCCCTAATACTTTTATAAGGTATTGTAGAAATCATAATAGCGATTAGTACAGCTGATGGCCTTGAGGGTGAGTGACGGCGCTTGACCTCGATCTCACCTTGTGTTCTGGGGATGAATCGTGAGAACCGGAACCCCATAGAAGGCCCTCTTCCGGTTTAAGGAGTAAGCAACTCAGTTAATCAGTTAGAAGTTAGAATCCGAGCTAGCAAGATGTAAGGATCGGTGCGCATTGTCTGGGTTGGGGATTTGGAATAAAGTAACATCAACGTAAATCGAAGTCTTGTGTTTATTACCTAAAAACTAACAATAACACAGGGCTTCTGATAACGAGAAACCCCAACAGAAACCAGACCGGAATCCCCACAAGAAAATCAACACCAGACGATATACCAGACCAAGATATTAGAAGATAGACGATCAGAATAGCAAAGCCGGCCAGAAGAAAATACGACCAGAGTAAGAAGTAAGAAAGGTATATAACGTTATATAGATTTGGTACGGCGAAAAGACCAGTATATAACATTTTTGGACCCTTTCAAAAGAGAAAGATGGACAACGTTGTCATCCTTGGTATTCAGAGATAAGCGAAGGAGAAATTCTGATGCTGGTAGAAATTGCCTCCATTCTTCCTACATTAGCGTTACGGTTATATTACTGATATAATGCAAATCATTTATTGTTCTTTGCGACGAAGAATAGGGAAAACCTCTGCTTTTCCTTAGGCAACTCTTTTCAACCGAGAAAAAAGTCTCCACTTTTATAATTATACGCATAATCTTCACCCCCGACCCAAAAGAAACAACAAAAGCAAAACAAAACAAAAAATGAAATAAACAAAAAATAAACGAAAAACAACTAAAAACAAGAGAAACAATCTAATCGTATATTTAGGATGCCCTCAGCAATTCATTTTGACAGATCCTCGCTTTGACCTTCACGTAATGTCAGGTTGGGTCAGGATTCGCCATTTTAGCCGAAATAGACAACACGCGAAAATAAAGTGATGTGACCGTGTGACCGTGTCGGCATAAAGAAAGCTATTCACCCGAATGGAAATTTATTTCATTTCTACTTACGCCAACCACCGTAAATTAATTACTTACATACATTAAACGTTAATGCATAAGGGTACGCCACAATGAGTGTTGATTCAGTCCAAAATTGAACGTGCCTAAACATTTCACCCTTTCAGCATATTAATTAATTTGTACTGTAAAAGTGTCGTCTTGTCGGCGGGGCTTAGAATACGCTGACTGCATTCCATCAAGACACCCAAGCAAAAAAACATATGTCTTGGGTTTGAGACTAAACTGCATCTGATAATAAGGTGCCATTTCTTTTTTTTTTTGTTCAACCCCTCCGCAGAAGCAGGATGTGACACAAGGTCAATTTCTTAAGCGGAGTTCCACAGGTTTGAATTCAGAGTTTTCCTTCTCCTAGACCGGTTACCTAACCAAGGTTAAAGAGCCCAGTCTACCCTACTATTCACCCATAGCTGGAGGGAGAGTAGGATTCATACCTTCCCAAGGGTATTAGCGCAAAGTGAAATGCAATTACTACATCCAGGATAAGGTGCCATTTCTGTAAGTAAGTAAAGTAAAGTCGACGGGGCGGCCTAAAGTCGGTATCTGCCAGACAGCGAGGGAGTCTATCTCCTTTTCAATAGCGCTAGACCAAGGAGATTGTTTTTGGCATCTGAGGTGGAGCGCCCACACCTACTATCAGCTCCTCACTTTACCGCACTGATCCCTGTGCTAGTCATACGCTGAGTTGGCGAGGCCGGTATCGAACTAGGAACCTCGTGGTTTCTAGTCCGAGGCTCTACCGACTGAGCTAAACCGGCCATTTCTGTAGATGTGGATAGAGTTGAGTATTCCTTCATTATCATTACTCCCAGCTACACTCTGATGGTAGTAACTATTAGGGTCCCATTAATGGATCAAGTTCTATTATTTACTATGGATTATCCTTATTCTTTACTTGAAAGCATACAACGGCGTGCAAATTATTTGTATAGATATGAATACTTGACATCACATGATCATGTGCCAAAAACAAAAGACAAAAATGAAAAAAACAAACAAACAAAACAAAATAAAACAAAAAAAATACATAATAGCAGCCTAAACCACCCCCTCCACACGAGAGGTTGTAACACAAGGTTTGAATCAACAGGTTTGAATATAGAGATTTTCTCCCAGACCGGTTGCCATACCAAGGTTAAAGAGCACTGTCAGGCGTATTGGGAGAATATGTGCTTAATTGAAGTCGTACCTAATTTTGAAAGTTAATTAATTAATAATTAATTAATTAGGCGGGCATACCTATTTAAATGTAAGGCTAAACAAATCGAGAAAAATCAATCTCTGTATGTACATTTTGTGTGTGTGTGTGTGTGCGTGTGTGTGTGTGTCTGTGTGCGTGTGTGTGAGTTTGTTTGTTAGTTTGTTTATTGATTTTAACGGCATATCAACCCATCTGGGGTTATGTCATACCTAACGGTTAGGAAGTGATATATATCGTGTATTTATACTTATACTTTTTAGTAATTGGTTTTAACAATGTGTTAGCATTATTGTGGATTATGTTGTATGGTATTGATTTGTTTCATGTCTATATTCTAGGGTATAATTTTATTTCCCTAAAAAAAAGAGAGAATATCCTCCATATTGACCTTTTCAAACAGATCTTTCATTTTTTTGCTTTGAAATAACGGTTTCTGATGTGAGCAAAAAACCTGCATTCCACGAATAAGTATTTGACATGTTCCACGTTGTTGTTGTTGTTCTTTTTGAGTATATAGGAGCGCGTTAGTCTTGTATGACCAATGCGTAATCGGGACACAATGACTTGTTCCTTTCTAGACTTTAAAAGTCTAGAAAGGAACAAGTCTCCTACACCGGTTTTCATACCAAGGTCAATGAGTCCACTGCACTAATATTCACTCACAGCATTACTGGAGGGGGAATATTTAGATTCATACCTTTCTCAAGGGTATTAACGCTATATGAAATGCAACCAGCCTCGTCCATTATTCGAACCCGTGTCGCCGTGCCCATTTCCTGCGACAATAACCATTACACAACAACGGCCTACACCGGATCTCCCAGTATAGTTTTAAACCCTTCTAAGCTTAACTCATGCTTTCTGAAAAGTTTATTAGAATCAACCAAAAAATAGCAAAGCATTAGGTGTAGGGACAGACAGACGGATATTAGATGAATCCATTAATAATTGAGATTGGATGTCTTTCTGCCCGTCGCCGAAACTACGCCACTGAAAACGTCACAATACCGAAAATCGTTAATACATAAAATAAAGAACAACATTGTAATCAGTTTACAAAATATTTTTTTATTCTCACCCTTTCTTCAGTAACAAGAGATTAAGTAAAAAGTTTGCAAATAAATAAATGCGTGCGATTTTGTGCAGAATTTTTTGCGTAAAATATTGAAAAATAATTATTTGATTAATAATTAATTGATGCACGCGACATTTTATTTGAGAGGGACTGAATTAAGTTTCCATTTCAAATATTTTTATTTTATTTTTACTCCTTTAATAAATTTGATGATCTTACTTATGATTCAAACCCTCTTACATTGAATTTTTAACTCCCCTCATCATTCAAAAATTAATTTCTTGTTATATAGTAAGGTCACGTGAGTATTAGGAGGAGAGTCCGCCGTCTAAGTACTTCAAGTGAGTTCTGCACAGAGTAAACTGTGTGTTCTTAAATAGTGGTTTAGAACCATCGCTACTGTTAAGGTACGGAGGAGATGGGTTATTCCATTATATTATTTCTAAACCGCCCGGAGGGTGTTTTATGTTGCTAGTTATAATAAAGTATGTTAACCTATTTCATGCAGTTTAATTCGGGTCCAGGCATAACATTTTCTACAAGAAGCATTATCTTTTAGACTGCAAGGGTAGGATGCGTATTGTTTGGGCCCTGCACGAGTCGGATGACGTAAAAATGACTTCCCAGGTATATATTGACATTTTTGAAGAAACTAGCCTCGTTTTAGAAACCCGTCTTAATGCAAGGTAACGCCGTTTAGCACAGTGCGCACGCAACGATCAACTGCTCGGCTAAAATGGTTTCGAGAAATGGTAGATTAATGGACCGTCCCTTCTCCCCACCACCCACTACCCACCACCATTTTCCCAGATTTCAATCCAACTGAAAATCCCTGGAGATTCCTCAAGAGAAGTTGTATGAAACATGGACGTCAGTTAGCAACCGGAGAAGACATGGCAGGCTATTATGACAAGAGCAGGAGCTATTACAGTCGAAGATATTCAAAATGTAATAAATATACACAAAATAGATAAAAAAAAAATCGTGGAAGGCGTGCTTAACTTAACTATTATCTTCATAGGAAATGTAATCGGCGACCCGAGTTCAAACCCTGGATGAAGCTGTTTGTTTTTCACTTTACGCTAATGCCCTTGGGAAAGGTACGAATTCATCTATTCTCACTCCAGCTATGAGTTTGTAGTAGGGCAGATTTGGTCCTTTATCCTTAATAAGGTAACTAGTTTAGGAGAAGGAATGCTCTGAAATAAAACCAGCTGTGCTCCACTTAAAAGTTCACCTTGAGTTATATCCTGTTCGTTTATATTCCTGTGCTAGATTAATTGGGTAAATGCATATATCTAATTTTGTAACTAACTAAACGAGGCTTGTGGTTGGCATTTTTAAAGGCATGTCAACCCCTGTTTGTTTATTTAATGCCTAATAAAGTTTTTTCTTTTGAAACAGTTATATGATTTAAAGTAACTAATGTGTGTAAATAAATATAGCTTCAAGTAGCTATTCTTAATATAATTAATGTATACACAGCGATTCACTTTGAGCCAGTGCCCTTGATAAAGACATAAATCCATGTATTCTCCCCAGCTATGGTAAATAGTTTACCTTCTGAAACTGAATTTGACCTGTCTATTTATTGACATTAGACTTACACAACTTTTCGTGCCTCCGGGTGACTGAATCAAAACACGCGCCTGCGTCACTCTTATTTCGTGTTTTTCGCATTCCGAAGGACGCGAGTTCGATCTATGCAGTTAAGACACAATCGAGTTCTCTTACACTACTGTACAGATACAGCAATGTTATTCCGGCTACAATATGGCAACCGGTGTAGGAGAAGGAAAACTTGGAATTCAAACCAGTTGTACTCTACTAAAAAAATTGACTTTGTGTGCAAATAAACGAATAGAGAAAAAATTACTTAAAAAATGCTACGATATTTTGAGACTATAGTTATGCTTAAAGTCAAAAAGTTGCAAATACATAGAAATAATCGTTTGAAACCATATAATTATTAGTATAAGATAGGTATACTCCATACCATATAACACTGTACTGAGGCACGTGGTGTATTGGTTATCGTTGTAGGAAATGGACTCATCTACACAAGTTCAAATTCTGGACGACGCTGTTTGCATTTCACAAAGCGCTAACACTCTTGGGAAAGGTATAAATCCAATTATTTTCCCTATTTCTATTGTAAGCCGGACTGGGTTATATAACCTCGGTTAGGCAACCAGTCTAGAGAGAAGAACAATCGGAATTCAAACGTGTTAAATTCATCTTTAAAAATTGACCATGTGTCACATTCTACGTATGCCGAAAGGTTTGGTAAATATATATAATAGTGTCGAGAAATCTCTTAAGAAATAAACACGATAGTAAATAACCCACAAGATTTGAATATGCTGCTAGATATTCCTTTTCTGACTTTCTACGTTTGTTAAATGACAAGGAAAGGGTAAATGAAAACTCTGAATTCAAACCAGCTTGACACAGTATTAAAGTGACTGAAGGTAGTGGCTGAGGGTCTAGATGTCCTGAGAATGACGGTAAACTGTATCTGATGGTGAGGTTCCAGTTCTGGAGGTCTGGGGAATGTGGAGCACCCCTTCACCATTTCTCCCTGGTCCACTCTGACCCGGAGTGGTAGTACCTGTTAGAGTCCCATCTATGGGTTAAATAGAAAACAGTTTAGAGTTTATAAACAAAATTTGATTATCCATTAAGAATGAATTTATTTCAAAATTTGTCGGCATTAAATGACCCACTGAGGTTGATATGCCATACAAACCAAACCAAACCAAACCTAACATATATATATATATATATATATATATATATATATATATATATATATATATATATCCGTTTCCTAAACCAGCTCTACAAATGTATTGAGTACTTTTATATTCATTCATAATTACGACTTATTCGGTAAATAGTTTTTATCGGCAGTCAAAATTGCGTTTCGCTCGAATTTTTGCCTTCTCCGTTAAGTCACCCCATTTTACACACACACACACACACACACACACACACACACACACACATATATATATATATATATATATATATATATATACATATATATAATTGAATTCCTATGCAAAAGAGCATTTCTTCTTCGCTGTGTGGCTTTAAAGGATACGGCAGTTATCTCCCTTTTGTGGCACTGGCGAATTTTGGGGCGAGTCTCGGTGGAACCAGAATAAACCAGTCAGCAGCTGAAAAATCAATAAGTGGTTCAATGTGGTAATTCCACCCTAAGCCGGTCACGTGGTCAAAGTCCCATCCTATTTCTTCCTCCCCTCCCCCTCGCTTCTCTCCATTAACTGTGACAATAATTAAGGTAAGAGGCGATCGCTGATTATAAAACCTGAGAGAGAGAGAGAGAGAGAGAGAGAGAGAGAGGAGAGAGAGAGAGAGAGAGAGAGAGAGAGAGAGAGTAACAAGAAGATAAAAAAAAAAGAATAACGTGAGAAATACCCGCTATAAATCTGTAAAAACATTAGATATTCTACTTAGTAATTGGAAGCATTTCGCCTTCAAGCGTTTGCGGTTCAGTTTACACGCTTCGCCTACACGGGGAGCGATAGATTGCTCGTCTTGTAAAGAAGTCACGGCAGTCATATTGTAAAATAATGAGTGAGGAATTCAGTGTGTGGTGTCAGCGGTGGTTTGACGTGGGATGAATGTGAAATTGAAAGATCTTAACACTGGAAAAACAACCAGTGTAAGGATGACTTTGAAGTCACTGACCCTGGCTTCTGACTGGCCGAGCCGGGACAACAGTGCAAAGAATGAAAGAAACAGTGAGAAAGTTGGGAATCTTGCTGAGGTGTTCGATGGAGACGGACAGAGAGAGTTGGCTGTTTGTTTGAAGGGAACAGATGCAAAGTGCGGTCTGTCCTTCGAGGTCATTTCTCTATAGTTAATTTGGGACTGGAAAATAAAGTGTTCTGGAAAAAAAAATTACACAACACATCCAAAGAAGCAAATGGTTCCTGACCTGAAAAGTAGAAAGAATATCAGCCCAATAACAGACCCAGCTCAACAGTAAAACAAGATGAAGTAGATAAGAATTGAAATTAATAAATATCGGATATTGACGTATAGAATTAAATTCATCAGTCAATTCGGGAGTTGTTTTTCTTCTGTTCCTTTTGCTAGACACGATCAAATGTCTAACTTCCACAATAGATGTTATTCTAGACCTCCAATATCTCTTTTCTGTCAACATTTGCCCCGGTTTCTGTATGTCGCTTCTGTCAATAATGTAGTCCATTATTTGATATCTATAATTTTCTAGCAATTTAACACCCGGAATACCCTACTACACAAAGACTTTCCACTTAGGTTCTTTATTTTTAATAGTAATCTATTTAGTTCATTGCATTTAAACAGTTTCTGAAAATTAATTTCAATTCCACATTAATCTAGACGAGCAGGACCTGTGGGTATACAACAGTAATATTATTTCATTATTACAAGGTTTGATATGTTTACTTAAGAGCTATTGCGAAATTGTTTAATATATAAAAAGTATAATAATCTTAATCTGGTAAAGCTACATTACATACAAGGTGTACAAAAAGTATCGAGATTTTTGTATTTTTTGACACACCTTGTATTCTGAAAAAAATAACGTTCCATTTATTCTTCATTTCTATCGTGGTAAATACAGCATTAAACCAGGTACATTTTGACACACATTGGAATAGATTAATGAATTGAACGTTTATTTTTTTCAGAATACAGGTGTGTCAAAAAGTGCAAAAATCTCGATACTTTTTTGACACACCTTGTATATGCATATTTGATACCCATGTTACAATATCTGTTTGATTGGTCGGTTTGTTGGTTGGATTTTACGGTATTTCAACCCTTTGGTTTCAAGCAATGACAATAAAAGATCTGGATTTTGGTCGGACATTGGTTTGGATTAGTTTCTTGGTTTAATGACATATCAACCTTCGTGGGTTATTTAATGCCAAAGCCACCCTGCTAGAAGAACGATAGTGGCACTATTTAATGGATATTTTCCTAAGTGTATTAGTTCGAAAGTGAATGTAAACGTGCGACTGGATTTCGACCTTGCTTACTACGATGTCGCAGTTCGCACGTTAGCCACTACATCACGGGGACTCCATCCTGATCGGGCATTGGTAGCCCACGCTATTGGTATTCTCTATGGAAGGCAGGGAGGTCTTTCTCTCTATATATTCATATACATCCTCTCTGTGGCAGACAACCGTTCACAAGGGGCAATATAACAGGGAATTAACTTGATTTTAAGGGGTAGCAAACCTA
>CM042150.1:110157262-110162262 GCA_023376005.1 Doryteuthis pealeii | reverse complement strand
TCTCGCGTTATTTCATGTCTAAGGTTTAATAATCACGTTCATTTACATTTTTGTTTCTTAAGAAATTTTTGGCGCATAATTAGAAGCAATCTAGTTTTCCTACCTAATACTAATAATTTGGACACTGTTGTTTGGTTTCAAGTATTATTATCTAATAAAAAAAATATATAGTTTCAAGTAATTCACCGGTTGTCGGTGGGGCTGTAGAATACGTCGACTGCAAACCTACATAAAGATACCCCCCCCCCAAATGGGCCACCTGTTGACCGTGGGTGGTGATCCGTGATTCTTAAGAACGGAATCCTGGTAGATGAGCAGTCCATAACATGCAACACTCCACTTTGGTCCTAACTTTCGCTATGCGGTCGGTCAGATAGCCCACCCCCTGATCAATTGGTTGGTCACATCATATATTAGGACAATCATATAGGTGCTACAGCTTGATGTGACCAGCCAATTGATCAGGGGGTGGGCTATCTGACCGACCGCATAGCGAAAGTTAGGACCAAAGTGGAGTGTTGCATGTTATATATATATATATATAATACAAAGATCAGGTGAAGAAATCTTCCTTATGTCGTAGTTTGCAGATCTCAATGTATGCTCTTATTGTCAGAGTCACTGATCAAAATTATTTTGTCCTATAAGTCCTACAAGGTGACGGTTGAGGGTCTTCTCTTTCTCTTTCAATCCCCATCGACCACATTAATTACCTTAAACCTTTTCAAGGTATACAGTCAGCCTATTGTAAACCTCGCCGACAGGGCAGCATGATTTTGAGGAGAAAATAGGTACATGTATAAATATACCCAACCATTCAGCACGAACAGTCAATTTTTACGCGGACTTTAACAGGTTTGAATTCAGAGTTTTGCTTCCGCTAGACTGCTTGCCACACAAAGGTGAAAGATTATTATTTACCCATGGCTGGAGGAAGAATAGATTGATTCATAGATTTCCCAAAGGTACTAGCGATATGATAAATGCAGCCATACTTGTCAAGGATTTGAACCCCGTTCGCCCTGTCCATTACCCAACAAAGACTCCCATAAGAATAGGTATATAGTTTTTTTTCATTCTGGCCAGCGGATGACTCGTGAAAAAAGTAAAAAGAACTTACAGTTCTGCAAATAAATTTACTCAAGTTGGAGAACCCATGTGTCCAGCATTTTCTAAGCAGTGCTGGTATGGAAGAAAGGATTATGTTTAGTTGTTTAATTCTTATCTAACATATCTACTTGATTTAGTGTTACATTTTTTGTTAGATACAATGATTATTATTTCAACTAGTACAAAATAAAAAAACACCCCCCGGGCGATGTAAAAATAGGATTTTGAAACATATTGCCTGAGGGGAGGGAGTAAAAAATTCAATGTCAGCGAGTTTGTACCCTAAGTAAGTAAAATCATCAAATTCATTAAAGGATTAAAAAATAAAACAATTTGAAATGTAAACGTTAAATATGTATTAGAATAAAACAAACTATATATAGATATATAATACCAGTCATGTATTTATTAAAACTTGTTTTAAAAAAACAATGAGGACTGTCTAATGTTGCATGTTCAAATTTTGAATGTATTTATTCTATGTTATGACGATTTTAGGTAATGTGACGTAAGCAGTGACGTAATTTTTGTTACAGACAAAAACCGGAAGCGAATCTCCATTATTAATAGATTTAATCAAATAAGATAAGTGTTATGATATTACTATGTAATTATTATGTTTCCAGTTTTCAGTTCATTTCCGTCTTTTGGAATAGATATTTACTGAGTTTAGCTTAGTTGTGACACAAGGTCAGACGTACGGAGCGTCCAGACAGAATCAAACTCACAATACTAATCTAAGTTGATTACACCATTACAGGAACTTGGTTATTTTATAACCTTAATTTAGATATCGCACAAGGTTAGATGTATGGTGCACCCAGTGAGAATCAAACTCAAAAACAATGGTGTGCTATAAAAATCATCCTAGCACCACATTCTGCTCGTGTGGCTGTGTGAGCATCCACCAAGAACTACACCTTTCCAGGTTCGATATCGGCCCTCGGAAAATCAGCACATGATCTGTGCTGTAAAGTGAAGAGCTGATGGTAGGTATAGCGCTCCATCTCAGATGTAAAAACAATCTTCCTGGTCTAGCACTGGGATAGACTCCCTAGTAGACTTGAATTTTTTATTGTTATATTTCTAATATGATAGAAATCGTATTTGATGATGTTGTATGGCATCTTACTGGTGCAAAGGTGTTGATACACACACACACACACACACACACACACACATATATATATATATATATATATATATATATATATTGGTTAGGAGGTTGATTTAGAAGGCTATCACAATGCAGGTGTAAAGAAAAAAGAATAATAATACGGTAACAATGGTGTTGTGTGTTAACCTGTATTTAAATACAAGCGAATTATAAAACTCTCTCTATATATATATATATATATATATATATATATATATTATATATATATATATACCAGTCCTTATACACGAGCAGGATACGACTCAAGGTCAATTTCTTAAGCGGAGTTTAACAAGTTTGAATTCAGATTTTTCCTTTTCCTAGACTGGTTACCAAGCCAAGGTAAATAACTCAGTATCTCCTACTATTTACCAATAGCTGGAGTTAGTGTAGTTAGATGCATACGTTTCCCAAGGGTATTAGCGCTATGGGAAAGGCAAAGAGCCTCGTCCAGGAAGTTGAACTCGGGCCGACGAGTCCATTTCCTACGACTCTAACCATTACAACAGCACCTTCGTATATATAGGTATTCACTAAATATACATGTAAATCAATGGTTCTCCAACCCTTTTTGTTTTACCCATGGACCCCTTTTAACCCTATTTTACTCTGGTGGATCCTCTCATAGTCATTCGATGTTTAAAAATCCCATTGTAATTTTATAGTTAAATACATTTTACTTGCCTAGGTCTCAAAAATGTTTTAATGGTCCCCGGGGGTTCACATGGACGCCGGTTGTGAACCACTGATGTAAATGAATGGATTTTTGTTTATCTTTCATGACCAACGTGAACTCTGATAAAACTGAGTTCATGTCTTTCAAAAACAAAAGCGACATCTCAACCATCGATGGCAAACTCCTAAACTCGGTAGAACAATTTAGATGCTTAGGCAGTAACATCTCCTCCACAGAAAACGACTTTAATGCACGTATAGGAAATGCATGGGCCGCTATAAATAAATTATCGATCATATGGAGGTCCAATTTCACAGACAAGTTAAAGAGACAGTTCTTCCAGGCCGTTGTCGTGTCAGTACTGCTGTATATCTACACCACCTGGACCCTAACTAAGCGACTAGAGAATAAACTAGATGGGAGCTGCACAAGAATGCTGCGGGTGACCCTGAACAAGACATGGAAACAGCACCCTACGAGAAAACAGCTGTACGACCACCTACCACACATCACCCAAACCATCCGAGTAAGACTGACAAGACACGCGGGGCACTGCTGGAGAAGCAAGGACGAACTCATAAGCGACGTCCTCCTGTGGAAGGCAACACATGGACACGCCAGTGTGGGCCGACCAGCAAAAACGTACGTTGATCAGCTCTGTGCGGATGCAGGATGCTGCATAGAGGACCCCCCGAGAATGATGAGCGATAGGGACGGATGGAGAGTGATTGTCATGGATATCCGTGCTGAAAGCGCGACATGATGATGATGAGGATGATGATGATGATGTTTAAGTGTAAGTGTGTGTCTGTAGTTTCGGGATTTTTGTCAGGAACGTTGAGCTATTTCAAATCCCGAAACCTCATTTTCTTTTATTCACCAAAGTCGTGCAACTTATTATACAAGTGAATCTTTAAAAGTGTGTTCAATTAATTCCAACTAAACTGTTTCGGGGTGTAGCGACAACACTCAGGTGACATTTGCTTTCATTCTGATTAAATAGTGCGATTTGTAATGTGAGTTGATCATAATGGCATTTCTCACGAACGACAAACTATTATTGGATTACCGGCCTTTTCCAATTAAAACAGCGGGATTTTTTTTCGTATAAAACACGATTGTTGTGTAATACGTGCACTGGATTTTGGGGTGAAACATTTTAACCTCTTGTATAACAACGCTACTCAGTTTCGTACGACACTTCAACAGTTCTATGCGTTTTTCTTTGCTGCGTATTCAAAATTCATGTATTACACTACCACAGTCATACATTGTATTTCAATAAATTTGATTTCTTTTGAGATATATAGGGTGCTTGGCTGGTTGGTTGGTTTTAACGCGGCAAGTCGACCATTGTTGGGTTATTTTATGCCGAAGACATTTTGTCTTTATTTCTTCTGTTGAGCATTCATTTTTTTTTTCAAACTCAATTTCTTAAATATATTTTTACCCCTCTGCAGAGGTATAGTCGGTGTATTCTACTACTTTATCTGACAGGGTGGACTAGATATTGAGGTGAAACATTGTAACATCTCGTATAACAATGGCATAACGGTACTCAATTTCGTACAACATTTCAACCATTCCAATCGCTTTTCTGCTTGGATTGTTCAAAATTCATGTATTACACTTCCATAATCGTACAGAGTATTTCAATAGATTTTATACCATTTTAGTTATATTGGGTGTTTCAGAAAAACTGATATAATTTCGCTACCTGATAATTTGACTAATTCTCATTCAAATGGTATCAAATGTTAACAGCATGTGTAGAGACAACACAAAATTCAAATGTTTTATTTACCAAATTATGATATTTCATATTCATGCTAATTAGTAATTGTGATAACCCACACACACACCACACACACACACACACATATATATATATTATAATATATATATTATATATATAAATAATAAATATAAAAATAAGTCCTGACAAACTGGGAAAAGGCAGGCACTAAAGAGAACTGACTGGAGAGTTCATGTGCGATGAGATGGCTGTACCAGTTATTGGAGTGCAGAATCGCGTCATGGAAAACTTAAATCCTCCTC
>CM042150.1:110136044-110153544 GCA_023376005.1 Doryteuthis pealeii | reverse complement strand
GCTACCCAGACCGTTCGCTATGGGTAGGATATGACACAAGGTCTTCATTATGGGGCATCCAGTGAGGATCAAACTCGATTTTCAGTAGTAATGGATCTGCATGACCAGCCTGCTATCCATTACACAACGATGAGAGGCCTTTTTATTATCTTTTTTTTATCAACGAAACCATTCGCCACGGGTCGGATGTAACATAAGTTCGCAAGTAAGGGGCATCCAGCGAGGATCGAACTCGCTTTTCTGTAATAATGAATCGGTATGACTAGCTTTAAAGATGTCTATAGGAGAGCTATGAAGATTTGCCATATTGACACAAACACATGGGAGGTAGATGCAAAAAAAATAGAGCGGCCTGGCGTCTCAACGTTAACCAAGCACGGAGAGGGGGTGAGGCAGAGAGGAGAGTAGCATCGACAGAAAAGAGAGCCAGAAAGAGAGAGAAAAGCCAGCAGCCTTCAGAAAGCATCACAGTTTGTATGCATTCAGTGCACCAAAGACTGTCACTCAAGAATTGGCCTGCAGAGTCACTTGCGCAGATAATTTTTTTTGGACACTACGCCATTGTCCTTAGCGGACGGAAAGGATCTAATAAATAAATAGCTTGCTAACCTTACACCGAGATAGGACCCTTTTTTATTACCCAACCCGTTAACCACGGGTAGGATGTAAAACAAGGTGGCAAGAATGGGGCATCCAGCGAAGATCGAACTCGCTATTCCGTAGTAAATGATCCGTGAACAAACTTGCGAAACATTATACCACGAGCAGAATATGATCCCGTAACTATTGGATACAGAGCTTCTGAAAGTGATTCATATAGAACCCCGGGGTTGAATGCAATTTTGGAAAGGTGAATAAAACCATAGGGGTCCATTGAAAGTGAATTTATAAATCACTTTATAACTATAACTATAAATATAATATTTATATTTAACGGGAGAACAAACAACACGGGATTATGTAGACTTGTTGTCTGATATTGTACACCAAATAAAAATACCTGAAATAGGTAACCTATCAATTATGCAACACAAACAGACAGACACGAACTACAACTATATTATATATATATATATATATATATATATATATATATAATCCAAGAGTCCAGAGAAAAAATCTTCCTTACGACACAAGAGTTTTATTTAAAAAAAACCTTTTGCAGTTTGAGAGCTCAATGTGTGCTCTTAATGTTAGAGTCACAGAGCAAAATATATAAGTAAAGAAATAAAAAAGACTTAGAGATTTAGCATTATAGTCTATTTCAGGGAGCTTAGACAAAGTGTCTAACTCTCCGACTCATCAGATGCGTCTGATGAGTCGGGAGAGTCGCATCTGATGAGACGGGATAGTTAGACACTTTGTCTAAGCTCCCTGAAATAGACTATAATGGCCAATCTCTAAGTCTTTTGTTATTTCTTAACTTATATATATATATATATATATATATTATAATATATATATATATAAAGTGTGTCAAAAAGTATCGAGAATTTTTGTACTTTCTGACACACCTTGTATTTTGAAAAAATAGCGTTCCATTCATTCTTCATTTCTATCTTTGTAAATACATCTTTAAACTTGGTACTTTTTTGACACACCTTGTATTCAGAAAAAAATAATGAATGGATCTATTCTGACACACATTATATATATATATATATATATATATATATATATATATAATATATATATATATATATAAACAAATTTTTTTGTGATGAAACAAAGAAAATACAGTGCTCAACCACAAATTGTGAGAGCTATTATTTATTTAATTTGTTGAGTTTCTTTAAAAAATAAATGCTGGGTAGCTGTCTATAATAAGCATTTATAAAAAAAAACTCAACAAATTAAATATATATATATAATATATATATATATATATTATATATATATACATCATTGATACTAGTATGAATATGCGCAGTTCGGGCGTAAGTATTCTAATTTTGATGCTATAAAATATATCAGATTAGAAAGACTAACTTAATTAATTAAGAACGCATATAAAAGTTCACACTTATTTCAATTATATCTTAATTAGTTTCTATATAAAATCATTTATAGCATTAATGTTAATACGTCAGAGAATAAAATAATATCAGAGATCAATAACATCAAGTAATTATTTATCTAACCCAGTTTAATTAAAACCAGTATGCAAATTAACCACACCATATATTATGTAAACCTTTATTTCTTAGTGAAATATAAGACACATTGCAGGATTTTTAATGCATTAATAACATGGGCTGTTTTGGGGCAAGTCTAACTCAAATTTTCATAAAGACATCGTTAAAAATAAGATTTATTCTGTGTTAATGATTTTGACTATAAATCAAATACTCATTGAGGGTATTGTGACCCAACCAATGGCGTAGTTTCTGTTAGAGACAGACAGATGCCGAATTTTCATCATAACAGGATGAACTAGTTCTGGCCAAATGCTGATGAATGGAAGCGAAACCGTGATGTTATTTTTTTAAGGAGGGGCATGCCTTGAAAATCAGTATCCGAAGTAGCTGCTTTTATTTTTGTGCGAAGCGCGAATACAGGCACAAGAGCCTTTTATTCTCGGTACCCACACGTGCATTATGGGTAACAGGATGTTTGAAAGAATCAGTCGTTTGTCTAAATTTCACAAATAGAGTTAATGGAGGTTTGTTTGTGTAGCTTTGTTTTTTGGGAGAAGGAAACATCTCAATTGAAAAAAAAAAAAAAAATAAAAATAAATAAAAAAAAAAAAGAATAGAAAATATCTATTTCTTTTCAATCAGAATCACAGACCTTGCAAAATATGCGATAACCCCGGAGTATAAATAATTTCGGTATCGGACTCGATAGATAACCCGTTTTTTTTTTGTTGTTATCTTATTAACCTACTGTTTCCGGTTTCCGGTCACATTTGTTAAGTCCCACTTCCGGTTTTGCAATGGATAACCGGAAATGATCGGGTAAACGAAAAGAATGAAAACATTTGCAGGAAAAAAACAAAATAAAACAAAACAACAACATATAAAACACAAAAAAGGAAAATACAAGGAAAATGCGTAAAAAATTACAAACCCAAAAAATTATTTTAGCCGTGGATTCACATTGTATTCAGTCCAAAGAAAAGCACACACACGCACACACACGTACACACATGCACACGCGAACATACGCACATCACACACAAATAGCATAGCATAACATAGCAATAGCAATAGCATAATCTTTACAGACCATTGCCGTCCCTCACAATCCCACAACACCACCACCAGAACCTTTCCTCTCATGAGCCCTCAAATGACCCATCAAACCTGCTGCAGATCCACAAAGTTTGATGCAAATATGACATTGAAGGACTTCCTTCCCGTTGAATCAGATGATAAAATTTGATGCTTATGCACCACCATATGTCTCTTAAGACCAGAAGCTGACTTACAGATTTTGTTACAGATTGCACAAGACACATTGTTAGTTCCTGGAATTTGCATGAATTGACCCTGATGAGATTTCCTATGGTTGACATATCCAGCCTTAGAAAGCAGAACTCGACCACGTGTCTGACATTTCCAACCCTCCATGTTCTCTCGAATATGAGAGGTGCATCCCTTTAGAAGTTGACGCTTGAGGTTTTCACGCACACACAAAGAAATACACATATAAATGGACAGAAAAATGAAGAATCTGAAGGGGAAGAAGATAAATAATAATTGAAAAAGAAATATAAAATTCTCTGGAAATTTTGAGATTAAGACGGATCACCTTATTCCAACTAGAAGACTAGACCTACTATAAGATAAAGAGAACTTGTCAACTGGTGCAATTCCAGCAGATCACAAGGTGAAGATGAAAGAAAACGAAAAGATATACAAATACCAGGACCTTGCCAGAGAATTGAAAAGGCTGTGGAATACGAGGGCGAAAGTAATACCAATTGTAGTTGGTGCACTTCCTACGCTCCCCAAAAGTTTAGAAACCAGACAAGAGGAACTGGAAACCAGAAGAAGAATTGAGAACCTCCAGACAACAGCATTGTTAAGATCGGCTAGAATACTCAGAAGAATCCTAGGGAGCTTGGGAGACTTGCTGTCACTTTACGCTGGTGGGAAAAACTCACAATGAGTCAAATAATAATAAGATGCTGATAAAAAAGATGAAGAATAAGAAGAAAATGAAAAAAATCAAGTGGATGAAGATGGAGATGATGAAGAAAAAGCGATAAACAGTCAGACAACAGTAAGAAATTTTTAAAAGAGCCAGTTACCATAATTTTTTTGTGTATAATACTCAATTTTGGAATAGAATTCTTGTGTATGACACGCACAAATTTTACACAACAGATCGGTGTTAAGATTATATATATATATATATATATATATATATATATATATATTCCATTAAACCAAACATTATATATATATATATATATAATATATAATGTTTGGTTTAATGGCATATATATATATATATATATATATATATATATATATATTCCATTAAACCAAACATTTAAAAAACAACCTGTTCGGCTAGTAAACCACAAGGTTCCTGGTTCAATACCGGCCCTCGCCAACTCAGCGTATGAGTAGCACAGGGATCTGTGTGGTAAAGTGAGGAGCTGATGGTAAGTGTGATGCTTCGCCTCAGATGCTAAAAAACAATATTTTTATTCTAGCGCTAGTAAAAAGGAATATACTCCCTTGCTGTCTGGCTGATACCGACTTTAGGCCACCCCGACGACTTTACTTACTTTTACTTAGATTTAATAGAAAAATTTCAGTCCGGCACACCTGGGTGCTTAAACTGGAATTTGTGTTAAGTTCTGACTGTTCATAGTGACCCCACGAACTAAGGTTTCCCCCACGATCTCCACCCTAATTCATAAGGGTCGATTCGAAATAAACTATGCTCTCTAAATGGATAAACCCACTAGCCTCTTTCTCTGTTGTTTGACCTTTGTTAGTTTTAAGTTGAATTCTTAAATTCAACAGAATGTTTTAGTCATATCGTAATTTATGGTCCGTCAAAACCAGATGATCTTCCGTACTGAAGTGTGCGGTAACGTTTAGATAATGCTTTGGAGTGAACGGGATATCTTTACTTGTAACATCGACCCCCTTGGACTATTTCGCGTCAGTTCCCTTGGGAATGACACCTACTTGAAAAGTCCTCGGATTAGCATGAATCAGAATCAAAAGGGAAAAATATTCGTATCATCCGGAAGAATGGAATTCATTAGTAATGCCTTCATTCACACCGGAAGTCGATTGGGCATCGGATCTAATCGACATATTCATTGGACCAAAAACAAATAAACGAATTAATAAAATAAGATAAAATGAAATAGAAATAAATAAGAAATAAATAAGAGCCAAAATCTATGTATTAATACTCACCTTCCTTAATTGTACGACCGTTATCATTTTGCATCACCCTCCTCCTGGTAAAAAAACAGACCGTCCAAATCGCCAAGATGAAATGCAAAAATGAAAATCGTGATTATCTGGTGCTGCTTATCCGCCGAATTATTATTTCTTATGAGTGTGGTCACATCGGCTAAATGATGGACCATTCCATTTTTATCAAAAACAAAAGAAAAGGATGAAAAAGAACATGCTACATAAAAAGACTATAATAAGAAAGAAAGACAGAAAGAATGCAGAGAGGGGGGTGAGCTCACGGAAGCGATAACGCTAATCTGCTTTATTCGAACATTATGAAAAGATGAAAAGAAGTAAAGAAAGAGAGAGAGAGAGAGAGAGAGAGAGAGAGAGAGAGAGAGAGAGAGAGAGAGACTGGAAGTGTGTAAGAGATTGAGAGAGAGAGAGAAAAGAGAGAGAGAGAGAGTGAGAGAGAGAGAGAGAGAGAGAGAGAGAGAGAGAGAGAGAGAGGAGAGGAGATAGGGAGAGACACAGACAGACAAATACAGTTAGACACATACGAAGAGAGAAAAAGAGATACTGAGACAGAGATACTGAGAGAGGGAGACATAGACAGACATATACTTATAGACACATACACACACACACACACACAGAGAAAGAAGAGAGAGAGAGAGAGAGAGAGAGAGAGAGAGAGACAGACAGACAGACAGACAGACAGACAGACAGGGGAAGGGAGAGTTAAATCAAATTATTATACGTTGTACATATTGAACTATATTGCATTAGTATTAATTGAATTATCATCCTGTGGTATATCTACAGGTCCTGCAAGTAAAGATATATCATTTGACATTAGTAAAGCCCAGGATAGATGATAACATTTCTAGGACGAAGCAATTTATATGGTTGATTGGTATTTTTTACGGCATCTCAAACCGTCTAGTGTTATTTTATGCCTCGACGTCAAGGAATCGCATTTATTGTACATTTACAAGTTTTGTGCATTTTTGGTTAAGATTTTGTTTGCACTCAGCTATCTGATATCAATAATTTATTATCTATGTTAACGGCATCTCATTCATATGGGTTATTTTATGCCGAGACGTCAGAAAATCGCATTCCTTGTGGATTTATATTATAATAAAATAATGTGAAAAATAAGAATTTTGACGATGATTCATCATTATTTGATTATTCATTATATTTAGCTGACGTTTAAAACGTTTCGATAATTAAAAATATTATATATATATATATATATATATATATATATATATATATATACCAAACTTGTTGGTAAATCCTCGCGGTGAGAAAAAACCCAGCAAATAGTTTGATTGTAAAAATATACTACCAAACATCACCTGGGGAAAATATTTTGGAAAAAAGAAAAGACCAAGATAATCGTACCAACCCAAAATAATCTATTGGTACAATTTTTGGCCAAAAGAAAAAACAATTTATATGTATATATATATATAAGATATATATATTCATACAAAACCGCCAGGAAACTAAAGCTAATAAGTAAAAAGTGCTCAATACCTAAGTAGAGCCAATAATAAAGATAAACCTAATGAGTCAGGTAAACCTACTAAAAGTTTCGCTCAGTGCTCTTCAGATATTAGCCCTGAAGTGCACTTAGCGAAACATTTAGTAGGTTTATCTGACTCATTAGGTTTATCTTTATATATACACACACACACACACACACACACACACACACACATATATATATATATATATATATATATATATATAATATGTTGAAGGTTATCATGTATAGCAATATAGTGATCTACACAATGATAATGAATGGGAGACTAAAAGGTGAAAAGTAATGGAAAAAAGTGTTTATTAATAAAAGAAGGGCCCTTTCGTCCGGTGCTTTTCAAGTTTTACACCTGGAAACGATTAAAAGTCAAATAGTAAATTAAATAAGTCGGAAATGGATATGGAATAGGGAATAGGTTAGACAAGAGGGGGGACGAAAAAAATTATGAAAACCCCATCAAGTCACACCTAACCGAAGCCCCTCACCTAATAAAAATAGGGAGTACCTGGTTCTTATTTGTATGGACATATATATTTATATGTGTATGCACACACACGCTCAAGGTTTTTGTTTTGAACTCATATGCCTTTTATCTCCGCTCTTAACAACACGGAGTATAAACAAGATCTGATGACGATTTTCATAAAATCGAAATATTGTTCAATATCAGCGAAGTTATAAAATGTTTTCACTTTAACAGCATTTTGTGGTGTTTTCATATCTGTTTTATATATACTCATGTATATATATATATATATATATATATATATATATATATATATATATATATATATATATATAGAGAGAGAGAGAGAGAGAGAGATGGATAGATAGATAGACCAAATATATGTATTTAATATATGTTTAATAATCAAAACATCTTAAACGTCGCCTAAATTTTCAATTATTAGTAAATCATTTTTACAACTCTTATTTTTCACATTTATTTATTACTTTTCTACATACTGTCGGATTCATTTAATACTTATATTTAAATTTTTGTGCAGTTTTTTCTTAAGACTTTTTTACACTGAGTTGTATGATATCAATGAGTGAGTGGTTAATTTTAACGGCATATCAAACTGTTTGTGGTTATTTTATGCCTAGTAAAAAGGGGATAGGCTCCCTCGTTGTCTGGCTGATACCGACTTTAGGCCAACCCGAAGACTTTACTTTTTCACTTTACATGATATCAATGATTTATTGATTGATTAATTTTAAATGTATATAACACTGTCTCGGGTTATTTTATGCCTAGATGTCAAAGATTTACATTCATTGTTTACTTATACTAGCAAAATAAAAAACGGGCCACCGTGTATTACATTCTAATAGATATAATAACAACTATATTATATTAATATTGATTATAATTATAATTGATATATATTATATTATATCTATTAACAGCCTCTGGGCGATGTAAAATAGATTTTTGAAACATATTGCTTGAGGGGCGGGAGTTAAAAATTCAATGTCAGCGAGTTTGTACCCTAAGTAAGTAAAATCATCAAATTCATTAAAGGATTAAAAAATAAAACAATTTGAAATGTAAACTTTAAATATGTATTAAAATAAAACAAACTATATATAGATATATAATACCAGTCATGTATTTATTAAAACTTGTTTTAAAAAACAATGAGGACTGTCTAATGTTGCATGTTCAAATTTTGAGTGTATTTATTCTATGTTGTGACGATTTTGGGTAATGTGACGTGAGCAGTGACGTAGTTTTTGTTACAGATAAAAACCGGAAGCGAATCTCCATTACTAATATAGATGTACATTAACAAATCTTGATCTCTTACTCAGTGAAAACGTGTTTACCTAGGATATTATGATGGCAGCAAACTCGCGTTCATGTATTGCCATTGCTTGATATAGTAACAATAAAAAAAAATAAAAAAAAGCTCAACAGTTCAAACAATATAATGGTGAGCTTCAAACATATAAAGGACAAGACATGTATTGCACATCAAGCAATGCCTGTGCCTGAAGCTTTTTTAAGTGAGGAAAGGCTTTGCACAGAACCAATCCTACTCTCTAAGTGACAGCCACATTTGAGCCAAAAAGAAGAACAAGTCAACATCATTGGCTGCAGCAGCCACCGCAGGTTAAATTTTTGAGTTTTCCTTCTCCTAGACACTTGCCTTGAAAAGGCTGAGGAATGCATCTCTCCCGATGGTTTTGCTACACGCCTGGATACCAATCCAAGTATTTCTACGTCTACGGATATTATAACACCATACACACACACAAGCACACAAAAATATACACACACATATACATGCTGGAGACTGCTGGACACTGCCGGAGAAGCAACGAAGTACTCATAAGCGACGTCCTCCAGTGGAAACTAGCACATGTACATGCCAGTCCGGACTGTCCAGCAAAAACCTATATCGACTATCTCTGTGTGGATACTGGATGCTGGGCAGAGGACCTCTTGAGGAAAATGAATGATAGAGACGGTTGGCGAGAGATTGTCATGGATATCAGTGCTACTAGCGCGATGTGATGATGATGGTTATGATACCATACATACACACAGACAGAAGCATGAAGGGATGACAAGACTTTCCGATCACGCTGTATATTAATCTACAGGATGGTCCAAAAGTCTTGTTACCGCTAGATATTGTTTTAATAATATGATATATATTATCATTTAATCATATAATAACAATAAGTAAAAAAAGTAAGTCGACGGGGCGGCCTAAAGTCGGTATCAGCCTGTCAGCGAGGAAGTCTATTCCCTTTTCAATAGCGCTAGACCAAGGAGATGTTTTAGCATCAGAGGTGGAGCACCACACCTACCATCAGCTCCTTATTTTACCGCACAGATCCCTGTGCTACTCATACGCTGAGTTGGCGAGGACCGGTATCGAACTAGGAACCTTGTGGTTTCTAGCCGAACGCTCTGCCGACTGAGCTAATCCGGCCCATTGTTATAATGATAACATAATTTTCTTTTCAGAAGCACACATAGATATTAATCTATAAATACCTCAGTGAAAATGAGTATTTCTCCAAAGATATTATAAAGCCCCCCACCCCTCACTCACTCACTCACTCACTCACTCACACACACACACACTCTCTCTCTCTCTCTCTCACACACCACACACACACACACACACACACACACACACAAAGTTACCGTCTATTTTCAAAGCAATAACTAATCTAGTCTTCATCGTAAATTGACATAAACAGAAACAGTAATTGTTAGTCTGGAAATGAAACCTCACTATTAGATAAGGTTTAACGTCATAATCAGAATACTAAGACCCTCATCCACCGCCTTTTAGCACATATGATAAAAAAGGTTGCGAGTTTGCCATACGGGCAATAGGGTTGGAACAATCAAATAGTTGCTAGGGCATGACCTAACCAGCCGATCGATCGGAGGGGGCCTCTCTGACTGCCCGTCTAGCCTAACGCAAAGTTAGAGTGTTGCATGTCATAGACTGCTCAGCCACCAGGGTCCCATCCTTAGACATATAGAGTTACCACCCACGGCCAACAGGTGGTCCCATTGGGGGGGGGGATTTTACCTCTCTGCAGAGGTGGAGTCGGTGTATTCTTCTGTCCCAACCAAGAGAGTGAATTTGAAAATTATTTGTAATAGATAGGAATACTTCAAACTATGTTACTGTATAAACTAATAATTATTGTTAAATATGGGTAGCTATTTTTATGTAACTATTTTTTTGAAGAAACTAGTTTTAGACAAAATGTGAAAGAAATGAATTACACAGTTATATTTTTTCAATTTTCCTACTTATTCTATATAATCTATTAACATATATCTTATTATAATGGAGATTGTGAGTTTTTCTATCTGTAACCGAAACTATATTACTACTCAAGTGATAATTCCGTTAGTTATTTAAGTCACATTCTCCATGATTATCATTTTATTTTAAACCTCAATTATTAATAAAATTGTGTTACATTATTAATACTGTTGACCTCATCTACATACTGATAACATTCAATTGTATTTATATACAACAAAATAGCGGTTTACAATGTGAACGGGAAGGCTAATTTGCATATTAATATTAAAATTTGATTTTAATAAATATGTGTTTAGTATTATTGATTTCTAATTGTTTGGATTTATCTTAATGAATATGAGCAAAAACCTCTTCAATAAATCTTAAATGAAATCCATTAACAAGAAGAAATAACTGTAATTTTATTCTTTACTTCCTATTTTAACTAAATAGTTAAATTAGAAAAAAATTAGCAATAAAGGACGAAAGTGATGGACGAGTAAGTTCGAGTTGTTCTATGTTTCAAATCTTTTTATCTGCATTCTTATTTAGTTTCATTAGCCTTTCTAATTTGATATGATATTTTATTACATTAAAACTTAAATACTTGCACCCGGAGGGTGCATATATTGCTAGTATATATAATGTAAAATAGTTCTATTTAATACTGATAGCGAAAATGATATTTCGTCGAGCCAAATACCTCATTAGGGTAGGTTGATTTTTCACTTTCTTTTAAATATCAAATTCTCTCAAACAGCGAAATTTGTGTCTCGTAGTTGCACCATTATTTAAGGAAATGGCATCAAAATCGTCTACTAAAATGCACCAAAAATCCCCGTTTTCGTAACATTTAGCCTTGAAATTGGTTGGAAAAGTTATCAATTTCAATATCTAAAACAGAAAAGCTTGTTATTTTAAACGAAACAAATAAAATATAACTAAAATTCAAATTGAAAATATGCCCCCCACCACCACCCGGCACCTCCGATATGCTGCTTTTTACCTATTAATTAAGCTGTAACAGTGATAACGTTTTAAAAGATTGAAATCTATTTTCTCAAACGAAAGCACAGTTTTGATTAAAAAAATTGTGTGGTATGTTTTAATTATGTGTTAATTTACAACTTTCGCCTCGTGAGAGACGTTACAGTTCCAAAATCGACCTACTCCACTGCACATACCAATTGTTCCTGGAAACGAAGACACAACGCTACAGTATGCACACATCTCTATTGCAACCCCTTACAATTCTATACATAGTAACGGACATTCTTTTGAGAGTTTTCGTGTATATATATAAATCGTTATGTAGATCTATGCAATTATATTGACTTTTGCCAACATGGTAGCCATTCCTTTGGCAAGAAATTTTCAAGACGCCGGAAGTACAGCTGTGTACATTAACGCCATTTTAACATTCGGTATAGACAGGTTGGTGCCCTTTGCTTATATTCACTTGTGCTTCGTTCCGGGCTACGGCGCCAATTGGCCACCGACTGACAAATACTCTCTCACCTTTGACCTTTTACACGCTAATCTCCCTCTCTCTCGCCCCCTCTCTGTCTGTTAGTTTCTCTGTCTGTCTTTCACTCCTTTTCATGTTATTAATTGGTCTTTAGTTTTATATTTGAAACATTTAAACCATTTAAGCCAGTTTTGTATTTTATCGCCATTTTTATTTTTTATCCATTTCCAAAATTGATTCTTTCCTGGTTTAACTTTATTATCATATTTTTTCTTCCTTTGATTATAGTTTACCTTGTAAGTAATATTATTCTTTCTTTCTTTCTTTCTTTGATAATTCTTCCGCCCTTCATGTAAGTAATATGTTTTCTTTATTTCTTTTTATTTCTTTCTTTCCTTCTTCTTTCTTTCTTTCTTTCTTTCTTTTGTTATATTTTTACGAATCTTATTTGTAATAATACATTCCCCCCCTTTCTTTCTTTGGTAAATTTTTACCGAACTTCTTTGCAAGTAATATTCCTCATTCTCCCTTTCTTTCTTTCATTGGTTATACTCTTTTACCAACTTTCTTTGTAAGTAATATTCTTTATATCTTCTTTCTTTCTTTCTTTCTTTCTTTCTTTCTTTCTTTCTTTCTTTGTATTTTTGTTAATTTTTACCGACCTTCTTAGTAAGTATTATTTTTACTTTCCTTCTCTCTTTTTTCTTTTTACGGACTGTATTAGTAAATAAATCTTTACTTCTTTCTTTCTTTCTTTCGTTCTTTCTTTCTTTCTTTCTTTCGTTCTTTCTACTATTTTCATAACCCTTCTCCTTTAGTAATTTTAACTATTCTATTCACCTAATTCTAAATTTTTTTAGGACCAATCGCTTTCTTCCTTCTTCTTTCATTCCGTCCTTCCTTCTGATTTTTCTTTTCATTCTTTCTCGCCGTTCTTCTCTATTTTTCATTCATTTTACATTTTACATTTTCCTTTTCTTTTTTTCTTTTTTACTTAACACTATCTCTTCCTTCTTTCCTTATTTACTATCAACACGTCTAATACACCCGTATAACCAAGTAATCTACTGCCTAATATACACCCCTCTCTCCCCTCCAAATCCCCAATCCCCTCTTTTCGGGCAACTTCAGATCCTCACATTTCTTCTTCCTTTTCTTCTCACCTCTTCCCCTGGCCCCGGCCTTCTTTCGCGCCCTTTTCAATCCCTTACATCTTACTCTAATCTAGTTATCTCCCTTACCTCTCGTCTTTCTAGCCAATATTCAAACAGCACTCTCTAACACGCCTCCCCATCCATCTTTTTCTCCCCTCATCTTTTTCTCCTCCAGCAACCAAGACTGAGTTAGGGACAACCAGAGCAGAAGTAGCCCGGCGGGGGGGGGGGCGTTGAGGTAGGAAGAAACACACCTTCATTCTATTTCTTTCTCTCTTTTTTTTTCGCACCTCCCTTTCGCGCGAAAAATAGGTGCTACACACAGGCCCTGGTCAGATGAACTGACAAACCCCGAAAAATCTTGTGCTCCTTTTGATTCGGGGCCAGCTTTTTACTCAACCGGGCGTTTTGAAGCAAGCCATTAGTTTGTAGGCATCGACCCTCTCCTCTCCCCCTCTCTCTATCTCACACTCACTCCCACCCCCTCTCTCTCTCTGTCACTGTGCCGTGTCGTTCATTGGAGTCCAGTGAGTGCGTGCAATCCTTTGTAATCACTTCATGGTTTCTGACATGTTTGACACTCTTCCCGCCATTATAAATGCGGGAAAACTCGCGAAGTGCAGTCTGCTTTTAAAGTAGCATTAATAGTGCGATGTATGGACTTTGTGCAAAGATATAGACTTGCCTCTTCCCCTTATGCGAGTGTATATGTGTACAATTGCATTCACGGAGGCGAAACACGTTTAAAGTATGTGCATACAGAAAGGTGCGTACTTGTACTTTAAACTGAAGAGGTCCTCAGGACAATGCACGTGTAGAAGGTGTGTGTGTGTGTATGTGTATGTTTGTGTTAACGCGCATGTGTGTGGGGTTGTAGGTGTGCGTGTATCTGTGAATAGGATTAATGAATGTGTATGTATCATATTTAGAGAGGGATAGGGGATTAGCGAACAATAAGAAAAAAAAGAAAGCAGAGAAGGAAATATGAATGAAGATGACAAAGGTAGAGAGAGAGAGAGAGAGAGAGAGAGAGAGAGAGAGAGAGAGAGAGAGAGAGAGAGAGAAGGATAATGTTGAAAGGAAAAAGGAAACAATATAAGGGGAGATGAAACTTAAGGAGAAGGAAAGAAGACAAAATGGATCAATTTTCGGGAGGTGAAAAGATAATAATAATAATAATATACGAAGAAAGAAGAAGAAGAAGAAGAAGAAGAGAAGAATGTATGATATAATAATAAATAATAATATAATAATAATTAAACGACGAAGAAGAAGAAAAAGAGATTGCGAATAATAATAATGCGGAAGAAGAAGAAGAAGAAGAAGAAGAAGAAGAAGAAGAATATATGTGATAATAATAATAATAATAATAATAATAATAATATAATATAATAATTATTATTATTATAAGAAGTATAGAGAAGAAGAAGAAGAAGAAGAAGAAGAAGAAGAAGAAGAAGAAGAAGAAGGTATATGTCGAGAGAAGAGAAAGAAGAAAAAGGTGTATAGAAGAAGAAGGGTATATACCGTGATAATGATGATTAAGAATAAGAATAAGAATTGTGCGAGAAGAAGAAGAAGAAGAAGAAGAAGAAGAAGAAGAAGGTGGTGGTGGTGGTGGTGGTGGTGGTTGTGATGACAGAAGAATTCATTTGAATTCCATAAGTGAATATTTACAGGTTTCTTGAGATAATGGTCAATCTTCTAACATGTGAATAGCGTAAATCTTTCATTTAATGTCTTCTCTTAATGATTAACAGAACAATGAAGAATGTTCAGCGGCAATAAAGTTTCAGATTAAGATTCAAGAAATATCATTAGAACATCTTTCCCTCCAAAATTCATTTAAACATTTTGTGAATTACCAAGTGAACCCAAAAGTTCACATGTACTTTACCTTGGAGAAATAAAAATAAAGAAAGTCGTGTTTGATTAAAAACACCTGTTTTAATTCGACTATCACAGTTAACAGAGAAATAACACAAGGAAACACAACGAGTATTAAGGAGAGGGGAAAAGGTTTACTCAGCAAAGATAGAAGGTGTTGTACCGGCCGTTCCTACAGTGGAGAATATACACCGGTTCTCACTATAAATAGTGAGACACCGAGTGAAAAGGTTGTAATGTTACCGTACTGTTACCGTACTGTTACTGTTTAGCGGCAAGCTAGCCGTTCTTGTACCTTATTGTAAATACACTTGTCTCTTTTTACCCTACCTCGACTTGACTTCTTTTTTTTTACTGTTGAACTAACATCGCAACAGAAGGTTAGCGTATTAATTTGCAATCGCTAGGTTTAATTAACAAGTCCTGTGAGATCTCGTTGTTTCTCTCTTCCGAGGTTTTGTCAGACATTATTTATAGGAAAGACAGATGATTCCATTCTCATTATTTTGGTACTATATGACATCTCCCCTTTTGAAATTTAAATCTCCTTCGAATCATACCTTTCCCGTTTTATATTTTTTTCATCTGCGTCGCCAACCGTTGTAACTTGAGTATCAGAGTTAACAGAGAAATAATGGGAAGAAACACAATGAGTATTAAGGATAGGGAAAAAGGTTTACTTAGCAAATATATAAGGTGAACAGAGTATATATTTGCTGGCACCCCGCCGTGCCAGTTGGACATAAGGACCATTAACGTGGGGGGGGGGCTACGCACAAATCGAAACTCATGCGTGGCTAGTGATAAACTGTGTGGACCTCTTCGGCACTTCTCTATTAAGGCACCCCAGGCAGTGGGCAATAAACCCAGTACTGCCCCTTTGAATTAAGGGGCAGGTATTGCCCGGGGGATGGCTCCCTGGGATCACGTTATTATTAATCTCTAGCCGGTCCAATTGCCGGAAACCAGATTAAGGTGAACAGAGTAATGTGCAATTGCTAGGTTGAATAAACAAGTCCCGTGAGATCTCGTCACACGTTATCTTCAGGAAGGACAGATGATTACATTCTCATCATTTAAGTACTATATGACAAAAACAAAGCAACAACATCAAAACATTGAACAAGTTCATATTTATCTAACCCATTCGCCACGGATAGGATGTGACATGTTGAGTTTTTTGGACATATAAGGTGTGTGTTAAAAGCCCACTCCTACTTATAGACTCGGCCACAATCATGAGATCTATCTCTTGGCCAATCACTGACAGTACTCTGAGGCTGATACACTACTTAACCCCGACCCTACTGGTCATAACTACGTTGACATTCGTGGACGACGGACATAGGATTAAATCATTGGACCTTTACCAATACGTATGATAGGACTTATACGCTTACCAAAGGATTCCATAACATAGGACTTTCTTTAAGCCCTTTTCAACTGGCCAAGGATGGCATTTAAAAACTTTACAGACACAAGTAGGGATCATCCACGAGGATCGAACTCGCTATTCACTAGCAATGGATTTGCAAAACTAGCTAGCTAACTATTGCACCACGTTGGGACGCCTCAAACATTGAACAAGATTATATTATTGATACCATTTGTATATTTCAAACTAATTTCTTTATTAGTCAACTCATCCTAAAAGTCATCGGTTCCCACGAGATCACGGATGTTAAGCAGTGAGGAGTCTGTTCAATACTTAATTGGGTGACCTCTTAAGCAATAGCGTGTACTGTCAGCAACCTGTGTTCTTTGTTTATCAAAAGTTGATATGCCGAAAACGAAAACAAAAAACTAATTTCTTAATCTTGGTTGTTATACTCATTATATTTCGGCTGCTGCACTCTCCGGCCTTCTCTTAGTGTTTTCTTTTTTGTCGCAGTTGGTAACCTTTAGCAAATTTCAAACCAAAGCCTTTATTCAATCCCTAGGGTGAGACTAAACTACTTTCGCTTTTCGTGTCTTGGAATATCTCGTATCAATTTAATTCGCCTCTTTTAGTTATTTAAACCGTTATAACCCCCCTTAAACCGAACCCAGGGATTGAACTCCTTCTTATTAGAGATTAAACCTCTTCTTATCATAAAGGTGCGAGAAGGCGTTGGCTGAGAGTCAACCACCAGTATTTATTGATATATATGAATTTAATTACATTTCACTTAGCGCTAATACCCTTGGGAAAGGTATGAATCCTACTCTCCCTCCAGCTATGGGTAAATAGCAGGGCAGACTGGACTCTTTAACCATGGCTGGGTAACCAGTCTAGG
>CM042150.1:110118544-110126044 GCA_023376005.1 Doryteuthis pealeii | reverse complement strand
TTTTACGGTACAAAAGTCACGGGATCAACGTCATGAGAAGTTTAAAAACGAAATGAACCTTAGACAGTGATTTAACTGCAACGAAAGTGGTTGTTCCATGACTCTGACCCGGCCAGTCCGTGAGTTGAAAAAATTCAGCTCATAACCAAGAAAATATTAGTGTTACATAATTATTAGATCCCTAATACTTATATAAGGTAGTATAGAAACATAATGGCGATTAGTGCAGCTGATGGTCTTGAGAGTGAGTGACGGCGCTTGACCTCACTCTCACCTTGCTCTCCGGGGATAAATCGTGAGAACCGGAGGGCATAGAAACTCTGTCTTCCGGTTTAAGGATAGTAAGTAAGTCTCAGTCAGTTAGCAGGTAGGAGCCGAACCCGATAGGATGTAAGTCGATCTGCACAGATGTCTGGTGGGGATTTAACAATAAAATAAGATCAAAAGTAAATCGAAGTCTTGTGTTTATTACCTAAAAACTAACAATGACACAGGGCTTCTGATAAGGAGAAATCCCTAACAAAAAACCAGACCCGAAGTCCCAAGAAAGTCCAGACCTTAGAAGATTCCAGACCAAGTCAAGATATATGATAGAAATACCAAAGACGATCAGAATAGCAAAGCCGGCCAGAAGAAAATACGACCAGAAGTAAGAAGTAAGAAAGAGATATACAACATTATATTATTTAGTGCCAGTAAAGAAGAAGGGTATGCAACATTAGTTCAGGGCACTGTCTTGTTCATCATTCACCCAAGGAAGACAACCACCAGGAACGAGAACAGTACAAACTGTCAGACGAAAGACAGCGGCGACCGATGGATTCAAACGGAGTGACTAAGACCTCAGGTCTCCAAAACTCTTCCGAGTATTTTAGCTGATCTTAACACTACTGTCGTTTGGATGTTCTCGGTTTTTCCTTGGTTTCCAGTTTCCTTAAGTTACATAAGGAATAGGCATAGCATATCATTTTCGTAAGGAATTGTAGTGTAGACTTTAAAAATTACAGTACACTGTGGAAAATTACAGTTGGATTTAAATAGTTTAATTAACAGATCCTGATGCCAAAATCCTATCTATGTATCCCAATCAGTTCATAGCTATCTATCTATCCATCTATCTATTTATATCTACATATCTATCTATAATTCTGTTCATATCTATCTCACCTGTTCAATACTTAAATGGGTGACAACATAAGCAACATCAGGTATTGTAAGCAACCCGAGTTCTTTGTTTATAACTCATGGCAAAGAGACTCACGTGACCAGGTAACTCTAGGGAAGTATATTTAGAATTCAGTGCCGTTGAGCTCTGACATAACTTCTGGGAAGTTTTTACCGCCTCTGCTTCCGTGTGCGTGTGGCAAAAAATGTATCGAGAATCCGGGTAATAAAAGTGTATACACAAGAAGAAAGGAGATGTCCATCCCGAAACCAAGAAGATAGTAGCCTGAATGACCACATGGAATAAATGGTTCTGGAAGCTACCTATGATACAAAAAGTTGAAATTCAATTAAACCAAACAACCAAATCAATTATGTTCCAAAATAATGTGCTGTATACCCTTTCTTAAATTCTTATCTCTGGTCGTATTTTCTTCTGGTCCGCTTTGGTTCTATCTTCTAACATCTTGACTTGGTCTGGCATCTTCTAAGATCTTGCGTCTGGAGTTGACTTGGGGACTTCGGTCTGGTTTTCTGTTAGGGATTTTTCGTTATCAGAAGCCCTGTGTCATTGTTAGTTTTTAGATAATAAACACAAGACTTCGATTTACTTTTGATCTTATTTTATTGTTAAATCCCCACCAGACATCTGCGCAGATCGACTTACATCCTATCGGGCTCGGCTCCTACCTGCTAACTGACTGAGACTTACTTACTATCCTTAAACCGGAAGACAGGGTCTTTATGCCCTCCGGTTCTCACGATTTTTCCCCGGGAGGCAAGGTGAGAGCGCCGTCACTCACTCTCAAGGCCATCAGCTGCACTAATCGCCATTATGTTTCTATACTACCTTATATAAGTATTAGGGATCTAATAATTATGTAACAAATGCAAGACTTTTGACTCATCCTAGTATGTATTGGTTAAAGAAATAATAGAAACTATTAACAGAACTCTGATTTTTATCAACTATCACTTACTGGAAATTATATTTCTCTAACGAATTTTATGAAGGAAAGACAATGGCAAATTAATGGAATACATTTTGAGAATTTTGTTAGTCTAATCAAGATTATCTAAAAATATTATATCAGTGTGTAAACTCGATGACCAACTAATAAGTGGATGATAAAATTATTGCAAATTGAATTTCCACTTTATTTCTAATGTTATATCAAATTCATTAACGGTAATCAGTAGATATGAGATATTCCGTCGGCTGATAGCTTTTTTGGTTAACGCCAACTAATCAAATTGATCAGATTTTTCTAGCCCTGTCGGCTTGGGCTGTAGAATACACCAACTACACGTCTGTAAAGGGTTAAGATCCCCTCCAATGAGGCCATCTATTGGGCGTGGATGTGTTGTATACCCTTCTCATTACTTTACTTACTTCTATTCTTCTTCTGGAGTCTTGATATCTTAAGTTCTTCTAGGTCTCTTCTAATATCTCTTCTAGCGTCTTGGTGATCGGTCGCACTTGGCTCATTCTTCTTCCAATCAGTCCTGTTACCAAGACACCCATTAATCACAAGACCGTGTTATTTTTCTTAAGCTTTTATTTCCTTAACTATACATTTCATGTAACTAAATATCTGACTAACATAGCGCGCGTATGCAGTGAGCTTCAGCTAAGGCAGAAAGACCTTATCTGCCCGACGTCTAACTGAAAACTGAGGACCCCACTAGGTCCCACGTGACTTCACGTAATTTGGCGGGCTTTCTGTAATATTCCATGGAAAGTCCCGCCGTGATATGAAAAAGCAATCCCTTTAGAATTACAAGGGATTGACAATAATCTTATGCAACTGCATAGATTATGCATAAATTAATACGAATATCTACCTATTTATCTATGTATGCGTATGCCTGTATCTATCGATCTATAAATCAATGTCAGTATGTTTCTAAGTCTGCACATGTCTAAAACTGCTCATATGTATATGTCTTTTTAAATCTATCTATCTATATAAGTCTATTCATATATAAATCTAAACTAAATGTATTTGTATTTTCGTATTGCTCTCTCTCTCTCTCTCTCTCTCTCTCTCTCTCTCTTATATATATATATATATATATATATATATATATATATATATATATACAAGGTGTGTACAAAAAAGTATCACGATTTTTTTGTATGCAGTGTGAGTTCCAGTTAAATCAGCACATCTCTGCCCGACGTCAAAACTGAAAACTGAGGACTCAACCAGGTCCCACGTGACTTCACGTATTTGGCGGGCTTTCTGTACTATTCCATGGAAAGTCCCGCCCGTGATATGAAAAGGGCCATCCCTTTAGAATACAAGGGATTGACAATAATCTTATGCAACCGCATAGATTATGTAACAGATGGTGAGCAGTTCTTGACATGCAACAATCCACTTTCGCCCTTACTTAGGCTAGATGGGCAGTTGGAGTGATACCCACCGATTAATTGGTTAAAATGTAAAGCCCTATCACTTATATAATTACCCCGACCCTATTTGCCCTTATACCAAACCCCAACCTATTTTATCATGCATATATATATATGTGGAAAAGGGGGTTGGAATGAATCCGACAGAATGAGGTAAAATAAGGAATGAAAGAACAAAACTCATACAAAAATGTGTAGTACATTTCGCTGGAGTTTTGACCTCAGCTTCATCTGCTTTTATTGAATTATTAGGATCAAACAAGTGTTTTATAGAAGGGGGAAGTAGGTATGTGGGTAGGTTTTGTGGTGAGGGAAAATTTATATATATATATATATATATATATATATATATATATATATTTACAAACCCCTCCGCACGAGCAGGATGGGACACAAAGTCAATGTCTTAAGCAGAGTTTAACAGGTTTGAATTCAGAGATTCACTTCTCCTAGACTAGTTACCTTGCCAAAGTTAAAGACCCCAACCAATATTACTATTTATCATAGTTGAGAGAGAGAGAGAGAGAGAGAGAGAGAGAGAGAGAGAGAGAGAGAGAGAGAGAGAGAGAGAGAGAGAGCAGTTGGATCCATACCTTTTCCAAGGATATTAGCGCTATGCGAAATGCAAACAGCCTCGTCTTTTATCACATATATATTTACCAACTCATCCGCACGAGCAGGATGTGACACAAGGTCAATTTCTTAAGCGGAGTTCAACAGGTTTGATTTCAGAGTTTTCGTTCTCCTAGACTGGTTACCTAGCCATGGTTAAAGAGCCCAGTCTACCCTACTATTTACCCATAGCTGGAGGGAGAGTAGGATTCATACCTTTCCCAAGGGTATTAGCGCTAAGTGAAATGCAATTACCACGTCCAAGATTTGAACTCGGGGCGACAAGTCCATTTCCCATGACTTTAACCATTACACTACACACTTCCTTATAAGTTTGTTCTTACTTCTCCAGCAGTGTTCAGCATTTCTTGTTTATCTTACCCGGATATAAGTTATAAATTACACCACGCGCTTCTTTTATCATATATGTGCTAGAAGGCAGTGACTGAGGTTCCTAGTATCCTGGGTATACCTTCAACTACATCTAATGGCGAATTTCCTATTTTGGAGCTTCGGTGAGTGTGAAATACCACTTCATTACTATTACTCCCAGGTCCAATCTGATCCGGAGTATTAGTACTTGTTAGAGTGTCATCTATGGGTTAAATAAATAAAAATGAGTTTACAAAAATATGTTTAAAAAAAATAAATTAAAACCCAACAAGAATGAATAAAAAAAACGTTTTCGGCATAAAATAAACAAACAGGGGTTGACATGCCGTAAAACCCAACCAACCAACCAACCAACCTGCCAGATTATTTTAGATTAAACCACCCGGGTCACCATCATAACTTTTATTGTGGTCACTTCACGTGTCAAACTTTTCTCAAAAGATATTGATTGATTGATTGATTTTAACGACATGTCAACTCATATGGGGTTATTTCATGAATCGTTCGTGTCTATTTACATGTGTTATGTCGTGCCTTAAGTTTATTTTTGCACCCGTTTATATGGTTTCAAGTATTACTATCAAATACAATTTGATTCATTGATGGGACACTGACAGGCACCTCTAATATGTGTCATGGTGGGCTTGGGAGTAATGGCAATGAAAGGGTATTCAAAACTCCTCATATCTTCAGAATTGGAGCCTCAACATCAGATACAGTTTAGTGTGATATCCAAAACACCCCTTTTTGGAAAGCAGAGGATACAGTCATCCTATTCTAAGCCCACCCCCAATAGGGTAATAATTCATTGAATTTTTTAATGAAAGTAAAAACATCACATCATAGTAAGATCTTGATTAGAGCAATACATTTAAAATTATATATATCTTATTATAATGGAGATTGTGGGTTTGTATGTCTGTAACCGAAACTATATTACTATTCAAGTCACAATTCCCTTTGTTATTTACATCACATTCTCCATGATTTTATTTTTATTTAAACCTCAATTATTACAAAAATTGTTTTACATCATTAAGACTGTTGACCATATATACATACTAAAAACATGCAATTGTATTTATATATACAAGAAAATAGCGGTTTACAGTGTGAATTGGAAGGCTAATTTGCATATTGAACTTAAAAATTTTATTTCAATAAATATATGCTTAGTATTATTGATTTCTAATTGTTTGGTTTTATATTAATGAATATGAGCAAAGATCTCGGGGATAAATCTTAAAAGAAATCCATTAACATGAAGAAATAACTGTAATATTATTCTTTACTTCCTATTTTAACTAAATAGTTAAATTAGGAAAATTTACCAATGAAAGACGGGAGTAAGGGAAAATGATGGAAGAGTTAGTTTCAAAGTTGTTCTATTTTTCAATCATACCCCCTCTGTTCCAAATATTTTTATCTGAATTCTTATTCAGTTTCATTAGCCTTTCTAATTTAACATGATATTTTATTATATTAAAACTTAAATACTTGCACCCGGAGGGTGCATATATTTGCTAGTATATATAATATAAGAGAATAAAGCAATTTTCAATTCAATTCACAACTCAATGTTAATTTTTCAGGGTTTGCGAACGCGCAGAGTGGGATTTTTAATCAACCAAATTCTCAATCTAACGGGGATAACTATGAAATGTAAATTAGAATTCTACACCCTCTCTTAGAATAGAAACTAAAATGAACTACCCGTAATGCCTGAGGACAAAATCGTGGTGGCTTAGCAGTACCTGACCCGGATACTAAGAGATACAGTGAATGCAACACTACACTTCGATCCTTTCATGGGCTAGACAGGCGCTGGTCATGCCAAGCCCTAGCACAGCACTAATACACTTGGGAAAGTTATGCATCTAACTATACTGCCTTCAGCTCTGGATAAATATTAGGGCAGACTGGGATGTTTATCCTTGTTATGGCAACAAATCTAGGAGGAAAACTTTGCGAAACTCCACTAAAAAATTGGGTAATTATGAACTTTAGTTGGCCAAATTCCTAGCATAAAATTGTGCGTGCGCATTATCTGAAATGAACTTAATTGTTATTAAGAACACATTTTATGATATTTTTATATGTTATAGAAACTTGTTCGAAAACAATACAACTGCATGCTTTAACACAAAAACATCATAAAATGTGTTCTTAATAATAATTAAGTTAATTTCAGATAATGCGCACGCACAATTTTATGCTAGGAATATGGCCAACAAAAGTTCATAATTACCAAAAATTGACCTTTGTGAGTGTGGAGGGTCGGTAAATACATCTAAGCGGTCTGTATCAACACACAACCGGACAGTCGAAGAGGCTCCCTACGACCAATTGGCTGGTCACGTCAAGCTTTAGCACCTATGATTGTCTCAGCCTTATTGCCCTTATGGCAAGCCCCAACTCTTCTATCATATATGTACTAGTAGGCGGTGGCTAGGGATCGTCGTGTCCTGGGTATAACGTTACATTTACATTTCACATACCCTTGGGAAAGGTATGCATGAAATTACACTCCCTCCCGCTATGGGTAAATAGTAGGGCGGACAGTGCTCTTTAACCATTGCTAGGTAACCAGTCTAGGTGAAGGAAAATTCAAACCTGTTAAACTCCGTTTAAGAAATTGACCTTGTGTCACATCCTGCTCTTGTGATATATATATACTCAGGAACAGCTGAGCTTGTACTGTCACACTAACGGGTTTCCGGTTCGTTTAAAATAAAATAAAATTAGACTGCAATGCTTTCCAATTGTTCGAGTTATTTAAATCCAGGTAATGGCGGTTAACCGTGCTGGTTAAATGACAACACCCAGCAAATAAGAAAAGCTTTTACTTATATTAATCGAAAAACAAGTTTCAGATTTTCTCGCAAACACAGCGACTGCCCCCAAGCCAAACA
>CM042150.1:110078544-110113544 GCA_023376005.1 Doryteuthis pealeii | reverse complement strand
AGAAGATTGTTTTTGTATCTGAGGTGGAGCGCCACAACTACCACCAGCTCCTTACTTTACCGCACAGATCTCTGTGCTACTCATACACTGAGTTGACGAAGGCCGGTATCGAACTTGTGGTTTCTAGCCGAACGCTCTACTGACTGAGCTAACCCGGTCCCTTAGGCAATTTATTGAAACTAAATGCAATTCAGTCATAAGCTGTATATAGTAATTAAGAATAGTTAAAAAAGAATTTATCCATAATTTACATAAATCAGAGATCTATTTAATTCTAAGATATTCTAAAATTCTAAAATAGGGTTAGGGTTAGCAGTTATTATTATAACCTTATAATATGCTTATGGCCATTCAAAATGTAAACCACATACTATAATGGTACCGATTTTTCTTTTCTTTTAAGAAAAATTATTAAATACAAAAGTTTTTAACCTAAACTTATAAAAATCTTACTCTACTTGCTGCGCCGTGCTCAAAGCCTAGACAAGCAATGATCGTCTGTACACAGACTGGATCTCTCTGGTGATCGTAAAATATGAGAACAAACGTATGTATTTAATAGTTTAAACACCATTCCTTTACGGTAGCTGACAAATGGCCGAAAAGTTAAGAAGTCGGACGGACAAAAAGTCTATCGGATTTCGATCCTGTTCGTAGTTAGTTGTTGTTGTGTTTAGCCACACTGAAGAGGCGTGAAACGCCGAAACACGTTGTCTGTGGATGACCTATTATATATATATATATATATATATATATATATATACACACACATCACTTTTTGTTCATCTTATATATATATATATATATATATATATATATATAATAAAGAAAATGATTTACTAGGGAATCGAATATCGAGCAACAAAGGCGGTCGACACAAATATTAACCGAATAATTAAGGGTTATAAAGAACATGAAGTGTCAGTAGAGCAGATGTAGTAGAAAGGTGTATCTTGAAATTGTTATGGCTATAATTCACTTCCGTAGTGTCTTTGATTAATCAATTTCTCGATTAATTCATTATAATTAACCCTGATGAACCTTTTTTAGTGAAACGTAAGTAGATTATCTATATATACCTTTCTTATATATATATATATATATATATATATATATATATATATAAAAGAGAGGTGTATGTAGATAATCTACTTATGTTTCACTAAAAAAGGTGTATATATATATATATATATATATATATATATATTATATATATATATATAAAATGAATATATAAACGTTTTATATATTTATTTATTTGATGACAAAGGAACAGTCACGGCCATTTGGTTTCACGTGACTGTTCATTTGTCATCAAATAATAAATATATAAAATCTTTATATATTCATTTTATTATATTATATAATAGTTCTATTTTTTATATTGAGCACTCTCCCTATAATACTGCACTTTGGCACACCGTTCCAGTAAAAGTGAAAAGTGCCAATCCCACGCTATAGGAAAGGAATAAATAAAGGAAAGAAAATGTTGAATGGACAAAATTGGATTTATTTTTTTATTTATTTTACTGACACGTGTTTCGACCAGGAGTTTATCCATGTATACATGTATTCTATCTATTATCATTTTAAATACAAAATAAAATAAAATAACAATAATAAAAAAACTACAGAATTTTTTTTTAGTATACAAAAAAATAACGGCCTTCGTCAGAAAAATTCTTATTGTTTTAAATAAAATAAATCCTATTTTATCCATTCAACATTTTCTTTCCTTTATTTTTCATTTCAACACACACACACACACACACACACACACACACACACACATATATATATATATATATATATGTGTGTGTGTGTGTGTGTGTGTGTGTGTATTATCATTTTTCACCTTCAAAATACGTTTATTTTGAATTTGCAAATTTTATTTATTTTCGAAGCAGACCCCACCTTCTTTAAATCAATGAACGTGCTCATCACTGATTACTTGACAATGATAATGTTCCTCAGCAGTTAATGGTTTCCCTTAAAAATCAACAAATGAATAAAGAAAGGTGAGAAGGATTTGGCAAATAGAAAGGGTGGATGAGTAAAAAAGGGAAGGGAGGACGACACAAGTTGAACACAGAATAAATTGGGGGAAAAGAAAAGAGTTTAGAGAATGAAACAATTAGTGTTTCTCAGGGTGGCAACCACGCCTTACTGTTTAGACAGCTTCGTCGTCACGTTGCTGTGTTTGGATAAATGTGTCCACCATCGTGTATCGACAAAGTGTTCCTAAATCTGTAAAATCACATAAACAAACTGATAGATAGAAAGAAAGAAAGAAAGAAACACAAACACAAACACACACAGACACACACACACAGACACGCACTACCGGTTTTGCTCTGTCGATAGAGCGTCTGTTTCTGGACCCTGTGGTTTCTGGTTCGATACCAGCCCGCACCACCTCAGCATATGAGTAGCATAGGTATCTTTGCGGTAATGTATGAAGCTGATAATAGGTGTGGCGCGAAAACAATCTCCTCGGTCTAGCGCTAGCAAAAAGAGGATAGACTACCTCGCTGTCTGGCTGATACCGACTTTAGGCCACCCCGACGACTTCACTTATATATATATATATATATATATATATATATATATATATATATAAAATATTATTAGAGGTACAATTAAGGGTCTACCATGGTTTCAATCAAAATGATTTCATCAGGACACTACCCTATATTTAACTAAGTCGATGTAATTCCTTAGTTAAATACACGAAAACTAACTTAAATTTAACAATAATTGGATACTATATATATATATATATATATATATATATATTATATATATATATATATATATAACTAAATAATAATAATAATAATAATAATAATAATACTAGTAACTAATATAAAATTACTAATGATAATGACTAATAGATAATATAAAAAATCTAAAAGAAATATATATATATATATATATATATATATATATATAACATTGGCCCTTCTGGGCGTGTGTCCGGTAGCTTCGGCCACTGGACTGTTAGTGATCCCAGGGGGCCATCCCTCCAGGCAATACCTATCCCCTTGATTTAAAAGGACAGAGCTGGGTTTATTGCCTAGTGCCTGAGGCGCCTCCTTGAAGGGGAATGCCGAGGGGATATTTCATTTTAAAGTTTTTGTTTATTTTCAGCAATTTTGTTAAAAATAATTTACGTTATTCTTAATTTTTACAAAATTAAAATAATAGATTTAGAAAATTCTAAAAATATTGCCACGGTGAAAATAAACCTACAACTCGTCACAATTTAAGTATCATAAAATTTATTTTAGTTAAAATATTAAATTCCTTAGTAATTTTCATTTGTACATAATTTTCTAAATATTTTAAAAACATAAACCCCCTTCCAATAAAAATCCACTAACTGCAAAACAATGTGATATCTGCCTTAACCGGCAATGTAACAATTACTATAAACCTCCCTTGTTAAATATAACTTACAATACCAATTCTAACACAACTGGTAAGCCATTTTTAAAAATCTTTTTAAACATTAGTCGAGTTTGAACACCTACACTTGTTACATAATCTATGCATAGATTATTGTCAAGCCCCTGTATTTCTGAAGGGATGGCCCCTTTTCATATCACGGGAGGGACTTTACATGGAATATTACAGAAAGCCCGCGAAATACGTGAAGTCACGTGGGACCTGGTTGGGTCTCACGTTTCAGCTTGGATGTCAGGCAGAGAAGATGTATCTGCTTTAGCTGGAGCTCACTGCACACGCGTGTTATGTTTAGTTAGAGAAAAATGTTTAGTTGAGTAAATAAAGGTTTAAATAAATAATATGGTTTTATTGTTGATGAATGTCTTGGCAACAAGACTGACCTAGAAGAAGAAATGATTCAAGGAGGACCAACCAGCAAGAACAGAGAAATAGAGGCCCAGACGCTAGAAGAAGAACGTAAGATACCAGAGATGAGCAGAAGAAGAATAGAAGTAAAGAAAGGGTATACAACACACTCACATTTTCAGGCAAAAAACAAAAAAACAAAACTATTTTAATTTTTTATCTGTATAACAAACAAATAAAGCATATGTGAAAACCTTTACAACTTAATTTTTTTTACATAAGACCCTCCACCATTCTCCAAAAGGCTCCCCTGAGTATAATACTGTAACAAGAATGAAAGTAAACTCAGTTTCCCCAATCTTCTACTACCAAGTGTCACGCAATCAAGTCCAACGCATATGCTCACTAGTCTCTAGTCTCTTCAGGTGTGCGCCCCGCTCTCCCAACTGCCAAAGTCTTCTATATGCAACAGTAGTACTACACACGCCTCTCTCTTCTCGACTGCGGTTTTCTCCCCCCCCCCCTTGTATGGAGGGTAGACCTTAAATAATCAGTAACTGTTTACATCCGGGCTACTCGCACTCTGCATCGCCCGTCACGTGTCACTCCTCACGACGAGGAGGTGGCAAGTTCAATTTCTGTGGTCACTCGCCACCCGGGGGGGGGGGGGGGGCGAGTGACCACAGAAATTGAACTTGCACAGGCCAAACATATCCGGACGCGCTTTTTTCGTGGGAGTAGGGAATCTGCTCGTCCACAGATACTAAACATTTTCTGATGGTGAGGCTTCAGTTCCGGATCTCTGGAAAGTGTTCGGTCATTCATTCATTGTTATTACTCCCGCATTTCCTTTATCCACATTGACTGTCTCAGGGGTCGGGTTCATCTGTTTGAAAATTATTCGCATTTGATAGGAATATTTGATCTAATATAACCATGAATTATTTGTAGTAAGAATAGTTACTTAAATCTATAATTGTTTAATAAAGATTATTATTAGTTACTTGAAACGATATAACTGTGTGCAAAGAAATCAGTATTATTACATAGAAACAATTAGTTAAATCACATAATTACTTGAATATTCATGTACAATGAATGTGATTTCTTAACCTCTAGAAATAAAATCAACCTTTAAAATCAGTCAATCAATCAATAAATCCATCAATCAAACACACACACACACACACACACACATATATATATATATATGTAGAATTAAACAAAAGACACATCTCCTGTTTAACAATTCTATTTTTGATCTTTACGAGTTTTCTGTCCAACTTTTTAATGTTTGGTTGGAATTCGTGGATATGTCCACCAAAGTTCAGTTCCCGAGTACTTTCGGCACTTCAAAGTGCCATCATCAGGGGTGATGTGTTCCTGTAAAAAAAAATTAAATTAATGTGGAGGCTGGGAGGAGAAGAATTGATGAGAAAGGTGTTATAAGCATTTTAGAATGTGTGTACTGCATTGGAAATTAATTTTTTAAAGGATGGTTTGCATTGTTTTATGTATAAAGCTTCTAAAGTATTTGGAGTTTTTGTTTATTTTTTTCTTTGTGCAGAATGTGTGCATTTTCCGTTAGAATATTTCGGTAATTAGAGTGGGGGCATGAATGTAATTTTAGGCGTTGTGAAATAGAACTATTATCTGTTAAATGGAGGGTTAGACGACGTGACAATGTGGTTGAGGTGAATCCAATATATATATATATATATATATATATATATATATATATATGTCTGTGTGTGTATATATATATATATATATATATAATTTTATTGAATTTTTTATTAAAAAGATTATTCTTTTTTTTAGCCATGATTTTATTCTCATTTTGATCTGTTGGGGTTATTTTTCCTTACTTGCTATAGTTTTCCGATAGGTGGCGTTGCGCCCGGAAGTATAGAAAGGCAGTGCCGCCAATATTAAATTTCTTTCTTTTAGATTCCCCATCCGTCAGAGCTAACACAAATTGGGTTTCTGTTCTTTAGAACTGGGGGTCTTGCCCCCCCCCCCCAGCCACAAGCATTCTGTGTACCAGTTGCACGGACTATTCTACCTCCTATGTCTTCGCAGAGGTTCCACGCATCGGTTGCGTCTTTTCTACATACCCGTTACACGATGGTTTTTCTACACAGTAAGTGACAACGTTTATTCACCATTTAGTCATCTCAAGACTATCTACCCTTATGGCAACCCCAACCCTTTTTATCATATGGGTGCTAGAAGGCGGTGGCTGAGGGTCTATATGTCCTGGGAATGACGTTAAAGTTTATCTGATGATGAGGTTCCAGTTTTGGGGATTGTGGAGCACCCCTTCATCACCATTGCTCCCTGGTAAACTCTGGCTCGGAGTGGTAGTGCCTGTTAGGGTCCCACCTATGGGCTAAATAGAAAAATGTATTTATAAAAACAAATTGTATTATCCATGAAGAATTAATTTATTTCAAATCTTAATCGGCATTAAATAACCCACTGAGGTTGATATGCCGTAAAACAAACCAAACCAAGACAATCTACAAATCCTATTTTCCTTAGAATAGTCATCTATCCTGATTTGTATTGTTTCTGTGAAAATTTGAATATGTCGGAGAAACAAAATTGAATATGTTGGAGAAAAAAATGAAAACTACTCATCTGCAATCTTCTGAGGGAAGAAAGCAGGAATAAAGATTGCGTAGTAATTTATGCATGTGGCTGGTGTCTACTTTCCTATTGATTAGTCGAATTGGTTAATAAATACCTTGTCACCACTCACGAAGGTACTACGTTTTTTCTGGACTAATTCTACAAGACCTAAGGTGACGATTCCTTTTTACCTACTTGCAAGGTCGCAACAAGGTTTGTTGCAAGCTTTTCCCCGTTTAAGCTTGACCAGGAAGTCTTTATTTATCTCCTCACTGAAGTGAACTGGCAACTCACCAAAAATAAAGTCTATTTGTTATTAGTTTAGTCGGAATTTGTTCAATATTTATGTTTATACCAGATTTGAGGAAATTGTAGACACCAACTATCATTCATTTCAATAGATCCAAACCTTTTTACTTTTTTTAATCTAAAATTTTATTCCTTTTTTCATCCAAACTTTTATTCATTTCTTTTTAATAAAAATTCTAATCTTTACATCCCAACTTTTATTATTATATGATTAGACAGTTTGATGGCTCAGCTCTTTTTGTTCTTCTTAGGTATATGCAACACAATCCCCTTTAAATTGTTGAAACCAAAAATCTGTGATTTTTAGTGCTAAATGACTTCTAACAGCCTTAGGCCTTAGCCGGAATTTGAACTCTGCACGCTGTTTTCATTTTCTTTGCCTATATCCATTTAAATCGTAACTATTTGAATTCATATATTTAACCTTAATCAAACCTCTAATCCCATTGGTCATCCCTTCCTTGCTTAATTCCAGGTCTTATTTGGGAAATGGGGGTGAACTTTGCAATTTCCTCTCTAAAATGGCCAAAGGCGAGACAACTTATCTTGGAATTCCCAAAGACTTGAAATATTTAATCAAAGAATTATTTAATTGAATTCGTGAATTTAAACCGTTTCTTGTCAGGATTTGCTTTAAATACAACAGTTATGCTATTGCGCTCCTGAAATCTCCATGATTTCATAACCTTCAGTTATTAATAAAAATTGTTTTACATTATTAATACTGTTGACCATATCTACGTGATATTTACCGCGTACCCCACATGTACGGGTCAGGCACAAAGTCCCTATTAACGTGGGACCACCCACGGCCGAAGCTCGTGGAGTGGCAGGTGAAAAATTGCGTCGATCCCGTCGGCATTCCCCCTCAAGGGGGGCGCCTCAGGCACTGGGCAATAAACCCAGCCCTGCCCCTTTAAATCGAGGGGGCAGGTGTTGCCTGGGGGGATGGCCCCCTGGGATCGACGCTATTAAATCGTAAAGATCCAGGGCCGAAGCCACTGGACCCCGGCGTTGGCCGGATCTACGTGGTATTTACCGCGTACCCCACTTGTACGGGTCAGGCACAAAGTCCCTATTAACGTGGGACCACCCACAAACCGAAGCTCATGGGGTGGCGGGTGAAAAATTGCGTCGATCCCGTCGGCATTCCCCCTCAAGGGGGGCGCCTCAGGCACTGGGCAATAAACCCAGTCCTGCCCCTTTAAATCAAGGGGGCAGGTGTTGCCTGGGGGGGATGGCCCCCAGGGATCGACGCCGTTAATTATAGCACTCCCCACCCGTTGGCCGGATCTACGTGGTATTTACCGCGTACCCCACTTGTACGGGTCAGGCACAAAGTCCCTATTAACGTGGGACCACCCACGGCCGAAGCTCGTGGAGTGGCAGGTGAAAAATTGCGTCGATCCCGTCGGCATTCCCCCTCAAGGGGGGCGCCTCAGGCACTGGGCAATAAACCCAGCCCTGCCCCTTTAAATCGAAGGGGCAGGTGTTGCCTGGGGGGATGGCCCCCTGGGATCGACGCCGTTAATTATAGCACTCCCCACCCGTTGGCCGGATCTACGTACTAATAACACGCAATTGTATTTATATATACAACAAAATAGCGGTTTACAGTTTGAACGAGAAGGCTAATTTGCATATTGATATTTAAAATTTTATTTTAATAAATATGTGCTTGGTATTATTGATTTCTAATTGTTTGGTTTTATCTTAAGAAATATAAACAAAAATCTCGTGGATAAATCTTAAAAGAAATTTATTTACAAGAAGAAATAACTGTAATATCATCCTTTACTTCCTATTTTAACTAAATAGTTAAATTAGGAAAATTTACCAATGAAAGAGGGGAGTAATGGAAAATGATGGAATAGTTAGTTTCAAATTGTTCTATTTTTCGATTATACCCCCTCTGCTGCAGATCTTTTTATCTGCATTCTTAGTCAGTTTCATAAGCCTTTCTAATTTAATATAATATTTTATTATATCAAAACTTAAATACTTGAACCCGGAGGGTGCATATATTTGCTAGTAGTTATAAGAAAAGTGTTTGCTCAATACTTGTTCAATAGTTATTTAGTCTATTAAAAATTGTGACATGTCAGTAATAAGATATTTTTGTCCAGATCTCATGAAATTGAACAGAGTGCAGTGGATATTGATTCATGCCTTTTAATATGGTGATATTTTTAAACAGCAGATTAATTTGGATTATTGGGACCATTGTCCCCATATTTATTGTTATCTGTACAACGTTTCAGTCGATGTGCCCTCCGGCTTTCTTCAGGTCTTTCTTGTCGAACTCGGTAACATTCTCTTCGAACTCGAAAACGTTCACTAGTCCGAAAAGAAAATCCGAAGAAGACTGGAGGTCACATCGACCGAAGCATTGTACAGATAACAATGAAGATGAGGACAATAGTCTGAATAATACAAATTATCAAGCATAATCTAAAAAGTTCAAAGAAATAGCACAGCTTAAGGTGAATAAAAAAGGTAAACTAGCGATTGACACTCGAGAGATGCTTTCACAAGTCCTTCCACTGACGAACTGAACGAACAATGCGTCAAGATGTGGACCGAAAGGACGTAGGTAACGCGCACGAAAACAAACAGGAACACTACATCGTATTCAGTTACTGAAAATGTGTTCGGCTTTTAGAGTAAAATCTCGAAAAAAAAAATTCGGATTTAAATTTTTTCAGATTCTGGGGGTATCACGGTATTGTTGGAAAAAAAAGAAAACATTATGAAGGGTGCTTGGCTGCGAAATTAGCATGCTTGCCTGATACCTTTTTAGTCTTCTCAAACTGTCCTTCGGGACGGGGGCCAGTGTGCTTCGGCACAGGTACAATTATTAGCGTCGATCCCAGAGGGCCATCCCTCCAGGCAATACCTGCCCTTTATGGGCAGGGCTGGGTTTATTGCCCAGCGCCTGAGGCGCCCCCATTGAGGAGTAATGCCGAAGGGATCGCCATAATTTTTGTTCTCTCCCACCCATTAGCTTCGGCTTGTGGGTGGGCCCACGTTAAAATGAGGCCTTGTGCCCAGTCCATACAGGTGAGGTATGAGACAAATACCCCTTTTTAGTGTATTTGTTAGTTATGCTTATTTAAATTTACTCTTCATTTTGATTGGTTGACACCTTTATATTAACTTTTCTCTTTGTTCGGAGGTTATATTTAGTTTTCAAGGGCACCTCATGTGGTGTAATGGTTAGCAAGTTAGATTCGCAGACCATTGTTAGGGAGTTCGATTCTCACTGGGCGCCCCATAATCTGGCCTTGTGCCATATCTAAGCTAAGCTTAGTAAATAAGTATTTAGTTTTCAACTAATATTGCTGGGAGTAGGCAACCACAAATGCCTTTACCAGACCTACAGATTTTTAGGTATCAATGAAACATTGCAATCTTTTGACTACCTTCTGAATCAGGGAAGTTGCTTTTTTCCTTATTCTCCCCACTGTCGTAGGTAGTAGCACTTTTCGTAGGTCGGCCATTCCCCAAGTGGCGATTAGCCCTATTATTTTGGTGTTTTTTTTTCCGCAGTATACGTATAAATGTTCACTACAATTTTTGATGGGATCTATGCTTGTTGTATAATAATAATCCAAACACTGAAGAATTTGTTGAATAAAGACGAGAAAGCCAAAAAAATCAATGAAAAACAAAGAGCTACCATACTTAGGAGTTAATGGTAAGTGTTTGGTGCACCCCCCTCACCAAGAAATCTTCATATTTTCAAACTAGAAGTGGCTACCCAGAATCGCCTGGGAAGAGGTAGGGAACCATGGTGTATTGATTTGTTTACTTCTGAGATTTACAAACGCTGGAAATTTTTATGTAGATTTTCAATGTTATTTCTATGTATATTTTGATTTTTAAATATCTTCGAATATAAAGCAAATCTTCTTCATAATTCTTGCACAAAAAGCAAGAACTGGTGATAATTAATATGTGTATATATATATATATATATATATATATATATATATATATATATTTACTTTATCGGTAATTGTTTTATTTTCGAAGTTTCATCCATACGTAGATGTTTTATATGTATAGATGGCTTAACAATTATTGCATATAGATATGTAGATTCATCAAAAACAGGGCATTCAAAATACAAACAAGAAATACTCGGTTTGGCGTAGACAAAGGATGTGTTTTTTTTTCTCAGCTTGCATATTCAACAGATGTATCTCCAACGAAAGACCCACCCTGTCGGCTGGGGCGTTAGAATGCACCGACTGCACCTCTGCAGAGGGGCAAGACTCCCCCAATGGGGCCACCTGTTGGCCGTGGGTGGCGACCCGTGATGCTTAAGGATAGAGCCCAGGTGGATGTGCAGTTCATGACATGCAATACTCTACTTTGGCCCTATCTTGGGCTAGACGGGCGGTCGGAGAGGCCCCTTCCGATCAATCGGCTAGTCACGTCAAGCCCTAGCACCTATATGATTTTCCCAACCCTATTGCCCTTATGGCAAGCCCCAACCCCTTTTTATCATATGGGTGCTAGAAGGCGGTGGCTGCGAGTCTACATGTCCTGGGAATGACGTTAAACTCTATCTGATGGTGAGGTTCCAGTTTTGGAAGTTTGGGGAATGTGGAGCACACCTTCATCACCATTGCTCCCTGGTACACTCTGATCCGGAGTGGTAGTACCTGTTAGGGTCCCATCTATGGGTTAAATAGAAAAATGTATTTATAAAAAAATTGTATTATCCATTAAGAATTGATTTATTTCAAAACTTTATCGGCATTAAATAACCCACTGAGGTTGATATGCCACAAAACAAAACAAACCAAACCAAATCCAACGAAAGACTGGTGAGTCCCCGTGGCGTACTGGCTAACATGCTGGACTGCCATAACGTAGTAATCGAGTTCAAACTCCAGCCTTTCTGTTCTGTTCTCTTTCAATTGATCTGCCATTAAACAATCCGAGAGGATGAATCCATCTTGGGTTATTTTATGCATAGAGGTTAGGGAATTGCTTTAATGTTACATTCATGTTTTCGTTTTGTATGGTTGTTTCAGAAGTTTTTTTTTTCTCAGATAGATGAATATATAGGTAAATATGAATAGAGTGAGATAGATTGAGCGACAGATTATCGAATACGAATAACCGGTAGTGACACGCTGGTTAGAAATGACCGGGGAATAATGGCAATGAAGGAATACTCTACAATTTTTAGATCTCTAGAGACTAAAAAAATGGCGACTTTTTGTAATCTACTTTTGTTTGTAGGATGAGTTCTAGAGCTTCTCTACTGCTCAAAATTGGTTTATCAAAACATGTTTGCCGAAGGAATCCATAAATGCTATGACAAAGTCTGAAAGTTAACCAGGTTTAAGTTATTGATGATTTTTTATTTTTTCCATAGCAAGATCAATATCCCGATGTGGCAATGTATCTATGAGATTTTTTTCCTATCATTATTTCACACATATTGAACATTTGTACCAAAGAGATAGTTTGGTGTTTGCTCAGAACCGAAGCTACATTTAAAATCTTGCAAATCAGAAATCATAAATTAAAACTGGTTAACTTTCTGACTTTTTCGGATTCATTGGGCAAACCCATCAAATTTGCCGAGCTAAAAATCTACTTAACTCCGTTAATTGTTGAAATTGGAAACTCAAATTTTGGGGATTGTTTAACCTGAACATAGTCCACACATGTACGAAATTTCAGAAAAATTGAAGGGGGTGAGTGACATGGAATTAGCCATATATATATATATATATATATATATATATATATATGAGTGATTATAAAGTAACTCCCTATTTTAAAAGTCTTATGATTTATTTCAGAACTATCGTTTTTACAAAAAAAAAAAAAAAAAATGAATGAGAAGAACATACGTACCATGGAGTTTTATCTAAAATACTATATTGGCATAAGCATTCGTTTCCAGCCTCCCAAGCCGCTCGGGAATCGCATCAAATGATCTTCCCAGAACTCTTGAGGAAAGGCAGAAATAAATTCTCGTATTTATCCTCAAAGTTCTTCCAAAGTCGTTGGTTTCATAGAGAAGACTTGTCCCTTCAACCAACCCCCACCCCCCCAAAAAAACATCTCAGGGTTTTAAATCGGAGATTCTGGCCGGACACTCATGCAGACCCCCTTCTACCCATCCATCACCCAGGAAAAATGGTGATTCAGCCAATCACAAACAACAGTAGCAAAATCTTGAAGTACCATCTTGCATAAAAATAAAGTCTTCAATATTCTTACAAGTATTGACAACTGGCCAAATTTTAGTTTAACATAGGGGGTTACTTTACAATTACCCTGTATGTGTGTGTATATATATGTATGTGTATATATATATATATATATATATATATATATATATATATACTGTTCTGATGTTGCCACTGGTTTTATTTACCATCTTGGATTTATGATGTTCTGGATTCTGATCTTTTTTCCCCCAAGTTTTATCAGAATCTTCATTGTAATTCTTCGTCTTTCCATACCAGTAATTTCTGTTCTTAATTTCTTTGTGGAATTCGTCGATTTCACAGTGACCTTTCCGCTTGAATGTTGCAAAATTTATGAGAGAGAAAGAGAGAGAAGAAAAATGGGACAAAAGAGAAAAAAAGAAAAGGGAAAAAAAGAGAACAGTAATGGCATTTTTACGAAAACTTCCCATCCTTCCATTAAAAAAAAGAGAAGAAATAAAATAAACAAAAGACTTTTTTTCTTTATCCCTTCCTTTTTATTTTTCAAAGCCTCGTTTTGATTCTTTAACCGCCATCTTTTTTCTATTGTCTTTACCGATCGGCTGCAAACAAGCAATTGTTCTGATTCACTGACCCAACTTATAATAAAAAAAGAAACCACTTCTTTTTACCGCCGCTTGCGCATGTCCATTATTTATCTCCGTTCTTATTTTCACTATTCCGTTAATCCGTTATTCGGATAGATCGTGTCTCGTAATTATCTGCCTGTCTTTATTGGCTCGTTATTTTCTATTCTTCGTTCCTCTTCTTCAGTAATTTCAATCTCTTATTTTGTGCAGATGCCGGACAACGAATAAGGCGACAGGGAGGGTAGAAGGACAAAAACATATCAGAGACAAACCCGGTTGTTATCGAAAAGCGAATGGACTTTACGCTTCATCTTTCTACCAGTGAATCATTAGTTGTGCCCAAAACACTGGCACTAATCTTGTTTCATTGCGTCTCCCCCCTTTTCACTTTTCACTTTTTATTTCTATCAACTTATATGTAGTGCCCGTAAATAGAACGAAATAAATTGCGACCAGCCTGGCCAGAAGAACATTTTTTTTGTTAATATTTCAGCTCAAAACTTGCAATCTTCAATTGCCGCAGTTTCTCGTAAGAGCAGAAGACTGGCACCAGAGAGGCTACCAGTTGCAGAAGGAGACCAGCAATTTTTGTTCTGTAAATACATTTGAGTAAAAGAAATCGTCACTTTGATGAAATAATGATACACTTTCCATTATCGACAGCCAACCATTAGGTTACGACATTTCTATTGTCGCCAGCCATTTTCTTTTACAAAGGGTTAGATTAATGAAAAAGAAAATAACCCTAACCCTATCCCTAAAAAAGAAATAAATTAGTTCTTTTATTCCTTAACTAACGTAATATCTGGCTGCCAATAATAGGTAAGTGCTAAATTAACTTCACGGTCAGCATGTGATACAAGGTCAATATTTAAGCGCACTACAGCCTCGACCGCCCTGTCAATTGGGACAGAATACGCCGACATCACCCCTGAAGAAGGATAAAATCTTCCCCACCCTAATGGGGCCACCTGTTGGCAGTGAAGTGCTACCTATGATGCGTAAGGACGGAATCCTGGTGGCTGCGCAGTCCATGAGTACGGCCGCGGTTTGGATTCGAAATCGAGTCGTCAATTCCATTTCCTACGTCGATACCCGTTACGCATCCTTCTAATCAGTCGAACATACTCGTATTTTATATTATATATTTATATTTTCGTTTTTAATAGAATTTGTTGAAACTTAAAACCTGTTTTTTTTCCCTTCGCCACCATACGCTTCATACTAACCGTTGATATAACATTCACTATCAACATCTCTTCCTTTTCTGGTCTAATCGTCGGTGATCGAGATAGCACATACTCTAGGGGGAATCTTTTTTCCTTACTTATATTGTTACATAATCTATGCATAGATTATTGTCAACCCCCTGTATTTCTGAAGGGATGGCCCCTTTTCATATCACGGGCGGGACTTTCCATGGGTTGGCTCTCAGTTTCAGCTTGGACGTCAGGCAGATAAGATGTTACTGCCTTAGCTGTATGTTATGTTAGTTACATGAAATGTTTAGTTAAGTAAATAAAAGCTTACATAAATAATATGGTTTTGTGGTTGATGAATGTCTTGGCAACAAGACTGATCTAGAAGAACTGAATTAAGTGCGACCGACCACCAAGACGAAGTCCAGACGCTAGAAGATGAACGTAAGATACCAAAGATGAGCAGAAGAATAATAGAAGTAAGAAAAGAAAGGGTATAAAACAATATTATAGTGTGGATTATTGGTTTGATTGTTTCCACAGAGACTTTACTCAAATCGATATCAGGATTTGTGATCGGTTACAACATTCATTAATATCTATCATTCATTTAATATCTATAGATATCATGATTTTTTTCGACTCTCTACCGGACCTACAATTCGAAAATAGGAGTAGGTATTTACACAAACCCGCCGCCATCGGCAGGATATGGTACAAGGCCAATTTTTAAGCGACGTACAGCTGGTTTGAATTAAGAGTTTTTCTATCCTAGACCTGTTGCCTAACCAAAGCTAAAGAAATCAGACTGCTGTACTATTTAACCATATCTTAAGGGGTTCGGTTGCGTGACAGAACAGATGAATTAATGATTTCCCTAAAGAAATGAGCGTCACGTGAAACTCGAACAGCCTTGGCCAGCATTTGAAATCGGATCATTAATTCCATTTCCTACGACGATAACCGTTACACAAGGCGCACCTTCTTTTTAACCAGGAGAAATATGCTCGCATTTTATACATCTATGAACATTATGAACTTTTCTCGATTCTCTGAAACATAAAATTCAAAACGAAAATAGAAGTCGGTATTTAAAAAAGTTCAATATATTTAACATGATTGTTATCGGCAAAAAGATGGGTTCATGCCTTTTCCCGAGGGAATTAGTGCGAAAGTGAAACACAGTCACGTGCAAGATTCGAACTCTGGTCACCGATTACATTTTCTAAGACCGCTAACAATTACGCTAAGCGTACTTCCTGCTTTTGAATTCATAGTTTTTTTTCTCTTTCTCCTAGGCCGGTTGCCTTATTAAAACTAAAGAGATCAGTTTGCTCTACTTTTGGTTCAGAATAAAATTAATCTTTTTATTCTGCCCACCCCCCAAAAAAAACATGTAGGGGGAGTGGCATACCTATTTATGGTTGGTTGGTTGTTTAGTTTAATGGCATATCAACCTTTTTTTTTATTTTATTTTTTTTTTAATGCCAAATTTAAAAAAAAATATTTTTAATTTATTTTTATTTTTTTAAATTTATGACTAGAAGTGGCTACCCGGCGTCGCCTGGGTAGAGGGGGGGGGTTAGAAGTTAGTCTCGCAGATTCATTATTACTTATCACAAGTTAGATCCTCACTGGATGCCCCATAAAATCCCCACATAAATATATAACAATATAGTAAGAAATTTTATTTCAATAATTTACAATAAAAAAAAACAACCAAAATACAATATAAATGAGGCGATTAATTCAATCAATCAACATCATATTTCAATTAACCTTCTGTTACTATACAAATTTTAATTTTTAAATATCTTCACAAATATAAGTAAAATCTTCATTATTTTTGCTCAAAAACCAAGCCCTGGTGATAGTAAATGTATATATATATATATATATATATATATATATATATATATATATATATTTACTTTGTCGTTAATTTTTTAAGTTTCCTCCGGACACGCACATACACACAACTGCCCTTTATATATGTATAGATTTATTTACATTCGCTTTATATGTATTAATAGATTGGTATAAATAATGTTCATTAACTTCATGTGTATTGGGTCTTATTCCTCTGCAGAGGTGCAGTCGGAAAAATTCTTCAATCCTCGCCGACAGGGTGGTTGGAGAGTAGATACTCGGGTCGCTGTATCCGTTTCCTAAGACGATAACCGTTACCCCACGAGCTTCCAAACGGAAAATTCAAGTAAGGATTATGATTGGCTAGACTATAACAGTTTGTGGAAGTTTCTGGTGATTTTAAGACTTGCTGTCCCTTGATCCCTAAATCTCAACCAGGAAAATTCTTGAAATAATAAATTCCGAAGATTTTTACTTTTTTTTAATCAACAGCGCGAAACAACTTAAAAAGTTCGCCACGCCGATAAGCGACAACGACACTATCTGCCCCGCTTGTCATTGAAGGGATTTGACCGGCTAACGACTAATTTTCAAATGTTGAAAGGTTCGAGTCCTGCCAACACGTGCTGATATTAAAATGCTTTTATCAGAGGACGGGTAAACTGGATTTATTCCACGACAAAAAAGAAAAGAAAGAAACGAAAAGAAAAAACAAAGAAATGTAAAAGAAGAAGCAGATACGAGTCCGCCGATAAGACCAGAGGAAATGCTGACACGAGCATGCGCGGAACACGAATCCAGAAATTGAATCAATCAACCCGCATGTTGAATGGAGGGAGAGAGGGATAGAGAGACGGAGGTTAATGACTGAATGATGTTAACTACGAAGCGCATGAGGCTGGTTATTACTTTTCTTTTGGGTTGCCATTTCCTTAATTGGCCGAGCATTAAAATCAAATCATTTGGCAAAATTTCTAACAAAATGTTTCATGAAAAAAAAAAAAAAAACCCAAAAAACAAACGATACCGCACAGTGACAAAAACAAAGAATTAGAAACCGAAAGGGTTGGCTGTTTTCTCTTATGGCATATCAAACGTTTAAGGTTCATTTAATGCCGAATTAAGTACTTTTGATAAACAAAGAGGTTTCGTACAGTACCGGATGTTGCTTAAGTGGTCACCCAATTGCTAGTTAACTTCGGTGTTCTAGTGAGAACCGGTGCTTTCAGTGTGACACGACTGTAATGAAGATCGTTGTAGTGTAGAATAGCTCTTTCGTTACCATTACTCCCGGGTCCACTCAGAACTGTGTGGTAATATCTGTTAGACAAAGAATAATGCCGAATAATTGCTGGTTTTATTAGTTTATAATTCGGTGTAATTCAAATGTATACCCTTCAGAGTGGGCTGGGGAAGTAATACTCTCACCGCAAAAAGTGGTTACCCTTGATACGACACTGAAATTCATCAGTTCTGAAGATCTTGGTTGGTTTTACGGTACGTTAACCCTTTTCTGGTCATTAAATGCTGAATCAAATCAGTTTGATAAACAAATGACTCAGGTTGTTTACAGTACCTGCTGTTGATTAAGTCATCATCCAATTAAGCATTGAACTGACTCATCGTTGCTTAACTTTTGTGACCTAGCCGGAACCAATGATTTCAGGGTGACTTGACCATGTAAAAGTAAAGTCGCCGGGGCGGCCAGACAGCGAGGGAGTCTATCACCTTTTCACTAGCGCTAGACTAAGGAGATTATTTTAGCATCTGAGATGGAGCGCCTCACTTTACCGCTCCTCTCTTTACCGCACAGATCCCCGTGCTACCCATACGCTGAATTGGCGAGGACCGGTATCGAACCAAGAACCTTGTGATTCTTAGCCGAACACTCAACCATTGAAGCCAAAAAGGTTAAGTATAATTGATTAACTGACTGATTTTAACAGCACATCTAGTTAATCTATCTATATATAAAGGGCAGTTTGTGCGTATGTATGTCGGAAGAAACTATGAAAATAAAACAATTAACGACAAAGTAAATATATATACACATGGTCTATCATCATATCTTGGTTTTTGAGCAAACATAATGAAGATTTGATTTATATTCATGAAGACAATTAAAAAATAAAATTTAAAAGATAAGAGCATGGAATTTTTTTGTATTTAATGTTGTAAATAGTAGACATTAATTTTTCATTTCAGATTGGCTGGATCAGCACAAGGTTTTTTTATGTAGGGATTTTAATGAGACATCCTGTGGGAAAGGAACTCACGATTCAGTAATTATGGATCTATGAGACTAAATTTAAAAAAATAAAATTCCCCCCTCTATCTAGGCGATACTGGGTAGCCACTTCTAGTTTACTTCTAAACCAAAGATAAAAATATCTTAATAATTCTATGAGAAAATTTTACGATCAAAACGGATATTAATAGGTGTTACTCATTACCAAACTTTACAGCACTGAAACATTTTAACTAAAAAAAAAATAAAACTGCTCATATATGCGGCCTAAAATAAAATTGAATAACCATATGTCGGGGTTGATTGATTGGTTTTACGACATTTCAATCCGACTAAGGTTATTTTATGCCTCGAGGTTAGGGAATCGCGTACATTGAGCATTTACATTGCACACAGTCCTGCGGTTTCAAGAATTCATATCTAACGCGGTCGGAGAAGCCCTCTTCGACGAATCAGCTGGTCACGTCAAGCCCTAGCACCTATACGATTGCCCCAACCCTATTGCCCTTATAGCAAGCCCCAACCCCTTTTTATCATATGGGTGCTAGATGGCAGTGGCTGCGGGTCTACATGTCCTGGGAATGACGTTAAACTATCTGATAGTGAGGTTCCAGTTTTGGAAGTTTGGGGAATGTGGGGCACCCCTTCATCCCCATTGCTCCCATGTCCACTCTGACCCGGAGTGGTAGTACCTTTTAGGGTCCTATCTATGGGTTAAATAGAAAAATGTATTTAGTAAAAAAAAAGTTGTGTACCCATTAAGAATAAATTTATTTCAAAACTTTATCGGCATTAAATGACCCACTGAGGTTGATATGCCGTAAAACAAAACAAAAAAAAAACAAATCATATCTAACACATAAAAAGGTAGGCGTTGTCCCTTCGAAGAAAAAAGATAAATAGAATGTTTAAAGAGGCTGAATCCCCGCGTGACCAACGGACACGTGACGTAGGCAACCACAAACAAGGAAATACATTTATGCAACCTCCCTCTCCCCCCGCCGACCTTGTGCCAAATCTAAGTTATACTTAGCTTTTTTTCCTTGCTGGATGTCCAATACAAGTGACCTTGTGTCACATGGGGAATGGGTCGAGTAAATATCAATTCAGGGGCAGTGATCAGCGTATTCTAATTCCCGCCGACGGGGCAAATACGGTTTAAATACACGGCTACAAACACGAAACCGCTAATAGAATTCACGATAATTCATCATATGCATATGTTTATTGATTCCCACTTAGTGTCAGTGTCAATTAGCAACTGATTCACTTGATGGGCCGACTAAACTAACACATACAAAAACGGAGATTTACACCATAGACAGGCAGACTGGCTCCAACCTTAGTAAATTTCTTATGAAATCTAATGCGTGTCTACCTTTCTAACACTTCTGTGCACTTGAGACATAGAGCTAACTTGCGTGTTAGGCTCAAGCAGTAGACGAAGGGACTGAAGTGTTAAGGCTCCACCCACTTATTCACCCCCTCCATCATCAACTAGCTAGAAAATATTTCAGATGTTTTGATTTTCAAGGTTAGGTTTGTTGGTTGGTTTGTTGGATATTACGGCATGTCAATACTTGTTGGGTTATTTTATGCTGAAGACATTTTGTTTTATTCATTCGAGATGAGTATTCAGTTTTTTATAAGCTCATTTTTTTAAACACGTTTTTACTCATTTCTTTCTATTGAACCCATAGATGGAACCCTAACAGGTACTACCACACCGGATCAGAGCAGACGTTGGAGCAATGGTGATAAAAGGACACCCCATATTTCCCAGAGTTTCAGAATTGGTACCTCACCATCAGATAATTTAATGTCATACCCAGGACATTAAGACCCTCAGTCACCGTCTTCTAACGCATATGATAAAAATGGTTACTATCAAAAATAATAATATTCATCAAGCCTCATCTCAAAAATTCAGAGAAATAATTCTCAGTTTTCAGACAAACAAAATTCACTGACAAATTACAGTCCTGTAGAAAGAGAAATTTGTCAATGAATGAAATTAAGATTTCAAACTTGATTATTGACCATGACAATAAGATGCATATACTTGTCTGAAAAAAGTATAATAAAAAACATAATTCATCTCAGAATTAAAACATTTATGAGCTGAATGTGTAGATTTAGTATGCTTTAGCTTATGAAATGTCCTTACATATGAATATGTTGAGCCAAATGTTGAAATTAATTGTCAGGCAAAATATATTAAAAAAATATTTTGATCTTATAAAAGTAAATTAATCTTCCTTTATAATTGTCTTTAAGCATCTCATTGGAGTGAAGGTTGATCACTTATATAAAACTGATGGAAGGTTCCCAATGATATATAAACAAAACACAGTTCTTTTTATATACATCTTATATTACAAAATTATATTAAAGAAAAACAATATAAAAATTATTCCAAAATAATAGCATATTCTACATAATCTATAAAGTGGATGAAATATCACATCAGACTGGATTTGGTAACCAAACCAAAGTTTGCCAACCACAGTCCTAAATGCTGGGTCATAAGCTAAAATTGTAAGAAACCATGAGTATCATAAACCTTTAACACAAACACTGGATATTTTTGGTAATCATTTAAAAAGGAATAAAAAGAAGAAAAATTCCATTTAAAAAAAAATTGATAGGAGCAATAGAATTAGAACAATTATAAGTACTAAAGTTTCAACCAATTGATTAAAGCGGGCCACCCTGACTACTTATCTAGCCTAAATAAGCGCCAAAGTAGAGTGTTGCATGTCATGGACTGCTCAGCCACCAGTATTTCATCCTTTAGCATCACAGGTCGCCATCCACGGCCAACAGGTAACCTACATTAGGGTGGGGTCTTACCTCTCAGCAAAGGTGCAGTCGGGTTATTCTAAAGCCCCAGCCGACTGGGCTGGGTTATATCTGGGCAAGGCAAGGAAGCGCGTGGTGTAATGGTTAATGTCATGGGAAATGGACTCGTCGCCCCGAATTCAAATCCTGGACGTGCTAATTGCATTTCACTTAGCGCTAATACCCTTGGGAAAGGTATGAATCCTACTCCCTCCAGCTATGGGTAAATAGTAGGGCAGACTGGGCTCTTTAACCTTGGTTAGGCAACCGGTCTAGGAGAAGGAAAACTCTGAATTCAAACCTGTTGAACTCCGCTTAAGAAATTGACATTGTGTCGCATCCTGCTCGTGCACAGGGTTGGTAAATATATATATATATATGGGCAAGGCTGATGTATATTTAGTCTTAAATATATTTATTTACTAAACCCTTCCACACGATCAAGATGTGACTAAGTTCAATTTCTTTTTCGGAGTTTAACAGGTTTGAATTAAGGGTTTTTCTCCTAGACTGGTTTCCTTGCCAAGGTTAAAGGGCACAATCTGTCCTACTATTTACCTATAACTGGAGGGAAAATAGTTTGATGGGTGAAATACAAAGAGACTAGTCCAGGATTTAAACTCGTCTCGGCGTGAAAATTTCTAACAACATTAACCATTACACTAGGCACCTCCCAATATAGTCTTCACTATAAGGCAAATTGGGTTCTATGGTTTGATCTGTGGGAAGCTGATGTATATATAGCCTTAACTATTGGGTAGATTCTATTCTAAGGTTAGATCTGGACAAAACTATATGTACATAACATAGTGTTAACTATAGGGCAGTCTTCACACTTTAACCTTGATTAGGCAACCAGTCTATAAGAAGGAAATCTGAATTCAATCCTCTGAAATTAACCTTGTATTACTTATTTTTCGGCTAGGAATCACAAAGTTCCTGGTTCGATACCAGCCCTCGCCAACTCTGAGGTGATGGAAGGTGTAGTGCTCCACCTGAGACGCATAAACAATCACCTTGGTCTTGTGCTAGTGAAAAGGGGTTGCATTTCTTCGCTGTCTGGCTGATACCGACTTTAGGCCAACCCGACGACTCTTTTTACTTATGATAAAAAGCCTCAGATATTGAATTTTTAACTACACCCCCGACAATCAATTTCTTTCAAAAATTAATGGTAATTTATGAGGAAGTGCGTCCCAGTCTCCTGCCTCAAGAGTTGCTGCCCGGTGACTATTAAAATAACGCCCAGCTCAAACTATTCAAAACTATCCATCTATCTATCTATTTAATTTGGTCATATTTATCTATATTACATTAAATACTAAGATTTTTTTTATTCATGTTTGTTTAATGTCTTGTTTTTAGTTTAAATAAACAAGAATTACAACAAAAAAAGAAGCGACCCCCCCAAATACATTTACTTGTCGAAAATATCTATCTCTATTAGTTCGTATCTATATATTTTGTTTGTTTATCTATCTATATATCTATCTATCTCAGCCTATTCAAAACTATATATCCATTTTCATATCTAAACAAGAATTACGACAAATTACGATAAATAAACAAGAATTACGACGAGCTGGGGTTGTTATTTTGATAGTCACCGGGTAGCGGTCTTTGAGGCGGGAGACCGGGACGCACTTCCTCATAAATTACCAAATTAATTTTTACATCATCACCTGAAGAGCGTTTTTTGGGGGTGGGGTGGGGGTGGATTGCCAGTAGGTATAATTATCGGATGTCGATGGGCTGTCATGAAGAAATAAGAAGGTAAGTAAAATATTTTCTGCGATTGTCCTTTATTCGGAGATCAAAACGTCCAAGTAAAATGCAATCGAAAATGGCGATATGTATCTATGCAGATCCCGAAATAGATTGTAAATAGGAACGGTGCCCCCCCTTTTAATATTAGATATCCGAATCCTCTTGGATAGAAATCGATTTGTCCCATTCACTTTGGAATTATCCGAAAGGACAATAATACAATGTCGCCGCGAATTCCTTAGCAAATGACCTTTGCAAAGAATTTAGAGAAAAATGATTGAAAAATGATATTGAACACTAGAAGATCTATGAACACTCAGCGGGTACAAATACAGAATAGTGTGCAAGAGATAATATCATTGGAATCGCATTTTACGTATAAATACTTACAAACCGAGTAAAATGTGACACAAGTTCAATTTCTTAATCGGCTTAAGAAATTGAACTTGGTTAGGCAACCAGTCTAACAGGTTTGAATTCAGAGTTTTCCTTCTCCTTGACGGGTTTCCGTTCCAAGTTTAAACAGCCCAATCTGCCATGCTATTTTACACACACCTGGAGGGAGAATAGTTGATTTTGCATTTTACGTATAAAGAGTATTAGATTACAGAAACCTTCGAAGCAGCCTAACCCTAAAACTAACAGTATCCCTTACTCTAACCCTAGTCCTAGCATCTCAAAGGTTTCGGGTATTTCCCCTGACCGTAAATATTGACCCTAGCCCTAAAACTACCCCTAAAAATTACCCTAACCCTTTAATTACCATAGGAAATAACCAATTGTGTTTTAAGAAAATTGAATGTCCATCAAGAATGAATAAAACAAAACGTCTTCGGCATAAAATAACCCAACATGGGTTGACATACGTTAAAATGAAAATAAGACCCCCAATTACTTTTGAGTTGTCTGAATCTTTTCCTCAAGGGAAAGATTTGCGCAGTTTATGGTTGAGCGTAAATGAGAGCTTTTCTCAAATGGTTTCTATTCTTTTGCAATCAAGCTGCCTTTTACTTGATTTTAAAGCCCCCAAACCGCTGATAGCTCTTATTTTAGAAATTTCTCTACGTTTACCCCTCCTGCAAAAATAACAACCTTGAGCAATAGATAAATACGAAAAATACGGCAACCGGTCAAAAAAAATAATACCTCTTCTATAATAGTAGTAAACAATAAAATCGGTGGAGTGACTTATTGTTGGTATCAGACGGACAGCGAGGGAGTCTATCTCCTTTCCCTAGCGTTTGACCACGGAAACTGTTTTCAGATCTGAGGCAGAACACCATAGCTACCATCAACTCCCCCACTTTACCCCACAGATCAAGGCTGTGCTACTAATACGCTGAGTTGGCGAAGGCCGGTATCGAAACCGGAAACTTGTGGTTCCTAGCTCAACTGACTGAAATTATGTACCAAAAAACAAAACAAAAAAAAAAACAACAAAAAACCACAAAAGTGTCAGCATTCAAATCTTATTCAGGGAGTTTTAATGGCGTCGTGGCTAACGTGCACGACTGGGACATCATAGTAAGTGAGTTCTAACTTCAGTCGTGCTATTACGTTCACTTTCGATTTAATATCATCGAAAAAGGTTTAACGTCCTTAATTCTCCAGCTATGGTTTAAAGAGTACCACTTCTGTTCTTCTATAAGGATAGCTTATGGCATTACATAACCCACGACGGTTTATATGCCATTAAAAAAGTAACCACGCCAAACCCAAATATTCGGGGAACTCAAAAAACATAGTTGAATAGATATGAACAGTCACGCACACACGCACGTAGGTATGAGGGTGACGATGGCCGAGCAGTTAACCTGTCCGACTACTGTTGAATCGATCGGAGTTCTATCCCGACTGTAGGTAGCTCACAAAATGTCTAGCCACACTGAAGAGACTTGATAAGTCGGAACACGTGTCTGTGGATGACTATAATATATATATATATATATATATATATATTTTTTTTTTTATTACTCGGAGGAGAAAAATACCGGATAATCCAATTTGCAAATAAAGAAATTTTACAAATAGGGAGCCGGAGAAAAAATGCAAAAAAAAAGAAAAAAAGAAAAGAAAAAAGGAAGCCGAATTATCAGTACAGTTAAAAAAAAATCAAATTGCTCAAAAAGGGACAACCAACCAACCAGCCAACCAGAATACACCTTTTTTTGGATTTTACCCTTCTTCAGGGGGTACAGTCAGCGTATTCTAAGCCCCGCCGACAAGTCTAGATAAAAAATGATGGAATCATTCAATGCTGAGTCAGAATTATGAGATTGCCTTGTAATTTGCATTTCGAAAAGGAGCAGTAGCACAAGTGTGCAGTTGAATTGGACGGTTTGCAGATATCAACGAGCTGTTGGGCGTTGGATAAGTGAATGAAAACAGAGTTGTTGGTTGAAACAACAAAAAGGATTATAAAATCCCAACGAGAAGGAAATTCAACACGGATGGAGGCGGAAGATGTTAGCTGTTTCCAAATCAGCTGTGTGTAAAATTTGATGCATGTGTAAACAAAAGGAGAAAGATGAAAAAGAAAAAAAAACCAAAAAGACCCCCAAAAACAAAATATGAATAGACACTACAAAAGAAATGGACTCAAAAGTGTTTGAACACTGTAGCAAACTATTTCAGTCTAAATGAATATATATATATATATATATATATATATATATATATATACATATATATATATATATATATATATAACACAAAGTCAATTTCTTAAGCGGAGGTTTGAATTCAAAGTTTTCCTTCTCCCAGAGTGGTCACCTAACCAAGCAAGGTTAAAGAGCATAGTATACTCTACAATTTACCCATAGCTTGAGGGAGAGTAGTTGGATGCATACCTCTCCCAATGGCATTAGCGCTATGTGAAATGCAAACAGCCTATATAACTGTTTATATAGAGGTTTTAGTGATCATCTAACTAAGGTTTTTGGCTTTTGTCTTCTTCAGGATACTATTTCATTTCTCTGATGTGTTTGTAAACAAACACGTTACGGTTAGAATTATAGACGCTATCAATTTTTTATTGATAGCGTCTATAATTTTAACCGTCTATAATTTTAACCGTAACGTGTTCGTTTACAAACACATCAGAGGGATGAAATAGTATCCTAAAGAAGGCAATAGCCAGAAACCTTAGGTAGATGCTCACTAAAACCTCTGTATAAACAGTTATATTTAAAAAATAAAGCTCTTACATTTGAAATTGAGCACTTTATTTTCCTTTATTTCATCTCGGAAAAATTACCAATGTTTATATATATATATATATATAATATATATTATATATATATATATTATATATTAGAAAGACACTCGAAACTAAAGATGAACGTCTATAAGAAGATTAAACATGGTTTATTTTAATGTTGATTTCTATGTAAAATTATACATAGGATTGATTTAACATGTCTGAGAATAAAACAATAATATTAGAAATCAATTACACCAAGTAACTACTTATTAAACCTAGTTTTGTTAATATCAGTATGCAAATCAACTACACCATCTACTATGTCAACCATAATTTCTTAGTGATATATAAAACACAATGCAATATTTTAAACGTATTAATAACTTGGGCTGTTTTGAGACAAAGCTAATTCAGCAAGATCTTCATAGAGACATCGTTAATAGATAAGATGCTAATTAAGATTAAATAATGATTATTCAATAATCCTTGATAAATATAAAGTAAATAACTAAAGGAATTGTGACGTTGGTGGTGACGTACTTTCGGTTACAGATAGACATACAGATAATCTCTCTTATAATATGATGAAATTTCAATTTAATGCTCTGACTACATCCCCTGGAGAACGGTAAGATCCGCATCCCCCCCCCAAAAAAAGCGGTGTCCTAGGTATGACACTAAATTACATCTGATGGCGAGGCGGCAGTTTCGTAGTTATGGCGAAAGTGAAACAAAGGATTCAGGTGGCTTAGAGTACCTACTTTTGCTTAAATAGTCACCCATCTAATAATTGAACTGGCTCATCGCTGCTTAACTTCGGTGATCTTGCGGGAACGTGCTTTCAAGGTGACTTGACCGTTAACCGGTTTGAGAACGTAGAGGGGAAGAATGAAGGCGCGGGAGTTTCTGTTGTTTTTTGACCAATGAAAAAATAGCTTGAACAAACGTGTTGAATGGCAAAGAACCCGGTTGGATTAGGTTGGTGCATAATTATTGCATTTTTTTTCAACAAATTTTATCTAACAATGACAATTTTGACGGTTTGTTTAATTTGTTTCATAAAAACTATCTTCTCTTTTTCAGAATGCCCATCGAAATTTTTTTGGCGGCCGGGGATGAGACGAAAGCTTGAAAAAGAGAATTTTGGTCGAAGACTTTAGTGTGGACCATTCGACCATAGTTCATCATCTCAAAATGAATGGAAAATGATGGAAATTGTATGGGTGGGTCCCCTACAAACTCTCCGATAACAACAAAGTCGAACGTGTCCGAATTTTTACTGATTTGCTGCAGCGATTACGCACCAACACAATATTTTGAAAAAAAAAAAAAAATGAATAGATAAATAGATAAAAAAAAGAAAACTCACAAAACAAACTGCAAAAGCATACAAAAGTAATAGTTTAATGTTAATATGTCTTGGTAAATGCAGCTTCAGTCTCGATACTCTTTGAACAACAATTCATAATGCATCTTTCACGTATTTTTTCTGTATTTCCAATATCATGTGATTCTTTTTGTAGGTAAAATCAGTAATATATCTAGTCTGTTTTGCAATGCGCCTCCCCCCTCCTTAACACACACACACACACACACACACACACACACACACACACACACACAATTTGTGTATTGGTAAATGCAGCTTTAGTCTCGATACTTTTTCGACAAAAATTCATAATATATTTTTCCCGTATTTTTTTTTTTTCCAATATCTTGTGATTTTTTATGTAGGCAAAATCAGTAATATATTTATTCTATTATGTATTGCGCCACTGAAACACACACACAACACACACACACACACACACACACACACACACATATATATATATATATATATATATATATATATATATATATATATATATATATATATATAAAAGGTTATTTATAATAAGATCAACATAAGTATTAAGAGTCTGGCAAACTGATACGGAAAGTCAATACTTAAATTGGACCATAAACATCAATCTGTCACTGTCGTTTATTAATTGATACATATTCACAAAAAAACAAAAACAAAACAAAAAAAAAACCCAGAAAAATAAAAAATAAACATAGTTTACTGGTATACCTGTATTTTTTTTTCTATACTCAGAAAAGGAATGGATACATTAATAAGCTGTTTCCAAAAGTGGGTTGATGATTGATTGGTTTTACGGCATGTCAACCCGAGTTGCGGATTCATGAATTATTTATTTATTTGGTTTTATGTTTCAAATATCCTTTCAAGTAAATAATAATAATAATTTCTAAATTTTTACTTCCACTGCTACTAAAAATGATAATCCTATTATAATGGAGATTATGTGTGTATGCTGCTGAGATTTCCTTCCCTGACCACAAGCTGGTGACTGATCAACACTAGCTGGGTCATCCAGGTAAAGGTGTATGATGTTGCAAGATCCGAAATGCACAATGATCTTGGGATTACATCACTGATGATGTTATCAGGGGCACCTTAAGGGTTAGGGTTAGGGTTAACATTCTTTTGTTAATTTAATTGCAGATCTGTTGATATTTTTCCTAATTATAATTCATAATGTTTGTTTTTATTTTTTTATTTTTTCCCTGAAAAAAAAAGTATTTGTATTTAAAATAAATAAAGATTGATTGAGTTAATAATTAGAGGGAATAGTAATTGGCTAAAATGTTGGTGTTTGTCTTAATTGTCAAATTGTTAGAGAAGAAGAATAATACAAAATGTCTTAGCTATGTTGACTATGTTAGACTTATAGTAGTCGTCGGGGTGGCCTAAAGTCGGTATCAGCCAGACATTGAGGGAGTCTATCTTCTTTTCACTAGCGCTAGACCCAGAAGATTGTTTTGGCGTCTGAGGTGGAGTGCCACACCTACCATCAACTCCTCATTTTACCGCACTGATCCCTGTGCTACTCATATGCTGAGTTGGCGAGGGCCGGTATCGGACCTGGAATGTTGTGGTTCTTAGTTAGATGCTTGATAATCTTAGTATAATGGAGATTGTGTCTGTCCGTAATCAAAACGATGTCACCATCTTGGTCACAATTCCCTTCTAATTTAATATGATATTTCATTTCATTAAATTTAAATGCTTACGCATATAATTTTGCTAATAAGTTATGATTAATCAATATTGATATTTAGCACAAGCTTAAGAAAACATCAAAATATTGTAATCTTTTTTAAGAAGAAATATAGCCATAATCACCTTTCAAAAATAAAATACTCTTCTAATTAAACAATCAGAACTTACATTCAAATGCAGGTATAAAAACAAATTTTTACTAAACCACGATTGCAGAAACAAATAAACTAAATAAACAAATAAAAAAATCAAGTAAATAATAATAATAATAATAATAATAATAAATAAATAAAAATCAGTAAATAAAAAAAAACGAAAACATAATAGAGTAAATAAATTAACACATAAATTTACGCAGCCACGTAAATAAGCATAAAGTATGAACTGGACTGCCCTTCCCATCATGACCCACACACTGGACAACCCTTCCCATCATACATGATACAACAGTGTATGAAGGGATATCCGTCACATGGGAAACATTTGATCTGATGATCACACAAGCAACAAATTATACAGTCAATAATCCTCTATATATATATATATATATATATATATATATATATATATATATATATATATTCTGGAAGTAACAAGGGTTCGGCACATCTTTCCCAACTCACCCATTTTAATTCTTTTTATTTCTTAAATTTTTCATTCCATACATTAATAAATGCAGTAAATCCACTAAAAATAATAATGGGACAATAAGCTTTGTCGAAATACTCTCTTTTTCTCTATCAACGATCGTGGCATACCAGTGATTAGACTTTTTTTTTTGCTAAGAAATTTGGCGATGGAAAGAAAGTGAGTGATATATATATATATATATATATATAATATAGAGAGAGAGAGAGAGAGAGAGAGGAGAGAGAGAGAGAGAGAAAGCACTCTAGAGGCCCCTTTAATTGAACTTTCACCGTTTAGTGTAATGCATTTACACGTCCGTTGTTCACAGACTTTAGTTCCTGGTGATCGTAAACATACCACTTCGGAAGTTGTATCAATTAATTATTGTTCGCCTCTTCCTGACAGCTGCCGTTAGCCGTGAGGGTAAGGATCTCGACAGACGAAAATTCAGCCGGTTTTCGCTTCCGGCTAGAAGTAGCTGTTAAAGTCGAGCCGCACTGAAGAGACGTAAACGTCGAAACACTGTGTCTATCCATGACTAATATATATATATTTTTTTCTCGCTTTGTTTAGCCTTACATTTGAATAGCTATTCCCGCCGAATTAATTAATTATTAATTAATTAACTTTCAAAATTAGGTACAACTTCAATTAAGCACATATTCTCCCAAAAATTGTCGGCTAAAAAAGCCATATCAAAACACATCGTTTGTGTATCTACTTCTTATATTATATATATATATATATATATATATATATATATATATATATATATATATATAGATATTGAGAGAGGGAGAGAGAATGAAAGATATAGTGTGTGAGAGAGAGAATAAAAGAGAAAGAAAGCGAGTGAGAGGGAAAATCTCCGTGTACGATGAAAGAAGCCACACACACACAGAGGGTAGGGATAGGGTCTGATATCTGAATTCATACTTTCCCCAAGTGTTACGTGGAAATAAACTGAAGTATGAACTCATTTTGCCGATTTTATACGACGTGCTGATAGCCGTCACGCCCGCTCGCACGTTCATTCGATAAATACTAAGTTTTAAAAAAAATATGGCGATTTACCTCGTTTTTGCCCAACTACCGCTACGTGCCAACTGATAATTTCTTGTTCCTAATAACCATTCTCTGAACAAAGTCAACCCACTTAGGTATTCCTATTATTGGAACTTATCGGTCACTATCTCAGCAATTATTTATCAGGTTTGTGGCCAGAAAGTCGTGAATGGTGTGGCATTGTCTGACCAAGCTCTCTATTTGACTTTGATGTTTATTTTCACTGGGGACTAATGGCCGTGAGCATGTTCATCAAGTTTTCACGTCTCTACCGCGAGATGATCAAGATAGCAGCACTTTTGCTGGGCCATAAAGTTGCTGTGGTGTGCATTGAACTTTTGGGACTTGTATATATGGCTTTGTAGCGTCAGTTGGGCGGCCAACCAATGAAGGCGACTTATGGATTTTAATTGTACGCCATAAAACACGGTCGGCGCTTTCAGCGATTAACTCATACATACATTCATTTGACTTTGGATTGCGGTTGGATTATTACGAGTCAAATCTATAAAAAGAGTTTTAATGGATATATACTCACATATGCACTTTGTGTAGTGGTTATCGTTGTAGGAACTGAAATCAGCGACCCGTGTTCAAATCTGGTATGAGTCTGTTTGTGTTACAATTTTAGGTAATCCTCTTGGGAAAGGCATATAAATCCCCCTGTCCTTCTAGGTATTGGCAAATCGTATGATATACCGGGTCCTAAGACTTGGTGTAACATTTATACTTGTAGGAAATGAAATTGGTGACCCGAGTTCGAATCTGGTATGAGGCTGTTTGTATTTCACTTTTAGCTAATGCTTTTATGAAAAGCATGAAACCATCTGTTCTACTCCCAGCTGTGGATAAATCATAGGACATACTGGGTTCTATGGGTAAGGAAACTATGCTGGGAGAAGGAAAATTCTGAATTAAAGCCAGTCGATAGAACATCCACCAAGGAATAGCAATGTTCCGGGTTCGATACCGGTCGTCACCAACTCAGTGCATGAGTAGCACCGGTTGGTTAATCTGATCTGTTCAAGAAAGAACAAAGAAGCAGTAACCCGATTACTCTAGTCGGAAGGAGTGTCAATGTTGCAGTTTTTTTCATATATAAGGCATGGGGCAAATGGTCCCTCCTAAATATAGACTCGTCGACTACAACGTGACCCGAGAAAGATTCCTATTGCCCAATCACTGGCAGTGCTGCTGCTGATGTTGGTGTATTTCTAGAGGTCTGATTCTTAACCCTGGCTCATTGCTATTCGGACCATCTTGGACGTCGGACTTACAAAATAATACTATAACACCGGATTCTTATTGGCTTGCTTACATACTACATCTAGAACTAAGGATGCCGACCAGATACTTAACAGTCAAGGGTTGAAATTCATCGGAGGCTTTTAGCACTACACAGACATTGCACTACAGCGTAGAAGTGTATAAGAATGGATAGAGAAGTTTAAAAGTGGTCGACAAAACGTGACGTATAAATAAAGATGTGAAAGAAGCGGTGCATATATGGTTGCACGGCCAACCTAAAACCTTCTTAAATGGAATAAACAAGCTTGGGGACCAAATGCATCGAAAATAAGGAGATTATATAGAAAATGATGTACCTATTTATCTCCTGGTTTTTGTGTAAATATATTGAAGAAACAAAAGTGCGGATGATTTTTGACTCTCCCTCGTATATTAAGATATTGAAATAATAATATTTTGAAGGCATTCGTTAAGTAACAGTTATCGATTTAGAAACTTAGAAGTTGGGGGACTCGTTAGTAAGGTAAAACTGGGGGGGGGCACAGTTTAGGTATCGGGCATGTATGATTAAAGAAAAATTGTTATATTGCAAAAAGTACCTAGTGCCTTCTACTTAAGCATAACATTTATTATCAAAGACTAGCAAATATATTCCGGGTGCAAGTATTTAAGTTTTAATATAATAAAATATCATATTAAATTAGAAAGGCTAATGAAACTGAATAATAATGCAGATAAAAAGATTTGGAACAGAGGGGTATGATTGAAAAATAGGAAACTAACTCTTCCATTAAACTGGTAAATTTTCCCAACTATTAGTTATGAATTACAGTTATTCTTCTTGTTAATGGATTTCTTTTAAGAAGATTTTTGCTCATATTCAATAAGTTAGAAATCAATAATACTAGGCATATATTTATTAAGATCAAATTTCTAATATCAATATGCAAATCAGCCTGTGTAATCCGCTATTTTGTTGTATTTATAAATACTCAACAATTAATAATGTAAAACAATTTTATTAATAATTGAGGTTTAAATAAAAAATAAAATCATGGGAATGTGATGTAAATAATAAGGGAATTGTGACTTATATAGTAATATAGTTTCGGTAAGATGTGGATATAAAATAGATAGTATATATATATATATATTATATAATATATATATATTTGTTATTCCTAGTTGAGTAACATAATATTACAGGGTGACCCAGAAAAACAGAACCCACAAATTTTGTAATGAAACCGTTAATTTAAATTAATATTTTTTTTTTTAAGTTTAAGTCCAACAAGGGTTAGAGTTTAGGGTTAGCATTTAGGGTTTAGGGTTTGGGGTTAGGGTGGGGTTTAGGGTTAGTTTAATGGGAACATAAATAAATAATTTGAGTTCTACTTTTTCTGGGTCACTCTGTAATATTATGTCACTCAACTAGGAAATAACCTATATATATATATATATATATATATATATATATTATATATATATATATATATATATAATAAATAAACTGAAATAATTCATTATAAATTATTTTAATTTATTGTCTATATATATATATATATATATATATATATATATATATATATATATATATATATAGACAATAAATTAAAATAATTTATAATGAATTATTTCAGTTTTATTTTAAAATGTATGTCATCATGCCCTTTTTTCTATTAACTTTAACTTTTAAGTTAACTAATCAAATAATTTTAGAATTTAATAGACAACTCATTCAAGTCTAGCACATGAAAATCTTAAAGATTGCTAGGGAGTTAACAGAATAAGAATTAATTAGAATAATTGTTTTAATTTATTATTGTCTAAAAGAACTATAATGTTAATTTACAAAAAAAACTAATAGCACAGGGTACTCGCTTGGTTATCTCATTTTAGGAATGACCCCACCTTCTTAGAGGTGTTATATAGCCGTTCATCTCGGGTATATAAATGGCGAGAGATAGACATGGTGATGGGGATGATCTGATGGTGACCGGTTCTTACTTTTCTCTGCTTCTTCAACTTCGTCGGTCGCTATTTTACCTTGGGCTTTTTCTGTGGGTAGATTTCTTCCATCCGAGTTGGGCAGTCTGTGCATTTCTTGTTGATTACATAATACGCAAGATTTTGTTGTTTTTCTTTTAGTCTTTATTAAAAACATACCCAGCTCAAAAGGTTTCTCGTAACCGCGCGGATGAAAATCGGCATTTTGAGAGCGACGATCATTAAACGTCTGCTTTTACTGGCTGGTTGTCAGCAACTACTAGCTAAAA
>CM042150.1:110058544-110073544 GCA_023376005.1 Doryteuthis pealeii | reverse complement strand
GATTCATTAAAAAATACGGGAATGTGCACGTGTAGCACCACCCATACTTAACATACCTTCAAGCAAGATGTAATTTTTTTAAGCTAAAAATTCTTTTCGTGGAACCTTGCAAATGAATGGCATCATAGCAATCAAAATTAATCATCAAAAACATTGGCACATTTTAGTTCAAATGTTAGAATCTGTTTATATAATATATATATATATATATATATATATATATATATATATATATATATATATATATATATACACTTTTCCTGTGGTATATTATATATATATATATATTATATATAGTAAGTAAAGTCGATGGGCGGCCTAAAGTCGGTATCAGCCAGTCAGCGAGGGAGTTTATCTCCTTTTCAATAGCGCTAGACCAAGGAGATTGTTTTTGGCGTCTGAGGTGAAGCGCCACACCTACCATCATCTCCTTACTTTACCGCACAGATCCCTATGCTACTCATACGCTGAGTTGGCGAGGACCGCTATCGAACTAGGAATCTTGTGGTTTCTAGCCGAAAGCTCTATCGACTATATATATATATATATATATATATATATATGTGCGTGTGTGTATATATATATTGTGTGTATGTATATGTATATATATATGTATATGTATATATATATATATATATATAATATATATATATATATATATATATATATATATATATATATATATATATATATATATAATATATATATCACAGGAAAAAGTTAAGAATCTTCGTGTTTTTTATCAATCCTATCAAACAGCGAACATTTTGAACGTCATGGATTCCGTCCACGTTGAGATATGAAGTGGTGTTTTCCCTCGTTTTAGATTTCTTGTAATAAATCTATGTCTCATCCGCTTTGCTCATAAATGACATGTTCCTTCTGTTTTGAAAATGAAGTAGAAAAACAAAACAAACAAGAACAACAAAAACGAACCCCACCCCCCAAAAAAAAAAACCCCAACCCCCCCCCCAAAAAACAAAACAAAACAAAACAAAACAAACAAAAAAACAAACCCCCTCTTAATCGTTGACCGGTGATTGTTTTAATAAGTTCCTACTTTAAGACGTAGAGAATACAATTATTCCTGCTCACACTTTGTAATAAGTAATTGAGAGTTACCTCTCCTATTTTAAGATAACCTCCCTTTGGAGAACGTTAGTGAATACTAGACTATATAAACTGTCAATAAATGTACCAATATTTTTAAGTAGAATCAAACTTTCCAAAGTCTATCGATGTTTATTTTGTTGTATGGCATATCAACCCTTTTCGGGTCATTTAATGTCGAATCAAATCATTTTGATAACCATTTTCCATTAAATTCATGAGTATTAATAAATTGGTGAAACTAATTTTCATGTTAGATTATCATTAAATTTACGTGAATCATTAAACTGGAAGAAATAATTTTCATTAACTTGCAAACAGATCTTTTTGATTCATAGATGGGCCCTAACAGGTACTCTCTCACTCCGGGTCTGAGTGAACCTGGAAGTAATAGCAACAAAGTTAGAATCGAACTACTATCAACGATTTGCTAGCTTAGTCAACCATATAATAATCTGAGCCTAGTTTGTCACAAGGCTAGAAGCGTGGATCACCCACTGAGAATCCATCTCACTACCAACTTTTATCTCCCCTATCTAGTAACTAATATTAAGGTGAGCATAGTTTGGCATAAGGCTAAAAGTATGAAGCATTAACAGTGAATCAAAAGTTTACTCAAGTAGCTAGCTAAACGCACTATGCTGAGCCCAATTTGCTGCAGTGCCAGAAGTATGAGGAACCCAGTGAGAATCAAATTCACTACTAACTGTTTGTTACTCTATCTAGCTACTCATATTAAGAACTGGAACCTCAATACAGGATGCAGTTTAGCGTCATAACCATAGCACGTATATACTGTGTGTGTGTGTGTGGGGGGAATTAAAAAAGTGAAAAAAATTTTTAGTAAGCGTTCTGTATTTAAAGTTTTGAATATTGCTGATTATGTGACAATTAATATATATTAATACTAGCAAAAGTTAGTATGAATAAAAATTAAAAATTGAATTAGAAATTAATTATATTATAATGAATATTATTATTATTATTGTTCTACGACCATATGCGTAGAAGTTTAAGTAATAAAATTATTATGTAACTTATTAATTTTTTTTATTACAGTTATGAATTGTTTACTTTTGAATTTATGTCAGCTTAACTTTAGTTTGTTTATAAGGGTGTGCATAATTTTTTAATTTTTTGTTATTATTTATTATATCGCTTAATTATTATAAATAATTTGTGTGTTCTTAGTTATAAGCATATCAAGTAGTATGCGTAATTTTATATATATAGATTATTATGTTATTATTATTATTATTATTATTATTTATTATTATATTATTATTATTATTATTATTATTATTATTATTATTATTATATTTATTTTTAATTACATTATTGTTATAATTTTATATATATTTTTTATATTATTATTGTTATAATAATAATTATTATTATAGTATTATTATATTTATATTTTATTATAATTTTTATTGTAATTTTTTGTTATTATTGTTAATTTATATTATTATTATTATTATTATTATTATTATTATTATTATTATTATTATTATTATTATTACTATTATTATTATATTATTATTTATTTAATATTATATTATTATTATTATTTTATTATTGTTATTATAATTTTATATTATTTATTATTGTTATTATTATTATTTATTATTATTATTATTATTTATTATTATTATTATTATTATTCTGATGAGAATTGTGTGCTAGTGAATTTTTATGCAAGTAATGTTAGTGTGGTTATAATTATGTGAAAATAATTATTGGTTAATAAAGATGTATTTTTTGGTTAAGCTAGTTAAATTGTTTAAGGAATTGTGCATACTAAGATAGAAGTTATCCTATTTCAGCTAGTAAATTGCTAAATCTTTGTGATGGTGGCTCTCAGAACTTTAGACAAATGTTTCGTCTACGAATAATTTAAGGTTTTTTCTGCAACGATAATAGATGCAACTCGACTGGTAATGAAAGCCACATCTTTTCTTCGTTTACTAAATGTAAAATCTGTTTACTTTGTTTTCGGGCACCACAACTGTACAAACAACTACGCCCTCTAACGGCAGGTTTTTATCTGTTTAGGTAAATAAAAGTCAAGGTTTATTTTTCTTTCTTACTTTTTTTTTCGAAGGAACGAGAAAAAATCTCTCTTCTTTTAAATAAATAAATAAAAAACAAATCTTGTTTCTATGAGGCTGTAATCATTATAAATCCTCTCCATAACTAATTTGTCGAATTATTTCAGGAGAGAAAGTGATGTGATACAAGAAAGTTTAAAAAGAAAATGCTTCTTTCTTTCATTTAATTAAGTAATGTTTACTTAAATCACAAATGCGAACAAAGAAACAGAGTTTCATAATTGTATTTAACTTGTTAACGTATGTTTGAAAGCTGAAAAATTTAAAGACTCTAAAACTGATTAGTATTTACAGGAAAGATTCTTGTTTATCTGAAGTGAAGGCATCTGTTTTCTGTTTGTTTGTTTGTTTTCAAAAATAAAGTCACACATTCCCGAGAAAATCTCATCTTAACAAAAATCCAAAGAAGCATTTCACACTTATATTATACAAGAAAAAACCTTCTTGGTACGATAAAAGGTTCTCACAGATATCCTTGAGATGTCGAATGGAAGCTTATTTTTTAAAAGCATTAGCAACACCTCATGCAAAAATCCACTATGTTTATTCCGTTGTTACGTAACGGGATCATTTAAGGAGATGTAGATAAATATCGATATGTGACGTGGTGGGATTTATTTGGAGTTGTAGATCGTAAAAGTTCGTTAACAATCAAATTGAATATATTGTATGTACACCCGCCTCTTTGGGCAGGGTCCAGTAGTTTCGGCCCTTGATCGTAGCTATAATTAACAGCGTTGATTCCAGGGCCTATCCCCCAGGCAACACCTGTCCCCTCGATTTAACGGTTCAGGGCTGGGTTTATTGCTCAGTGCCTGAGGCGCCCCCTTGAGGATCAACGCAATTTTTCACCCGCTCCCATGAGCTTCGGTTTGTGGGTGGTCTCACGTTAATAGGGCATTGTGCCTAACCCGTACAATTGGGGTACGAGGTAAATACTAGAAATCACATTGAATAAGTGATGTGATGTCTAATTGAAAGAGTATGTAATTTCTATACTTATCTGTATCTGTGGTATCTACTGTTCTTTACATCAGCTATTTTGGGATCGGTGTATCTGGTATTCTGGATCTGTTCTTGGACAGGAATTTTCTCGTTTTTTTGAGTCTGTAAATTGCTTAAAAACTTCTTGAGTTGTACTTGCGTCCGTTGGCAATTCTTAATAACGAACACAAGACATTGTTATTTTTCTCAGGGCTCATACATTTCATTTTAAACCCAAGTAAAAATGCCTTGGATGACAGACTGCATCTAACTTCTGTCCTCCTCAAATACTCAACTCAGAATCTCTCCTCTTGCGCCAGCTTCCAAAAACTTCGAACCGACCCTCTCCTCTTATTATCTCCCTTTCACTCTTGACTCTGTTGGAATTTTTCGGCTAATCAGGAGCCAACAGGTCAGCCTTTCACACGTCATCCCAAATTCTAGTTAATTTCCACTATTAAATATCGTATAACTAAACTTTTGGATTTTTCCACATTTCAACATATCATTATTTTACACAATTATAGAAACGAATGAAATAAATAATTAACGAGAACAAGTATTCATTATTAAAAGCACTCGGAACTGCCGAATTGTGTTACCCAAAATATTCACCCTATTATCAACGCCTTTTACCGAATTCTCAGGATATTTTATTGTATAAATTCTAAAAGTTATTTTCAAGCATTTAGAAATAATTCAATTTTCTTTTTAAGCATTAAAATAATTAATTATTTCATTTAATCATTAAAATAATTAAATTTTCATTTAAACTAAAAATGTCGCAATGCAACTGAAGAAACTCAGAGCACTACTAGAATTAATTTTACCAAAAATATTTTTATCATGAAATCTAAAATAGGTAAATATTATTTTATTAAGGTTAGTGTATTTTTTTAAAATTTGTTGTGAACGAACAATGGGGTTATCTTAAAGATACGCACTTCCGAACTTTTCTGGTTTTTTTTTTTAAGGAATGTTCCATTCAAATTCAGAGTTGTCCTGGGCATGACACTAAACTGCATCTGATGGTGAGGTTCCAGTTCTGGTAAACTGGTAAGTGTTGGGTACTTCATCCTCATCATTACTCCCAGGTCTACTCTGACGCGGAGTGGTAGTACATGTTAATCGATCATCTATGGATCAAATTGACCTGTTTAAATTATTTAATGTAAAAAAAACACCAACAAAAAACACCAAAAGCTTTTAAGAAATAATTACATAAACAAGGTAAATTTCAAAATACAATGAACGCTTTTCTCTAACCTCTATGCATATAATAAGCCCAGACGGGTTGAAGTGCCGTTAAAATTGATAAATGAATGAATAAAAAAAAATGTAAAAATAGTCTTTAAAATCAAGAAATAGAAGAATTGTTATTAAAGATGCAATTGTAGGGTATTGATAATTATATATATATATATATATATATATTATTATTTATATTTTGCTTGAAGGCAATTATAAATGCATGTATCGCATAAATTCGATAATTATAGAAAATAATCTTGACAAGTAAATCCCGCAAAGGATGGCTCGCTATGCAGAACACCGTACAGACTGTTTCGACTTTATTAAGTCTCTTCAGCGATGTATACTAACGACTCCCCTCCGACAGGAATCGAAACCGGGACTTCACAGGCATAGTCAGAGACCATATCCGTTCGGCCGCCGGTACATAGCGAACAATCCCTGCGAAATTAACCTTGTCAAAGATACTATTACACGCCCCTGCCATAGTAGGTAAGTGGACGTTTATTTAGTAAACAAACCCGGCCGTAAGCTCTTCGGCGAAGTGAATAAGATTTTTGGATGTTTGTTTTTATAGAAGCAATGTTGAATAAATTATTATTTATATTTTGCTTGAAGGCAATTATAAATGCATGTATCGCATAAATTCGATAATTATAGAAAATAATCTTGACAAGTAAATCCCGCAAAGGATGGCTCGCTATGCAGAACAAGCAAAATATAAATAATAATTTATTCAACATTGCTTCTATAAAAACAAACATCCAAAAATCTATATATATATATATATATATATATATATATATATATATATATAGATAGATAGATAGATAGATAGATAGATATAGATATATAGATATATAGATAGATAGATTAAAAGGGAATAGTTTAAACAGACTGACTCATTATGAATCTATTTGATGTTCCCATTTTCGGTGTAGCGGGTGTATTACTCACCCGTATTTTACCCCCTATGGAATACATGAATTCATTAGGCAGAGTTTGTGTTTATTTCTATGTCTGCGTTTATTTGTTAACTCTGACCAAGTGTTCAATAGCTGTTCTAGGTCACCAAATTCAGCTGTTTTTCATTTTTTCCTGCAGACATTCTATGCAAGTTTTTTTCATTCCCTTTGTGTGAAAGTGCTTTTTTTGAAATCAGTCTCCATTTCACCTTTGATTACTTCTTATCTTTTTTCTTTTAAAGACCATATACATTTCGCAAGCGTTATCTTTTCTCTATATTTTATATCTCTGAATGTTAATTGTCATCCAGACATATAAAATATAGAGGACCAACAAATACATCAAAATTCGCAATCTTCAAGAAACTCAGGTCGGTTTGTTTTAAACCTGAAAAAAAAAAGGCCAATGCACAAAAAGTCCGGGACAATCTTCTAACGGGGTTCAGATTCTCAGTAAACACCGTTTCTTTCTCGTATTCTCGCACTCGCTGGTTCAAATACTTGAATAAACGAACAATATACACTATTATCTCCGTCGTCGACACTGTCACTTCTCTCACCGCCTTGTTCGTTCTGCCTCCGTGTGAACAACTCCGTGCTTTTATTACAGTTCGCTTAGACGTTATGTAAATTACACCTCGTGCCGTTCGAGGTTTTCATGGACGATACAAGCGATTCTTTGCCGCTTACATTGGGGGGTGGGGGCGGATCGGCTATGCCCATTACAAAACCTTTCGCTTTTAATTGTGTATTCAGCTCTTTTTATTGCACACTTCTACACTTTTTTCGTGCTAAAAATCCCAAAGTATTTAAGTTTTTCTATTCACTACGATATATATATATATATATATATATATATATATATATATATATATATATATTTGGAGGATATGTGCTTAATTGAAGTCGTACCTAATTTTGAAAATTAATTAGTTAATAATTAATGAATTTTAGGCGGGCATATATGTTCAAATGTAAAGTTTGTTTAGTCTTACATTTGAACAAATATGCCCGCCTAAAATTCATTAATTATTAACTAATTAATTTTCAAAATTAGCTACGACTTCAATTAAGCACATATCCTCCAAAAATTGTCGGCTTAAAGCCATATAAAAATAAACACATTTGTTTGTTTACTTAACCTCATATATATATATATATATATATATATATATATATATATATATATATATATATATATCAATGGTGACTCCAGGGATATAGTTTTTGTGGGTTCAACCCAAAGAGTTATTCTCTCAAGTCTAGCTATTTTGAAACGGTAAAGATGATCTCAGAACTAATTATTTGTCTTTTACTTTGGTTGGATTCGACGCCCTGACTCGATCCATCATGAATTATTATTTCAACTCACTAACCTTTATAAGTTTTGATTTATTTTCATGCTTTAAAATGTTGATTTAGGCAAATTTTGCTGATTGTGTTTATAATAATCTTACACAAAGAAAAATAACGACGTTGCTTGTTATCTCAGACCCATTAAAAAACACAACAAAAAACAAACGAAATATTTCTGATAACATGACTCAGATGAACAGATTTTTGGCTGAAATAATAAATATAACAAGGGGGCCTGTGGATATACCACAGTATGAGAATTTAATCATTACAAGGTCTGATATATTTACTTAGGAGCTATTGCAAAATAGTTCAATATGTAAAAAATATAATGATCTTGATTTAACTCTATCTCACTCATTTTTTTCTTTCCTCCTTTTCATCTTTTCATTATGTTCGATTGAAACAGATTAGCATTATCGATTCCGCGTGCTCATATCTCCTCTCAATCTTTCTGCTACTCTTATTTTTTCTTTCTGATTATATTTTTCTGTGTTACATGTCCTTTTCCTTCCCTTTCTTTCTTTATAATAAAAACTGAATAGTCTATCATTAAGCTGGAGTGACGACACTCATAAGAAATAAGAATTCGGCGGATAAGCAAGACCAGGAATTACATTTTTGCATTTCATCTTGGACGACTTGGACGGTCTTATTTTTAACCAGTGGGTGTTGGAATATGATAACGGTCGTACAATTAAGGAACACGAGTATAAATATATAGATCTTTTAAAACTAGGCCCTGCTAGTTACTACTACTACTACTACTACTACTATTACGATGACAACGACTACGACTATGACTACGACTCCTACTACTACTATTATTATTATTATTATTATTATTATTATTTACTCCTTTTGAGTTTTCACATCAGCATTAACTGATGGTCTTTCACTGGAGTCTGAGTGACAGCAAGTCTCCTCAGGTCTCCAGGACTCTTCTGAGTATTCTGGTAGATTGCAGCAGTGCAGTGTTCTGGATGGTATCAATTCTTCCTCTGATTTCTAGACTTTCCAAACCCTTTTCCAATCCTTTTGGCACCGTTCCAAGTGCACCAACTACAATTGGTATCACTTTGACTTTCATATTCCATAACTTTTTCAGTTCTCTGGCAAGGTTCAGATATTTGTCCATTTTTCATTTTCCTTTAGCTTCACCCTGTGATATGCTGGACTGCAAAATCCACCAGTTGACAGTTTTTTTTGTCAATCAACACGAGGTCTGGTCTTCTTGCTGGGATAAGGTGATCCGTTTTTATTTCAAAGTCCCAGAGAATTTCATGCGTTTCGTTCTCAAGAACAGATTCTGGTTTGTGCATATACCATTTTGTTGTATGGTCAAAATTACAATTTTTGCATAATTCCCAGTGGATCACTTTCCAACCCAGTCGTGTCTAGTTTTGTACTCCCGTTGTGCTAGTTTGCTACATTCGCATAGTACATGGTTTACGGTCTCATTGTTCTTCTTCTTCTTCTTCTTCTTCTTCTTCTTCTTCTTATTATTATTATTATTATTATTATTATTATTATTATTATTATTATAAATGCATGTAAATGTTGATCTCTCTGTTGTTTTATTGAGACCTTATGTAAATGAAAATGTGCTGATTTGCACGTTTTTACGTAGAAAATCGATTAATTTGAAGGGAATAACGGGAATTTTCTATACATTTACAACATAAGCAATTCAAAACTGACACATAATATCCAGTAACAAAATTACTATTATGTAGTGTAATTAGAAAAGCTATCAACAAAACAGTCAGTTATTAAAATAAAATACAGATTATTAAAGGATAAGACTGAACGTGAATGATGGGAGATAATTAGTCATTTTCAATCTTCTTTTCTAATAACTTGTTTTCTTTTATTAAAAAAAAAAAAAAAAAAAAAAAACAATTCTAAACAAACTATACAATTTATATAACATACTAGTAGAGCTACCCAGCTTTATCCGGGATTCAAAAAGTTAATAAATAAATCTCTTATCTTTATCGATATACTAGAAGCGGCTACGCAGCATCGCCTGGGTAGAGGGGGATTTTTTAAAGTTAGTCTCGCAGGTCCATGGGGCAACTCACGATTCAGTAATGATTTATAACTGAATCGTGAGTTGGACCCCTACAGGATGCCCTATTAAAATCCCCACGTAAAAAAAAAATCTTGTATTGATCAAGCCACTCTAAAAGAAAAATGAATGTCTACTATTTACAACATTAAATGCAAAAAACATTCTATGCTGTTATCATTTAAATCTTATTTTTTAATTATCATCACAAATATAAATAGAATCTTCATTATTTTTGCTCAAAAACCATATTATATGATATTTAAGGTGTATATATATTTATTTTGTCGTTAATTGTTTTATTTTCAAAGTTTCCTCCGGACATATACATGGACACAACTGCCCTTTATGTATGTATAGATAGATAGATTTAAAAAAAATATTTTCCCATATATTGGTACATCGTCTTGGAATTTAATTCGTTCTGCTCGTAACTTAATTTTCTCGTTAATCAAATTAATTTTCCTCATTGAAAAATAAACTGAAATGCCATTAATCCATTTCACCCCCCCCCTTGAACCTGCCATACGTAAATAAGACAAAACATAATTGTATGTAGTGAAATATACTTCGAAATCTCCTTAGGGGCCTTCAAAGGGATTAGGTGCATAAAGTGCATTTAATGAACTTATTAACATAAGCGTATCTTATCTCACTCGTACCTCAAATTTTAACACTCAACACAACGCAAAAAATTGACTGACAGCTCGTCAATTGGAAATGTCGTAATTTAGGAGCACTCGTAAGTCAAATATCACTCTACTTGTTTTATTATTTTTATTCTTCATATATTTTTGTTTTTAAGTTGTTTATTTTCATTATTGTTCTTGTTTGTATTTTTTCTTTTATTTGTCTTTTAATTGTTTTTTATAATTAGTTTTTATACTTTATTAATTTATTTTCTAATTAATCTTTAATTAATTTTGTAATATATCATTGAATTTTATCCTTATGATATATCCGGTTAAGGGAATATATTATGAAGTTGGTATTTGGTATATTATCGCAGTAGTAGTTGGTGCGTCGAATAGCAAATCGTCTTCCGAGCAGTCGTGGTGTAGTCTGGCGAGTAAGTTTAGGCTTGTAGGCTTAGAGATATTTACATGTACCCCACGTGTACACGATACGGCACAAGGCCTTTTTACGTGGGCCCACCCACAAGTCGAGACGCATGGAAAAATTGCGTCGATCCCGTCGGCATTTCCCCTCAAGGGGGCGCCTCAGGCGCTGGGCAATAAACCCAGCCCTGCCCATTTAAATCGAGGGGCAAGTATTGCCTGGGGGGACGGCCCCCTCGACGCTATCAACCAACTCAACCTGATTATTTACCTCTTACCCCACTTGTACGGGTTAGGCACAAGGCCCGATTAACATGGGACCACCGAGACTCATGGGTGGCAGGTGGAAAAATTGCGTCGATCCTGTCGACATTCCCCCTCAAGGGGGGCGCCTCAGGCGATAAACCCAGCCATGCCTCTTTAAATCGAGGGCATGTATTGCCTGGGGGGGGGGGGCTGGGATCGACGCTATCAACCAACTCAATTTGGATTCAGAGTTTTCCTTGTACTAGACCGATTGTCATACTAACGTTAAAGTGTCCAGTCTTCCCGGCTATTTATCTACAACTGGAGGGAGAATAGTTGGATGCATCTTGGTGTAATCGTTAACTAGCTAGTATTGCAGATCCCTTACTAAGGAATAGCGAGTTCAATCCTTGATGGATGCCCCATACTTGTGACATTGTGTCACAAAAAGGCTCTTATCGTGGGGTAACAGCTACCAAGCATACTCGCAGATCCATTACTGCTGAATAGCGAGTTTTATTATCGCTGAATGTCCCATACTTTCGTAACTGTGTCACATCCTACACTTGGCGAATGGGTTGGGTAACGGGTTTGGATTTACAAAATTCAGGAGCTAAGTCAGCGATATAACAAATACAAACTGCTCAATATGAAGTAGAGCACATTTATTATAAAACTGGTACAAGAGATAACCTACTCGAGTTTCACCATAAGGATCTTCAGGGTCAAATCCACTGAATTAATCGAGGTACTGATTAATTGCAGTCGATCACACGTGTGTTGGTTAAATACAAACCGGGTTGGGTAAATACAAACCTAGTTGGTTGGATTTTATGGCATGTCAACCCTTGTTGGGTTATTTTAAGCCGAAGACGTTTTGTTTTATTCATTCGTGATGAGTATTACATTAAAAAAAAAACCAATTAAAAACCAGGTGGGCTTAACAAGTACTACTACTTTGGTTCAGAGTGGACCTGAGAGTAACGGCGATGAAGGAGTACTCCACACTCTCCAGAGCTCCAAAATTGGAACTTCATCATTAGATGCAATATAACGTCATACTCAGGACACTTTCCCAAAGGTATGCCTGCTACGTAAAATACCGCCAAGTCCAGGATTTGAAATCGAGCCGCCGTGTCCATTTTTCAACGGCGCTAACCGTTACACCTCGAGCGCCTACGATGTATTCTTGTTATAAACTACTTTACTTAGTCTGGAACACAGGCCGCAGGATTTTTAAACTACGTACTGTTGCAGAGATCTTAAATTATTATTTGCATTCATTGTAATTTAATTCAATTTTTAACTATGCACGTGGATGATGCCGACGGATATTTAATGGTACACATTTTCCGAAATGTACCCGACGTCGTCGTAATGCTGATTTGTTTTGTTTTGCAATTAGGTTTACATTAAAATAACTGAAACCTAATTATTGTTATTAAATTAGATTAATAAAATTGCCGGTTTTCTATATCAATTTTAATTTTAAATGCCCTCCGCCTTGTTTTAAATTCATGTATAATCTTCTTTTAGAAAGAAAATGCAATGTTGTATATAATGAGAAATATTTTCAGTTCTAATTTCAAATAAAGTTTTGTTTGTTGTTGTTGTTGTTTTTTCTAATTTGTTGCAATGCATATACCTTATACTAAGACAGACAGACATACAGACATACAGACTGATAGATAGATAGATAGATAGATAGATAGATTATTACATAACTTGATCAAACGATCAATCGACTAATAGAATGAATGAAAAGAATATAGAATGTTAAAGAATATATACAATATAGATAATACTATTAACAATAGAAGGAAACACATACGCACCTACACGTACACAAGGGCCGATTAGGCTCAGTCGGTAGAACACTTGCCTAGGAATCGCATGGTTCCTGGTTCGATACCGGCCATCACCAACTCAGCGTATGAGTAGTACAGGTATATGTGCGGTAAAGTATGGAGCTGACGGTAGGTGTGGCGCTCCATCTCAGATGCCAAAACAATCGCTTTGGTCTTGCGCTAGTAAAAAAAGATAGACTCCCTCGCTGTCTTAGCTGATACCGACATTAGGCCACCCGACGACTTTATATATATATATATATATATATATTTATAAGATAAAAAGTGACTTATCAGTGAATATGGACACGATGGTTGGGAGGTGCAAAATTCAGGGGGTAAGTCAGCGATATAACAAATACAAAGTGCTCAATACGAAGTAGAGCAAATTTATCATAAAATGGGTACTCGAGTTTCACCATAAGGATCTTCAGGGTTAAATCCACTGAATTAATCGAGGTACTGATTAATTGCAGTCGATCACACGTGTGTGTTCATTGTATTAGAGAACCCTGAAGATCCTTATGGTGAAACTCGAGTAGGTTATCTCTTGTACCCATTTTATAATATATATATATATATATATATATATATAGCTCATTACAATAACATAACTCGATTGTCAGATTGAGAGATAGATGTACATATAAAAAGTAAGTAAAGTCGTCGGGGCGGCCTAATGTCGGTATCAGCCATGCAGCGAGGGAGTCTGTCCCATTGTCACTAGCGCTAGACCAAGGAGATTATTTTAGCGTCTGAGGTGGAGCGCCACACCTACCATCAGCTCCTTACTTTACCGCACATATCCCTGTGCTACTCATAACGCTGAGTTGGCGAGGGCGCGTATCGAACTAGGAACCTTGTGGTTTCTAGCCAAACGCTCTACCGACTGAGCTAAAAGAAATAAACTATGGATAGATATATTGATAGATAGGTAAAAATAAAGACAATATAAACTTTAAAATTTGAAAGAAAGAAAAAAATGGAAGAATCATAGAAGGATAGTTTCATAGATAGATTATTACACGCAGATAGCCTGACCAGGTGATTAATAGGTAGATATAAATAAATAGATAAATGAACAAATATAGATATATAAATAGATATATAGATAGATATGTTGATAGATTGATAGATAGGTAAAGAATATATACAATATTAATTTTAGTATCAGCAAAAGCAAGGAAGGAAGAAAGAAAAGAGAAAGGAAGAAACACACAAATATAGGTATATAGATAGATTATTACAATGATAGCTTGATCAAATGATAGATATGAATGAATAAAAAATGAACATATCTATCTATCTATCTATGAAAGTTAAAATGGTAAATTCCGGTACTGATCGAGAGCGTTCTGTGCCTTGTGATTAATGGTATATTTATTTCGTCTTTCCGTTTACAATGTTGCTTTGATAAAGACCTCTTCATATAGTCGAAACAGATTTCTGTCAGCAAAACTTTTAACATCTTGTTGTGTTTTTTTCTACAAACTTTCTACATCAACTATCTATCTATCTATCTATCTATCTATCTATGAGCAGAGATTGACAGACAAGCAGACAAACTAATATATACAAACAGACTGGAATACATAGATAGATCTGATCAAATTGACATAGATAAATAATTAGATATGTTTGTGGTTTAGCTCAATCGCTAGAGCGTTCGGCTAGAAACAACAAGGTTCCTAGTTCGATACCGGCCCTCGCCAACTCAGCGTATGAGTAGCACAGGGATCTGTGCGGTAAAGTAAGGAGCTGATGGTAGGTGTGGCGCTCCACCTCAGACGCAAAAAACAATCTCCTTGGTCTAGCGCTAGTGAAAAGGGGATAGACTCCCTCGCTGATTGGCTGATACCGACTTTAGGCCGCTCCGACGACTTTACTTACTTTTACTTATAGATAGATAGATCTGAACAAAACTGGGAGACAGAAATGTACAAATAAAACAAACAGAAATACGAACACAATCAAACATAAAACATACGTAGAAGACAGAAA
>CM042150.1:110048544-110053544 GCA_023376005.1 Doryteuthis pealeii | reverse complement strand
TCATATTAACATACCCACATATTTTTATTACGTAGATTTGCATAGGAACATTAATAACTAATTTTGCTGAAAAGCATATATTACATCTATTTGAAAACGCATATGGATACACATACAAACGTAGATGTATTTATATCAGAAAACAAACTATTTATTCGACATAGTCTGGTAGAAGGCTACAAGTATTGAGCATCCAAGGAAAAGGGATCTTACATCTGTAAACTTGTACCAGACTAGATACTTAAAGCAAGCCGCCCCCTTTTTTTGGTTGCTCAGCACCAGTACTCTTGTGCCAGACCTAGCCAAAGTGAACTTGATTTAAGTATGTATTTGACTGGTACAAGGCTACTGGTGCTGAGCATCCAAAAATGACATCTTACTATAAGTATTTATTTGGCTTAATTTATAAATGTGACAATGTGGATTGATATTTATGGATTTTATTATTTTACAAAGCCGTTGTACATAATCATTTAATCGTTTAACTATAACTTCATTGTTTTATCTGGGGACATTTCAAAATTCCTTAAAAGTCATTACATTAATAAAATTACATTTCTAAAATTCACACAAACAACAAAATAATGAAGAATAAAAACTATCTCACCTATAAAGAGCTTATTCGCCCTAAACTATTAGATTGTAAAATAAGACTATAAAGAATACCAAATCTTATAAATGATATCAATTCAAAATAAGAATACTATTAGAGTAAACACCCCACAAGAAAGCAGCTATACAGCCACTTGCCGCCTATCACACAAAGCATCCTCGTAAGACGAACAAGACATGCTGGAGAAGCAAGGGTTAAATCATAAGTAACTTTCTTCTGTGGTAATCTGCACATGGGCACGCCAGTGTGGACCGCCCAGCAAAGACCTACATTGATCACTTCTGCATGGATTCGGAATACTGCACAGAGGACCTCATGGGGGTGACAACACATAGAGATGGTTGGCTAGTTATTGCCAGGGATATTCGTGCTGCCAGAACGACATGAGGATAATAATGAATAGAGGATAAGGAGAATTAAAAGAATGAAAAAATAAAAAATAATGAAAAATAAAGATAAAACAGAAAAAAGAAAAATAATCCAATAATAGGAGAATAAAAAATATAGAATAAATGAATTTAAAAATAAAATACAAAATAAAATGATTAAAATAAAAACAGATTTTTTAAATTTAATTAGAAATTTAAAAACTAAAAACTAAAACTAAAATAAAGAAAATATGAATTAAAAATAGAATTAAAATCCAAACAAAAATTAAATCTAACACAAGTTTGGTTGTCCCAACCCTGACGAGGGGATTTGGTGTCCCCAGTCAATATTCTATCATCCCCGGGGACAAAAGGACACCTTAATCCGGAGCCCTATGCAAAGGCTTGCTCCCCTGTGTGATGTATTTTAAGGACGGGTAGTATGTACAGGCTCAGTACATATAAGAAGATACTAAATCATCAGATAGCCTTACAGGGGTCTAAATAACACATGAATCATATAGAACAAGAAAGATCCCATCTCAATATATTTACGTTTTGTGTAATCGTTCCAAAATTCCTTTACAGCGATGTAACCACTTGCACTCATAAAAACTCTAATATTTATTGCCTCATTGTACCAGTTTTATGTTTCCACTCTCCGTCCGGCTCTTCAGTAATATTTTTATGATTTTGATAACATCAACTCCAACAGACAACTTAGATATTTTATAATGTCCCATAAAGTGTGTATTTTCCCTTTTTTTATTTTTAAGTAGTTCTTCTTTGTAACACTATCTTCTTTTTGCACTGATTTTTCTATAAAACACGAATTAGGAATTATTAGTGCATTTGTAAGCGAATGCAAGAAAACAGATTAAATTTCCTTTCTGGTTTTAAAACGAAAGATTTATTGGAGATTGTCGTAATAAACTTGGCGCAAAGATATTAAGATATTTGCATTGACCAGAGTGGAATTGGCGCTTAAGGAATTATTAGCCTAACTCATTTTTCATTTAGTAAAAATAATCTGAAATGGAAATCGTGATATCCTATGCAATTAGTCGTTTGGTTTGTTTTACGACATGTCAACCCTTGGGTAATTCTATACAAAAATCAATGTTTTTTTAAAACAATTATATGGTTTCAAGTAACTAATGATAACCCTTTGTAAACAATTATGACTTCAAGTAACTATTCTTAATACAAATAATTTATAATAATTTCAGTTTTTCGGACTGCATAAACACAATGAATCGGCCGCTGTATCCTCCGACCTTCCTCATGTGTTTCCTGTGTATCTGAGTTTAGTAATGATCCAACCTGGGAAATCATTTTTGATAGTTTGACAGTTGATCAAACGAGCGTCGAAGAACTTTTTCAAGATCTCATTCAAAAAACAACGCCTGTTTGATCAACTGCCAAATTATTGAAAATGATTTCCCACGTTGGATCATTACTACAATCGGATATATTGAGGAAGGCTGGAGGATACTACGGCCGAAATGTTGTGTTCATACATACCACAATAAAGATATAGACAACAGTCTGAAAGATCGAAAGTATTCTCATCAAGTCTCTTCTGAATATACAGACAAATAAATAATCTACAGTTATATGGTACCAAGTATTCTTATCTAATACAAATAATTTTCTCACAGTTGTATAATTTCAAGTATCTCAATCTAATACTAATGATTATATGGTTTCAAGTAATAATTTCTATTTGATAATAGTCAATTGTTAGTACAATGGTACCATGTAACTAATAATGATCCTTTGTAAACAATTATAAGTAAAGTCATCGCGGTGGCCTTAAGTCGTTATCAGCCAATCAGCGAGGGAGTCTATCCCCTTTTCACTAGCGCTAGACCAAGGAGATTGTTTTTGTGTCAGAGGTGGAGCGCCACACCTACCACCAGTTCCTTACTTTACCGCTCAGATTCCTGTGCTACTCATACGCTGAGTTGGCGAGGGCCGTAATCGAACCCAGAGCCTTGTGGTTCCTAGTCGGACGTTCTACCGACTGAGCTAAACCGGCCGACCAACCAATTAAACCCCATAATTGCGTGAAACTATAAAACCGTGCTACTCATACGCTGAGCTGGCGAGGGCCGGTATCGAACTAGAACCTTGTGGCTTCTAGCCGAACGCTCTACCGACTGAGCTGCTTCCAGTAATTATTTTTAATACAAATAATTAACATTTGTATAAGTATTCTTATCTAATGCAAACAATTTGCATACATTTGAATTTTTCCCATCTAACACTAATAATTAAAAAATAATTAAAAAAAAACACCTAGTACTTTTAATAACTCTGATGATGGAATTTTATTTCCGAAAATATTTAGAATTAAAATAAATATAATTTTCAACACATATTGCATTGTAAATTGCCTTCAAAAATCTTTATATTACACATACGCACAATGCTTCAAACATACTATTAAAAAAAAACCTTTATTTCACTATGCCTGAGCGAGGCTAAATTTATAGTAAAACTTAAAAGAATTTCGAACAATCTCCACGAGCGCAGGAGCAGCCGAAACGACTTAACATCACGGAAATAGCCGATTTAACATCACGGAAGTAACCGAAAAAGAAAAAAAAAATTTCAAATATACGGCGTTCCTCAACTTCTTAAAACAACAGATGATTACACCATCGCCGTGGGATAAGTACTATAAAAAAACACCTAGTACTTTTAATAACTCTGATAATGGAATTTTATTTCCGAAAATATTTAGAATTAAAATAAATATAATTTTCAACACATATTGCATTGTAAATTGCCTTCAAAAATCTTTATATTACAAATACGCACAATGCTTCAAACATACTATAAAAAAACCCTTTAATAATTAAATGTTTTTAAGTAATTATTTATCTTATTATAATGGAGATTGTGTGTTTTTTTGTCTGTAACCGAAACTATATTATTACTCAAGTTACAATTGCCTTAGTTATTCACATCACATTCTCAATGATTTTATTTTTATTTAAACCTCAATTATTAATAAAATTGTTTTACGTTATTAATACTGTTAACCATATCTACATACTAACAACATGCAATTATATTTATATATACAACAAAATAGCGGTTTACAGTGTGAACGGGAAAGCTAATTTGCATATTGATATTAAAAATGTGATTTTATTAAATATGTGTTTAGTATTATTAATTTCTAATTGTTTGGTTTTATTTTAATGAATATAAGCAAACATCTCTTCAATGAATCTTAAATGAAATCCATTAACAAGAAAAATAACTGTAATTTTATTATTTATTTCCTCTTTTAACTAAATACTTAAATTAGAAAAAATAACAATGAAAGACGAGAGTGATGGAAGAGTAAGTTTCAGTTGTTCTATTTTTCGATCATACTCCCTCTGTCTCAAATCTTTTTATCTGCATTTCCCATTTAGTTTCATTAGCCTTTCTAATTTAATACGATATTTTATTACATTAAAACTTAAATACTTGCACCCTGCGGGGGGTGCATATATTTGCTAGTATTAGATAATAACTATTTACATACAGTTTCATAGTTTCACGTAATAAATAATTATCATTAGTAAATAATTATAATCAAAGAACTATTCTTAAAACTAATTATTCATACATAATTACACGATTTTAATTGACTATATATATTCAATAGTAATGATTATTTACTTGCACAGTTTTATGGTTTCAAATATTTCACGCAATTTTGGTGTTTAGTTGTTTGGTTGTCTTGTTTTATAACAATCATTTCGGCCGGTTTAGCTCAGTCGGTAGAACGTTCGACTATGGAACCACAAGGCTCTGGGTTCGATACCGGCCCTCGCCAACTCAGCGTATGAGTAGCACAGGGATCTGTGCGGTAAAGCGAGGCGCTGATGGTAGGTGTGGTGCTCCACCTCAGACTCCAAAACAATCTCCTTTGTCTAGCACGAGTTAAAAGGGGATAGACTCCCTCGCTGTCTGGCTGATACCGATATTAGACCTCTACTCTCTTTCTTTTTTATTAT
>CM042150.1:110031044-110046044 GCA_023376005.1 Doryteuthis pealeii | reverse complement strand
TAAATATAGAGAAGATTAGGCGTATATCTTCCTGTAACCGAAACTACGTCACAAGTCCTTAGTTATTTGCGTTATATCCTTAATGATTATTAAACAATGTCTACTATCAAAATCTCATTGAGTTAGATTTGCCACAACACAGCCCACGTTACTGATGCATTTAAAATCCTACAGTGTGTGTTATATATCAGTAAGAAATAAAGGTTTACATAGTATATGGTGTGGCAATTTGCATACTGGTTTTAAAAAACTGAGTTTAATAAATAATTACTTATTGATTTATACTATTATTATTTTATTCTCAAACATATTAAAACCCTCCTATGAATAATTTTATATATAAATCAATTAAAATGTAATAAGAGTAATCTTTTTCAATGCATTTTATCTAGTAATATTAAAATAATTCTGTCTGTTCAGTTGAGATGGATTCTCACGTACGTGATTCGATTATTCTCACACACACGTAATCAGTTTTTAATAATTCAGAGGCGCATTTGGAGCGGATGGTAGGTGTGGCGATCCACCTCAGATGCTAAAATAATCTCCTTGGTCTAGCGCTAGTGAAAAGGGGATAGACTCCCTCGCTGTCTGGCTGATACCGACATTAGGCCACCCCGACGACTTTACTTACTTATAGATGGACAAACGGTTTGATATGGAGGTACCAAATTTGGTATGTAGACTTATTGGACCCGTTAGAATGTTCAAGCGGAACGACAAGTAAAGAAGAGAAATATTTCGTAGAGAAATATTGGGGGAGGTTAACAGTCGATATATTAATACTCACTTTCCTTAATTGTACATTAATTATCATCTTGCAACACCCTCTGGTTAAAAATGAGACCATCCGAACCGTCCAAGATGAAATGCAGAAATGTATATCCTGATTATCTGGTTTTGCTTATCCACAGAATCCTTATTTTTTTGAGTGTCGTCACCTCAGCTAAATAATAGACTATAATATAAAGTTTTATATGAAGAAAGAAACGGAAGAAAAAGGACATGCTACAGAGAAAAGATACAATAAAAAAGAAAGGAAGGAAGAAAGAAGAGGAGTAGGGAAAGATAGAGAGATGGGATGAACGCACGGAAGAGTTCCCGCAAATCTATTTCAATCAAGCATAACGAAAAGATGAAAATAAGTAAGGAAAGTGTGGAGTACCACTTCATCCCCAATACTCCTAGTTCCACTCAGACCCCGAGTGGTAGTACCTGTTAGAGTCCCATCTATGGGGAAAATAGAAAAATGTGTTAAAAATTGAATTAAAAAAAAAGGGTGAGATGGAGTTAAATCAAGTCGTACTTTTTACATATTGAACTATTTCGCAATAGTTCTTAAATAAGCATAGAAAACGTTTTAGTAAATAAATTATGATACTGTGGTATATCCACAGGTCCCACTATTTGAAAATAATTAGACGTCAGCCATATTGTTGTAAGATGTAAATAAGCATGGAAAATTCATAATATCAAAATTCAAAAGTAAAAAAGAAATCAACGATTTAATTGTTTTACAAAAATAATTATTTGGATTTTTAAAGTCTCATGACCCGAGAAAGTTTGCAACTTCTTAATGATATTGTTGTATATCCTTTTCATTACTTACTTTCTTCTATTCTTCTATTCTTCTTCTGACGTCTTTTCTATCTTACGTCTTCTTCTAACATCTCTTCTAGAGTCTGGACTTCGTCTTGGTGGTCGGTCGCACTTAACTCATTTCTTCTTCTAGATCAGTCTTGTTACCAAGACATTCACCAACCACAAACCGTGTTATTTTCTTAAGCTTTTATTTACTTAACTAAACATTTCATGTAACTAAACATCTGACGAACATAGCGCGCGTATGCTGTGAGTTCTAGTTAAGGCAGGACATCTTCTCTGCCCGACGTTCAAACTGAAACTGAGGACCCAACCAGGTCTCACGTGACTTCACGTATTTCGCGGTCTTTCTGTACTATTCCATGGAATGTCCCGCCCGTGATATGAAAAGGGCCATCCCTTTAGAAATACAGGGGATTGACAATAATTTTATGCAACCGCATAAAATTATGTAACAATATTTTATTACAAATACCTAGTAAGTCATTTTCTTATGTCATTATTTTAACTTCATCTTGACCTTTCTAGAAATTTTAATGAATAAGCCTTAAGAATTTAATCAATTAACTACAAACAGAAGGGTTTTATTTTTGTTATGGAGCCAAATAAAATATGTTGAATCAATCAACTGACCAGTTATACTTTGTTGGCATTAAATGACCCACCGAGGTTGATATGCCGTAAAACAAAACAAACCAAACCCAATTCTACTGCTCTTATAGCAAACCCCACCACTTTCTATCATATATGAGCTAGAAAGCGGTGGCTGAGGGTCTTATTGTCCTGGGTGGGACGCTAAACTGTTTCTACTGGTAAAGTTCCAATTTTGGAGCTCTGGTGAGTGTGGAGTACCACTTCATCCCCATTACTCCTAGTTCCACTCAGACCCCGAGTGGTAGTACCTGTTAGAGTCCCATCTATGGGGGAAAATAGAAAAAATGATCATAAGAAATGTGTTAAAAATTGAGTTTAAAAAAAGTCAATAAGGATCAAGAATGAATAAAACAAAATGTCTTGATTTTCCCCTTTGCAGAGGCGCAGTCGATGTATTCTATAGTGCCAACTGACAGGATGGAGATGAAGTTTGGTTCTGTTTGGTTTCATTTGGTTTTATGTCGACTAATCAAACTTATTGAATGCCAAAGTTATCCTTGTAGAATAAGAGCAATGACACTATTAGGCCCTAATGATTAGGGTATTAGTCTGAAAGTGAACATAATAGCGGGACTGGAGATTGAACTGGCTTACTATGATGTAGCAGTCCAATACATTAGCCAAGACATCCCCTCTGTAGAAAAGTAATTCAACTAATTTGTTATATTCGAGAGAGATAGAGAGAGAGAGAGAGAGAGAGAGAGAGAGAGAGAGAGAGAGAGAGAGAGTTAAATCAAAATTATTATACATTTTACATATTGAACTATTTTGCAATAACTGTCAAGTAGACACATGAAACTTTGTAATAATCAAATTATCAATTGTCTTATATACACAGGTCCTGCTAGTGTGTCAATGTATACTAAGTAAAGTAAAAAGTAAAGACGCCGGGGCGGCCTAAAGTCGGTATCAGCCAGTCAGCGAGGGAGTCTATCCCCTTTTCAATAGCGCTAGACCAAGGAGATTGTTTTAGCATCTGAGGTGGAGCGCCACACCTACCATCAGCTCCTTACTTTACCGCACAGATCCCTGGGCTACTCATACGCTGAGTTGGCGAGGACCGGTATCGAACTAGGAACCTTGTGGTTTCTAGCCAAACGCTCTACCGACTGAGCTAACCCGGGGGGAGGGGGTGCCATAGCGCCTGTTTCAAATACACATGCACACACAAGCACGCATATGCACAAATTGCACAAAAACGTATATGCAAATACACCCGCATATACAAAGATATACCAAGACACATTCCTCCCCTCTTTATCTTTCCTCTCTCTCTCTCTCTCTCCCATGCATAAACACTCACATACACATGAATGTACACACAAGCACACACAGACACGCATATATACAAATCACACAAAAATGTATGCTTATATACATATACATTCACATTAAAATATACAATGACAAAAATGAATACTGTCTTTCTCTCTCTCTCTCTCTCTCTCTCTCACACAGACTCACTCGCTCATAAGAGCTCACCTGACAACACACTTACATACACATGCATGTTTACATAAGCACACACAAATACGAATATTTACAACCCAATACAATAACAAAAGTGATCATTCTCTCTCTCTCTCTCTCTCTCTCTCTCTCTCTCGCTCTTGCTCACACACACATACCTACAAACTTACACATACAAGTACACATGCGTGTTTGCATAGGTACACAGAGACACGCATATGTACAAATCATACACAAATTAATGCATATGTACGTATATATTAACTTTAAAATGTACAATGAAAAACGTGAAAATTCTTTGTCTCTTTCTCTTTCATCTCTCTCTTTCTCTCTCTCTCTCTCTCTCTCTCACACACACACACATACCTACAAAAATACACACGCACACACACACACGCACATACCTACAAAAATGCACATACACGTACACATGCATGTTTGCATAAGCACACAAGACATGTATAAGCACACGGAGATATGTACAAATCACACAAAAATTCATGCATACGTACGTATACATTAACTTTGAAATATACAATGACAAATATGTCTATTTCTCTATACCCCCTCTCTGCCTCTCTCTCTATCTCTCTCTATCTCACACACACACACATACACACACACATACGTACATACAGATACACATGTGTGTTTGCATAGGCACGATGTATATGTACAAATCACACACAAATTAATGCATACGTACGTATACATTAACTTTGAAATATACAATGACAAATATGTCTATTTCTCTATAACCCTCCTCTCTCTCTCTCTCTCTCTCTCTCTCTCTGTCACACACCACACACACACACACACACACACACACACACACACACACACCACACACACAAATACACAGATTCACATTAAAATATACAATGACAAGCATGAACATTCTGTATCTGTCTCTTTTCTCTCTCTGTCTCTGTCTCTGTCTCTGTCTCTCTCACACACACAGTCACATACGTACAAGCATACAGATACACATGCACACATATTGTCCATGTTGATAAGTTGCTTTAAGCAGAAATGATACATGATTTTTGATAATCTGATTAGTATTTGTCGCAATTCTTCAATAAAAAAAATACATGTATTGATTTGACATTTCTTAGCCTGAACCGGTGATATTGTAACAGTGCATTGTCTCATTGCCTTCTTCCTACATCTCATATATATATATATATATATAATATATATATATATATAATATATATATACATATATTATATATATATATACATATTATATATACATATATATATATACATATATATATATATATATATATAATATATATATAATATACATATATATATATATATATATATAATATATATATATATATATATATATATATATATATATATATATATTTACGTTTTTTTTTGTGTGTCAATACAAGAAGATCCAAAGGCGAAAGAAAGGTCAGCTTTGATCTTTGAAGAAAACATGATAAGGTCTGTTTCGTTGGTTCTTTCCAAGTAAACAACAAAAAAGAATAATTCGACGAAATTCTGAAACTATGAAAGGCTTTTTAGCAAAAGATAAGAATTGCAAGGTGTTACCTTACATTCCAGTAAAGATTATGACTTTTCCTTTGTCTTGTGACAAAATCAATGAAACTTGAAATTTCTCGTTAATAACTTTTCTTTATAAAAATGTGATATAGTCAACCCCTTATCATTTGTATTGTTCATAGGAATTGGTCGATCTATATATTAATAGTCGTTTTCTTATATTCATCTTGCAGCATCCCTTGTTTAAAAATACGAATGTCCAAGATGAAATCAAAAAATACAAATCCTGATTATGTGGTGTTGCTTATTCGCTGAATTTTTATTTCTTATGAGTGTCGTCTCCTCAGCTAAATAATGGACCATTCCGTATTTATTATAAATAAAGAAATGGAAGAAAAAGGACATGCCACGCAGAAAACATATGATAAGAAAGAAAGAAAGAGAGAGAGTAGGGGGAAAGACATAGAGAGGAGATGAACGCGAACATGAAAAATTAAAAGAAGGAAAGAAAGAAAAAAGTGTGTGTGTGTGTGTGTGTGTGTGTGTGAGAGAGAGAGAGAGAGAGAGAGAGAGAGAGAGAGAGAGAGAGAGAGAGAGAGAGAGAGAGAGAGAGAGAGAGAGAGAGAGACACACACACACATAAAGAATGTTCACGTTTTTCATTGTACATTTTAAAGTTAATGTATACGTAAATATACATGAATTTGTGTGTGATTTGTACATATGAGTGTCTCTGTGTGCCTATGCAAACACGCATGTGTACTTGTATGTGTAAGTTTGTAGGTATGTGTGCGTGTGAGAGAGAGAGAGAGAGAGAGAGAGAGAGAGAGAGAGTAAAATCAAAATTATTATACTTTTTACATATTGAACTATTTTGCAATAACTCTCAAGTAGACACATGAAACGTTGTAATAATCAAATCATCAATTGTCTTATATACACAGGTCCTGCTAGTGTTTCAATGTATGCTCATTTATGGAAATTGACATGTTGTAGAGGGGGTTTATATATTTTTAAAAATATAAATACTACTTTATGAAAATTTATATATAGTCGAGCGGGCCGTACCATTGATTCGAGGTGGATAATAAGACCCTACCTCGGGCTCATTTTTTGTGATGCTACCGAGAAATACATATTCTTAGACGGCCTGAACCCAAACCTAAAAAATAAGATTTAAATGATAACAGCATATAATTTTTTTGCATTTTATATATTAAATAGTAGACATTAATTTTTCTTTTAGAGTGGCTTGATTAACGCAAGATCTTTTTTTTACGTGGGGATTTTAATGGGGCATCCTGGGAGGGTCCAACTCACGATTCAGTTATAAATTATTACTGAATCATGAGTTGGATTCCCAAAGGATGCCCCATGGACCTGCGAGACTAACATTAAAAAATATTCCCCTCTACCCAGGCGACGCCGGGTAGCTGCTTCTAGTAATGCATAATTCCAAATTGAATTCAACCATCAACAAAAGAATAACAAATAAATATATATGCCTGCAAAAGTGAACTACTTTTTTAAAGGTATTCTCAATGAAATAAATCAATTTAAAAAGAGAAGAACGGCATAAATGCGTCATTTTCACAGATTAGATTTTAATTCATGAAATTCTCCCGTTTTTAAGAATGTAAAACAAAAAAGAAAGCTAGATTTGATTTTTATATATATCCTTCCTCTTCATAATTCAGTAAGAATTACGTTAAGTTTCTGTTGTAAAGCAGCTATCACCCTTTAGCACTCTACCAGGTGGAATGGCCAATAGCCCTAAATAGTCTACGATTAAAGATATGAGACTGGCTTTACGGCGTTTGGCTATACCACATTTGACCCTCCTCTATTTCTTGTAAGTTTGTCTTGTTAATTGTTTTATTGTTCTGTGTTTTTGTAAGTATACGTTAGCATCGGATACTAGTGCTGAATAAATATATTTAGCGCTCAATTTTCTTCTGTGTATTATTCCACTTCGACGATACAACAGATTTATTCCTTTTATTTCCAAGTTTTGTTGAAATTTAATTCCTGGCTGGATAAAAAAAACAAAAACACGTAAAATGTTGGGCATATATGTAAGCTTAGGCTTTGATCTGAAAGAAAAAAAAAAATCAAAATAAGTGACAATTTACAATTTTCAAGATAAGGGAAGTAATGTCGTTCCGAAATTTTGGCCTTATCTCTACTTACACGACAAAATCAAACACTTTAGTTTTTATAATTTCAATTTGAAAAATTCTTATTAAAAACTTATATCCTCTTTATATTTATATTTTGATATGGTTTTAATTCAGTAAGCCTTTAAATTGAAATAGAAATCAATTTATATTAAAAATGCTTATATATATATATATATATATATATATATATATATATATATATATATATATATATATATATATATATTAGATGAAAATGATATGCCTATATATTTAACTAATGTAAATAAGTAAAAGAATGAGTACACATAATTTTCTGTTCGTATGGAATTAAACATGAAAAAATAGATATTTGTTTCTGCAAATCCTATTCCATTCCTATAGATTTTGAAATTAGGAAGTATGTTCGTCCACTCTTCAATATATATAATATATATATATATATATATATATATATATATATATATATATATATATATATGTGTGTGTGTGTGTGTGTGTCTGTGTGTGTGTAATCTTGGTAATTGGTTGAGGTAAGTTCATTTTTGATTTTGTTGATATTTTTCTAAGAGTCTAAGATTTTTTTTTCAATCAGTCCCAATCATCATAAAAAACTCTGGAGACATAGCCAACGAAAAAAAAAAAAAGATAAATAAAAGAAGATACAAAAAATAATCAAACAGACATGAATAATGATATGACAAGATTTGATATCAAATAATTATACTGAAATATACCAATAAAAACGTCTTAGCCGTTTACAAAAAAACATCTCAAAGAATAAAAAAATAAACTTACCCCTACTAAATAACAAGCTTATAAGTACAAGTAGTCTATGCACAAACGACTGTTGCTTTTTTTTTCAAATTCACACATTCATTGGAGTGATTTCATTTCTGGACTTATAAAAAGTATGTAGTTATTTTGACTCAGAGTAGTAGTAACTGTTAGGATCTAATCTATCAATCAAATATATGTTTAAAAACCATTAATATTAGACAGGAATACTCGAAACCATATAAAGTGTGTAAATTATTTGTATTAAGCCATCAATCTATACATATATAAAGGGCAGTTGTGTGTATATGTATATCCGGAAGAAACTTTGAAAATAAAACAATTAACGACAAAGTAAATATTATACACATTAAATATCACCAGGGCTTGGTTTCTGAGCAAAAATAATAGAGATTTGATCTATATTCGTGAAGATAATAAAAAAATTAAATTTAAATGATAACAGCATGGATTTTTTTCCATTTGATATTTTAGATAGTAGACATTAACATTTCTTTTCTGAGTAGCTGGATCAATGCAAGGTTTATTTCTTTTACATAGGGTTTTAAATGGGGTATCCTACGAGGATTCAACTCACGATTCAGTAATAATGGATCTGCGGGACTAACTTAAAAAGAAACCACAAGCCAGACGACGCCGGGTAGCCACTGCTAGTGTTACCCAGCATATGAGTAATACCCCCCTCCGAAACGGTAAGTCCTGAGTGTGACACTAAACTACATCTGATGGATAGGCTTCAGTTCTAAAGATCTGGGGAGTGTGGAGTCGCATATTTATTCCCATTACTTCCTGGTTGACTCTGACCCGGAGTGGTAATACCAGTAAGGTAAATCTATGGGTCAAATATTTCTGTTTGAAAAAATATTAATATTCGATAAGACCGTGTTCAAAAGTCTTTAGTAAATGTAAATGTAAATGAACGAGAATAAAATAAGACCAGACGGATTGTGATGCCATTAAAATCAGTCAATCCATCTTTTAATATTAATTTCTTTCATTTAGAGCAGTGGTTCTCAACCGGGGTCCATGTGGACCCCCGGGGACCATATAACATTTTTTGGGACCCAAGCAAGTAAAATGTATTTAACTATAAAAATACAATGGGATTTTTAAACAACAAATGGCTATGGGGGTCCACCAGAGTAAAATATGATTAAAAGGGGGTCAGTTGGTAAAAGAAGTTGAGAACTATTTATTTAGAGCAGTGGTTCTAAACCCTTTTTACCTATGAATCCCTTTGATTCCTAATTTATTAAAATGGACCCCGTCATTGCCATTCGATGTCTAAAAATCATATTGTATTTTTATGATTACCTTTTGTTTGGCTTGCCTAAAATCCCTAAAATGTTATATGGTCTCCAGGGGTCATATGTCCCCCCGGATGAAAACCAATGATTTATAGAATGCACTCAAGACAGTTCCAACTCCATGTTCTTTCTTTGTCAGAAAGAACAAAACTTTCAAATATCTATAAATCAGTTTAAAGCAGATATATTTTCAGCTTTCATTTTTTCTTTTGGAAAATCTAATTTTGAAAACCACATAAACTTTCAATATTCATATTAGCAAGAATATGCGCCCTCCGGATGTATGTATTTAAGTTTTATTGTATTGAAATATATCAAATTTGAAAGACTAACGAATTTGAATAAGAACTCATATAAAAGATTACACGTATCTTAATTATATATATATAATCTTTCATAAGATTGATTTTGATACGCTGGAGAATAAAACAATCATATTAGAGATTAATAACAGCTAATAATTATTTATTAAACCGGTTTTGTTTAAAACCGGTATGTAAATTAACCACACCATATCTTATGTGAACCTTTATTTCTTAGGGATATATAAGACACATTGCAGGATTTTAAACGCAATAATAAGTTTTGAGTCAAATCTAACTCGGATTTTCATCGTTATAAATAAGATTTATTCTACGTATTAATGGTTTTGACTATAGATTAAACACTCATTGATAAACTTACGCAATTTCTGAAGGTATTGTGAAGTAATAAGTGACGTAGTTCCGAATCTCCATTATAATAAAATTATTAGGAGTAGGAAAGTTACATTACGGTAGAGTAGAAATGAAAAATAACGGTAATTATAAATTTACAGTATTCAGCATCTCGCTGACCCAAATGGCTGTTCTCTGGTGGATCAGTCCAGTTCGTGGATCGAGAGGTGAAATTTGAAAGAGTCGCCTAGCTTGTGTTTTGGAGGAGACAGATGTGTCTTTCCAAGATGGTTAACTTGGGTTAAATAAAGACATCTAATTTATCCAAATCTTTGTGTTCGCTATTATAAACAACTTTCTTTCTTTCTTCTTTCTTTCGGCATGTCAACACTTGTTGGGTTATTTTATGTCGTTGACGATTTTTTCTATTCATTCTTGATGCATACTGAAAATTCTGTTTTTGAACTAAATTTTTAACAGCTTTTTAAAACTCATTTTCTTCTATTTAACCCATAGATGAGACCCTAACAGGTACTACAACTTCGGTTCAGTGTGGACCTGGGAATAATGGCGATGATGGGATACTTCACACTCCCCAGAGCTTCAGAATTGGAGCTTCACCGTTCAATGCAGTTTAATTTCATACCCGGTACAATACAAACAACAACGGACACAGAGATGAAAGAGACCCAAGAAGATTCAAGGGAGCAGACCATAAGTACAAGGAGGGAGTCAGCACAACATAGAAGAGATAGCAGAGATATCCAAACTGCAAAGAAGATACACAAGAAAGTAGAAGCTAAGCACTATAATATGATGAGAAGAAGGAAGGTGTTGGAATATTTTCGGTGTATATATATTTACCAACCCTTCCACACGAGCAGGATGCGACACAAGGTCAATTTCTTAAGCGGGGTTTAACAGGTTTGAATTCAGAGTTTTCCTTCTCCTAGACTGGTTGCCTTACCAAGGTTGAAGAGCCCAATCTACCCAACTATTTATCCATAGCTGGAGGGGAGTATAGTTGGATTCATACCTTTCCCAAAGGTATTAGCGCTATGTGAAATGCAACCAGTTTCGTCTAGGATTTGAACTCGGGTCAACGATTCCATTTCCTACGACTCTAACCATTATGCCAAACGCCTCCAAATATTTTCGGTATATAAGCCGTGCTGCAATCCACTACTTAAATTTATAGACTAATCGAGGTTACGTGGTTTAAACCTCAACCCGAATACGTGGTTGGTTAACTATTTAATCGCTGATATTGACAGACGCTCATTTGCACTCATTGACGAACGACCTGCAACACTGAGGATCACCAAGGAACAATCAAAGGATCATACCCAGTATTAAGGGACAACAAGGAGCAACCAAAGGTTTCTTCACTAAGGATTCCGCTCTGCTTAACACAAAGGATCTCCGCTAGCCAGTGCCCTTGCTTGAAGCCTAAGGATGGCCACACAGCTCATAAAAGAAGGGCTATACAAAAAAAAAAAAAATCACAGGAGAAATTGTTTGTATAAAGAATGAGATGCTGTTAAAATCCCTTCCTCACTCACTTGCCAGATCTGTAAAAAAACTTTCTGATTCAAGTTTGATAAAAGGTTTTTGCTGGGCCTCAGTCATAATGCACTTATGAGCATGCTAGATATATAGACTGTAGACATACAAGCAATTGTGGGTTGTATTTTATTGCCAGTCAGAAAAAAAACTCATTTTCATCGTTTTTATTGCAGGCCATTATCTGGGTCCATTGGGAGAATGAGATACATTCATTCTTAATCAATTTTACAGCGAGTTATCTCCCTTAATCAATCAGATTGAGATTTTACATAGTAGCAATAAAAAATGATATGAACAAGAATCGTAGATAAAATAGATTAATGTTTGACTTTTTTAAAATGCTGATACATTCAGAATTTATGTTTGCCTCAGTACATTATCTTGGGGCAATATTGTTCTTGCTAATAACATTAAAGCCACCCCGCGTATGTTAACAAGGCACGATGTTTTTTTTAAAAAAAAGCTCTGTAAATCTTCTGCTGGTTGAGTGTTTTTTACGGCATGTCAACCGTTGTTGGGTTATTTCATGCCGAAGACGTTTTGCATTATTCATTCTTGTTGGATATTCAATTTTTTAAACTCATTTCTTAAACTTATTTTTTTCTATCAAACTCATAGATAGAACCTTCAAAAGTATTACCACTGGAAGGCATAGTAGACCTGGGAGTAATATCGATGAAAGGGTACTCCACACTACCCAGAGCTCCAAAATTGAAACTTCATCACTACTTAGCCAGGACACCAATATCCTCAGCTACCGTCTTCTAGTACATATATGATAAAAAGGGTTAGTGGTGTGCCATAAGGGCAATAGAGTCGGGACAATCATATTGATGCTAGGGCTTGATGAAACCAGCCGATTGATTAGAGGATACCTCTTTGTCCACCCATCCAGCCTGAGGGCCGAAGTAGAGTATTGCAGGTCATGGACTGCTCAGCCACCGTGATTCCGTCCTTAAGCATTACGGTCGATACCCACGGCCAACAGGTCGCCTCATTGGAGGGATAATACCGCTCTTCGGATGTGCAGTTGACGTATTCTTCTCACTCACGACCAACAGGTAGCCCCATTAGGCGAATTTTATCCTTCTGTTGAGGTGCAGTCGCTATATTCTTTTGCTCCACCGACAACGCGTGGGTATTTTATTCCGAAGACGTTTTGCTTTATTCATTCTTCATAGTTATTCAATGAATAAAAACTGGATTTTTTAAAACTCATTTTTTTCTATTTGGCCTATAGATAGGACCCTAACAGGATATATCACTCCAATATCCGACTGTTATAAGTGCGACGAAAGAAAATTAGGTTCCTCTAAATTAGGGGTTCTTAACCGGAGCCCATATGGACCGTCGGGGTCCATGTAACATTACCTGGATCCACACGAAAAACACTGAATTGGGGTGGAAAAGGGTCATGGTATTATTTTAATGGGACATAGACCAAATCTACTTCAGAACAATTGTTATTAATGAGAATTGAATTTATTCATTACTCTTCAACACATTAAAATACAAAAAGTAGACATTAATGAAGCTATCAATTTTATGGCAATCAAGTAGAATAAGAAAAGAATTCCCATTTAACAGTTGTAAATTTAAAGGTACTTAAGACAAAAAGAGGTGAAAATCAGCCACCTTGATTTCAGGTAGTAGACAGCGATCTTAGATGTTTTCATGATAAATATCCACCTGTATCGGCTCAGAAAAATACGCCGACAATTCCCCAGCAGAGGGGTAAAATACCCCCAAGCCACTTATAACAATAGGACATTGGAATGGTAGTACCTGTTAGGGTAATATCTATGGGTTTAATAGAAAAAAAATGAGCCACCTATATATATATATACCAACTCCTCTGCACGAGAAGGAGGCGGCCAAGATTATTTTCTTAAGCGAAGTTTAACTGGTTTTAATTCAGAGCTTTCCGTCTCCTAAGTTGGTTGCCACCCAAGATTAAGGAATACTCACTGACCTTCTACTTACCCAAAGCTGGAGGGAAAACAGTCGTATTCATACCTTTTCAATGGGAATCAGCGGGAAATGCAAACGGCCGCGTCTAAAATTTGAACGACGATAATAATTACACACGAACACCCCCCAGATTATATATATAAGTTTTGTGATATGGGAGGTAACTGGGCGTACAGATTGTTTTTTTTTTTGGTGAGGGGAACTAATGCTTCCTGGGTTTGTTTAAGACATCAAGCAGCATCATTGTGTAGTTCCCTTAAAACATCCAAGGGTATAAGCGCTGTGTGAAATGCGAACAGCCTCATCCAGAATTTGAACTCAGGTCGTTGAGTCTATTCACTCCGACGATAACCATTACAGCACAGGCCTCCACTAAGTTTTACATATAGTTATCTTCATTCTTTCGCGAGTTATTTACGTTATTATTACGGTGTTTGTTCTCATTTAATTGCATTTTATATGCATTACGTCACTGCTTTTGGAACCAATCAACGGCGCTGTGTGACTGCACCACTTTAAAAATTACCAACTTGTTTCAGATTGGTAATTTTAAATGAAAGAAGATTTTGCAAGTGATAAAAATAATATAATATTAGGTTTCTTGGAAATGATATTTTCCAATGTGATTAAATAAGATAAAAGAGAGATACATTCAAATTTAATTCCAGGATAACACAGATTTTTTTTGAAAATGTCAAATTAAGAAAAAAGTAAAAAAAAAAAGAATGAAATGACACTAATTCATCGGATCACGCGTGAATGGGAACAGAATCTGACAAAATGGTGTTGAATTAGAAAGAATAGGCGGATAAGCAGGTAGAAAAAAGAATAAAGAAAGAAAATAAAGAAAAAAAGACAGTAAAAAAGACGACATTGTTTATTGAGCGATACCTCATCAAGAACGACCTAGATTTAGTGATTATAATCAGTTGAAACAAGCGAAAATCCCCCTCATTGCAAATCAAATAATAATAATAAAAAAAAACAAAAAATCAAGAGGAGGAAAAATGCCAGAGACACAAAGATGGTTGTCAAGCTTATTCTAATCGGTGTATGGATACAAGTGAAGCAAAGTGAATACGTTAGATGTCAACAGTAAAACAAATAGCAACAAAATTGAATTAAAATTGAGGAGAATTCTGAAGTATCAAAAAAAAAAAAAAAAAAGAGAATAAAATAAATAAATAAATTAAAGAACAATAAAGCAAAATGATGGAAAACGCGTGACTGAAAATTTCCAGAACTGAAACTTTCTGACAATCCTAATATAATTTAGCCAATGTGTTTTTTGTCC
>CM042150.1:110021044-110028544 GCA_023376005.1 Doryteuthis pealeii | reverse complement strand
TCTCTTCGCCTTTTGTCTCTTTTGCTGGCGTTGTCAACTCATTTGCTGATCGCTTTTCCATCCACACACTTTCTTTTTTTCTTCTTCTTTCCTAACTCATTATTTATCTTCACTTAAATTCTTTACTTTAATCTACTTTCTTTCTTTTTTCTTTCTTAACAATTATCTCATTCTCCTGCTTTCTTTCTTTCTTTCTTTCTTTCTTTCTTTCTTTCTTTCAAAGATCACTTTTAGTTCTTTTATTTCGAACTGCTTTCTTTCTTTCCTTCTTTTCGTTTTCTTTCTTTTCTTTCTTTCTTTCTTTCTTTCTTTCTTAGAATCACTTTTAGTTCTTTTATTTCGAACTTCTTTCTTTCTTTCTTTCTTTCTTTTCTCTTTCTTTCTTTCTTTCTTTTTTTTTCTTAGAATCACTTTTAGTTCTTTTATTTCGAAACCGCTTTCTTCTTTCTTTTCTTTCTTTTCTTCTTTTTTTTTCTTTCATTTCGTTTTTCTTTCTTTCTTTCTTTCTTCTTTCTTTCTTTCTTTTTTCTTCTTAGAATCACTTTTAGTTCTTTTATTTTGAACTGCTTTCTTCCCTTCTTTCCTACATTCTTTCTTTCATATCATTAAGGCATTCGCCTGCTTTCTTTCTTTCTTTCTTTCTTTCTTTCTTTCTTTCTTTCTTTCTTTCTTTATTATGATTTCCTTCATGTTGGTGTTATCCCTTTCTTTTTGTTTTTTCTTTCTTTCTTATTTCCTCTCCTACATTTACTTTCATTGTTCGTTCTAAAATAATCCCATCTTTTTTTCTTTCTTTCTTTTTTTCTTTCTTTCTAATCTCTTTCATGTTAGCCTTTTCCCTTTCTTTTTTTGTTTGTTTATTGTTTTTTGTTTTTTGTTTTTTGTTTATTTGTGTCTTTCTTAACAACCACTTCTTTCTTTCTTTCTTTCTTTCTTTCTTTCTTCCTTCTTTCTAATATATTTTACACTTTCTTTCATGTTAGCTTTTTCCCCTTATTTTTCTTGTTCTTTTCTTGTTTTCTAATCTCTGTTATTGCATAACAACCACCCTTTTCTTTCTTTCTTTCTTTCTTTCTTTCTTTCTTTCTTTCTTTCTTTCTTCCCTTCTTTCTCCCCTTCTTTCTTTCTTTCTCTCATACCATTAAGGCATTCTCCTGCCCACTTTCTTTCTAATCTTATATTATTTATTCCCTTTTGTCCATTTTCCTTCCCTTTTTCCACTTCCTTCTTTGCTTTCATTCTTTCTCCTTCATTCTGTGGAATGATGAGCTATTTTCAAATGCATCATTACGTTAATAGGATTAAGTTTCAAACAAGATGGAGGATTTATTTTCATTCTTCAGCAGGAATTTGGCCCAATAGAATTGCTTCATCCTCCCGCCATTGAACTGCCGTGAAATTCAAACTCGTTTCACCTAGCAGAATACACAATCTATATCAGAAAAGTAATTATATCAATTAGGCGAGCTTGTTTAAATGTTATTTTCTGATAGAACTTTTCATGACAGCTTCTCGCAGGCTGACATTTATATAAAAAAAAAAGGGTAGGCAAATTAAAGTTATTTCTGAACATTTTCTGAACATTTTCAAATTGTTGTTTTATCATTTTTATTCCATTTTTATTAGTTTTAACCAACTTTATATGTGTCGCTACAATCACAACACAGTTTAAGGTAATGGTCGAAGAGTTTATTGATTCAGGGGATGTAGCGTAGTCACCGACTACTGCTATATCGGTGATGGTTATTTGTCGTTTGAAGAGGGGAAAACACAAAAACACAACTTTACTTTTAACACCAGGAACTTACGTTATATATACTAGCAAATATATGCACCCTCCGGGTGCAAGTATTTAAGTTTTAATGTAATGAAATATTATATTAAATTAGAAAGTCTAATAAGAATGCAGATAAAAAGATTTGAAATAGAGTGGGGGTATAATAGAAAAATAGAAATGAAACTTACTCTTCCATCACTGCCGTCTTCATTGCTGAATTTTACTTATTTAACTATTTAGTTAAATTAGGAAATAAAGAATATAAAAATTACACTTATTTTTCTTGTTAATGGGTTTCATTTAAGATTCATTGGAGAGATTTTGTATATTCATTAAAATAAAACCAAACAGTTAGAAATCAATAATACTAAGCACATATTTTAAAAAATCACATTTTTAATATCAATATGCAAATTAGCCTTCCCGTTCACACTGCAAACCGCTATTTTTTGTATATATAAATACAATAGCATATTATTAGCATGTAGATATGGACAACACTAATAAAAAAAAAGTGAAGCAATTTTATTAATAATTTGAGGTTTTAAATATAAATAAAATCATGAAGAATGTGATGTAAAATAACTATGTTAATTGTGACTCGATTAGTAATATAGTTTCGGCTACAGACAGAAAAACACACAATCTCCATATAATAAGATATATATAATATATATATATATATATATATATATATATATAATATATATTAAAGATAAAAGGTGCTTACCGGTGAATATGGGCACGATCGTTGGAGGTACACAAAATCCAGGGGTTAAGTCAGCGATATACAAAATACAAAGTGCTCAATACAAAGTAGAGCAAATTTATTAAAGAAATGGATACAATAGAAACCTACTCGAGTTTCACCATAAGGATCTTCAGGGTTAAATCCACTGAATTAATCGAGGTACCTATTATTGCAGCCGATCATACGTGTGTTCATTGAATGAGATGTTACGTAACATCTCATTCAATGAACACACGTGTGATCGGCTGCAATTAATCGGTACCCTCGATTAATTCAGTGGATTTAACCCTGAAGATCCTTATGGTGAAACTCGAGTAGGTTTCTATTGTATCCATTTCTTTAATATATATATATAATATATATATAATATATATATTGTGTCATCCACAGACACAGTGTTTCGATTCATCACGTCTCCTCAGTGTGGCTATATAGAAACCCAAGCGATTTTTCATGTCAGATTTCTTAACCACAGGGCCACGGATGAACGTCATTCAAAGAGTTCTGAGCCTCAGCCGGAAATAAGCACAACTTCTTATAAAACTAGAAGAAATAATTCAAATTTCTGTCTTTATTTTGCTGTAGGTGACATGAAATATGAGAGGTGAGAGATAAATGTAAATTTAGACATAATAGAGACACTCATAGTATTAAAGTATGTGAATAAAATATAATTTTATTGAAAAACTCCCCCCCACACACACATATATATATATGTGTTGTGTGTGTGTGTGTGTGTGTGTGTTTGCTGGTTCTATCTCTGTTATGGGGAGATTACGTTATACACTGCTGATGAAACCTACTAACGGTCGATACAGCTGCCTAGTTTCCGTATGTTGCACGCGTTATTCGCCGAATTTGCTTGTCGTGGTTATTTTTAATATAATGAATACTCTCTATGTTTATCTGTCTATCTATTTCTCTCCTCTCTCTCTCTCTCTCTCATCTCTCTCTCATATATATATAATTATATATTTATATATTATATATATACTTAATTATATATGGTTGGCATCCTTTCCGTCTACTAAAGGACGATGGCGTAGTGTCCATTTTAAATTTTTTTATATCTGCAACTGCGTGAGTGTCTGAGCAGCGCAATTTTTGGATGGCAATCTCTGGTGCAGTGACTGCCAACAGTTCGGATGCCTTCGTTAGTTCTATCAATGCGTTGTAGAGTGGCATCTGCTCTCCCGGCACTTTTCCTACAGCTGGCGTAGTGAGAATATCAGGTCCACGGTTGCTCGGAAGTCACACTGTGTTTCTGGATAGATGCAAGGTTCAAAGTCTGCAGACGCGCCAGTGTAACACGTGCAAGACTATGCTGAAGTCGCTCCAATCTCCTTTGATCTTGTATAAGGGGACGATGGTAGCCTCCCGCTTGTTCTGAGGGAGGTGCCCATGTTCTCAGCAGCTGCAGTGTAGTGGTTAGAGCAGTGATGCCCCCTGACTTCAAGATATTTGGTGGTATGCCGTCACTCACGTTTGCTTTCTTATCAGCAAGGTGGTCCTCTCGATTTTCTAGTGGAAAACTACGTAGCCTGGACAGGTTGTTATGGACGATGAGCTGTCGTCTAAGCAGCAGATACTCCCTCTCCACACAGCCTTGTGATCCAAAGGAAAGTACGAACCAATGCGCATATATATATATAGATAGATAGAGAGAGAGAGAGAGAGAGAGAGAGAGAGAGAGAGAGAGAGAGAGAGAGAGAGAGAGAAAAGAATAATGAGATTCATAACGATGGAATAGAGAGTTAAATACACACACACACACACACACACCACACACACACACATATTATATATATTATATATATATATATATATATATATATATAGAGAGAGAGAGAGAGAGGGGGGGGAAGAGAAAGTGACAGGAAGAGAAGGGCTAATTAAATTGATAATGTTGGAGACTGAATGAAGCAAGTGTGAAATAGAGGTAAAAACCGACAGATGGGTAAGAGAGAGAGAGAGAGAGACAGACAGACAGACAGACAGACAGAAGTGGGTACAAGATTTTAAACAAGAGAGAGAAATACAGTGAGAGCAGATAGAGAGAGGGTAAGCCATCTTAAGGGTGGCTAGATAATAGAGCGACACATTAAGAGAAAAATAGAGATAAATAGATAGATAGATAGATAGATAGAGAGAGAGAGAGAGAGAGAGAGAGAGAGAGAGAGAGAGAGAGAGAGGGGGGTAAGAAGATGGGAAGCACAAACCTTACAACAATAGAGAAATACATTGAGATCAGGGTGAGAGAGAGAAAGATATATATATATATATATATATATATATATATTATATATATATATATATATATATAGAGAGAGAGAGAGAGAGAGAGAGAGTGACGAAATGTGGATTTAAAGTCAATGGGCTGAATGCCAGGACTTTTAGATGTTCTGATTAGGCCAAAGATTTCTTTATCAGTCACACAGCACTGTCTTGGAGGGAGTCCAAGATTCCAGGAATTGAAGAGGCGCCATTGTCTCGTTCACATTGAAACTTTATAGTTTAAGAGTCAATTATGCCATTAAGAACGTGAAGAATTATGGTCGGAATTATTACCACGGAAAGCATAAACAGACGTGTCGTCACTCCACACTGCAACTCGCCAGTTTGTAAAATTAGCAATAGAATTATTTTATAGTCTTTCACTGAATAGACCGACGGTTTCTTGTCAATTCGTGAATGCTTGTGTACCCCAAGGCTCGGACTACAGTAACTCTCCGTGGACGCCATTAGAACTGGTTTATTGGAGTCACCGCTTATGGATAATTATAGTCAATTTTGAAACTTCAGTTTTATTGAATTGAAATCAGATTCAACTTTTCTGAAATTTTGAGATGAGGCCTGATAATTTCTATTATTTGGATTATTCGGACCATTGTCCTCATCTATATTGTTATCTGTACAACGTTTCCTGTGAATATACCACTTTTACTCCTTTAATAAATTTGGTGATTTTACTTACTTATGTTACAAACTCTCTGACATTGAATTTTTAACTCCCACCTCCTCAGGTAATATATATTAAAAGATAATTTTCGCACCGCCCAGAGGGCGTTTCTTTTGCTTGTAATTCTAATTATATTTTCGGAATCTAAGATTAATAATTTATAATTCTATCTCTCTATCTCTCGTATTAAAAATTAACAACTATTCCAAAAGATATCTAGAATATTTTTATTAAATTCTAATAGTATAATTCTAGTTATATTTTTGTGACCGGCTTAATCTTTGCCAATTGATTAAATTCTATTATAATAAAGTAGCAGTACCTGTGGTTATACCACAGTATGATTATCTAATTATTACAATGTTTGATTTGTTTACTTAAGCACTATTGTTAAATAGTTCAATATGTAAAAAGTATAATAATATTGATTTAACTCTCACTTTCTTTCTTTCTTTCCTTCTGTTTGATTAAAACAGATTAGCGTTATCGCTGCCACGCACCCTCTCCCTATTTTTCACCTACTCTCTTTCTTTCTTTCTTTCTTTTTATTTTTTCTGTGTAGATTGTCTTTTCTCTTCCCTTTCTTTCTTTCTGATAAAAACGGAATGGTGCATTATTTAGCTGGGGTGACGATACTCATAAGAAATAAGAATACGACAGATAAGCAACAGCAGATAATCAGGATTTACATTTTTGCATTTCATCTTGGACGATTTGGACGGTCTCATATTTTACCAGCAAGATGATAACGGTCTTATGAACATGAGTATTAATATATTAATGGTTGGTCATTGGTTGAATTTTATGACATGTCAACCCTTGTTGGGTTATTTTATGCCGAAGATGTTTTGTTTTATTCATTCTTGTCGGGTATCCATTTTTTAAAACTGATCTTTTTTTAAAACACCCTTTTTAAACATTTAAAAAATCTATTCAACCCATAGATGGTTCCTAATAGGTACTACCATTCCGGGTTAGAGTGGACCCGGAAGTCATAACAATGAAGGGGTACTCCATACTTCTCTGATCTCAAAAATTGGAATTTCACCACTAGATGCAGCTTAGCGTCCTACCCAGGATACTAAGGTCTTCAGTCACCACCTTCTTGCACTTATATGATGAAAAGGCTTGGCGATTACCATAACAGTAAAAAAGTCCGGACAATCACAAAAGGTACTAGGGCTTGACGTCACCAGCCTATTGATCGAAAGGGACCCCACTGTCCAATAATCTAGCCTAATTAAGAGTCAACGTTGAGTGTTGCATGTCATTGTACCGACTGATTATTTTCAGCTGATGCATATGATTTGTACTTTATTTTTTACTAGAAGTGGCTACCCGGCGTCGCCTGGGTAGAGGGGGATTTTTTAAGTTAGTCCCGCAGATCCATTATTACTGAATCGTGAGTTGAATCCTCATGGGATGCCCCATTTAAATCCCTATGTAAAAAAATAGACCTTGCATTGATCCAGCTACTCTGAAAAGAAATGTTAATGTCTACTATCTAAAATAATAAATGAAAAAAACATCCGTGCTGTTATCATTTAAATTTTATCTTTTAATTATCTACACGAATATAAATCAAATCTCTATTGTTTTTTACTCAAAAACCAAGCCCTGTTGATATTTAATGTGTATATATATTTAATTTGTCGTTATTCGTTTTATTTTCGAAGTTTCCCCCGGACATAAATATACACACAACTGCCCTTTATATCTGTATAGATGTATTTTTTTCCAGGCGAAAACTTGTATTGCATAAATACAAATTATACTGCCGGGATTTTGTTTTACACTGTCAGAGTTTAGATGATTCACCCTCATAGCACGAAATGACAGACAACCTGTGAAATTTAGTTGAGCTTTAATTTTGCTTTTATTGGTATTATTTATGTTTGTTTTTACTTTTATTGTAGTTTTATTTTTGTTTTTGTTTTAACATCCAGCCTGAATGGTACGCCCCTTCCCCAGATATAATCAATCATCTATATAACTATCATATACCCTGTCTCT
>CM042150.1:109993544-110013544 GCA_023376005.1 Doryteuthis pealeii | reverse complement strand
CAAAAAGATATAAAAAGAATAATTAAAAATGGTGCACCCCAGAAAAACAAGAAAACTAATTGCCCTTCAGCGAAAATCTCGTCAAGGGAATAAACACCTGGACTGTTCCCTTTATTATATACTCTGGACCATTCCTAAAAGGGACAAGGGATGGGCACAGCCAGATGTAACAACGGACCAGGAAACTGATGAAAAATAAACAAGACATTACAATCCGGAGATTACATAGAAAATGAAAAGAAGTGGGGGAGTAGTCTAGCCTACATTGAAGATTGTGTGGAAATCCAAAACTAAAAGAGCAAAGAAAGACTAATTGTTGCATACCCTTCATTACTTCTTATCTCTGGTCGTATTTTCTTCTGGCCGACTTTGGTTCTATCTTCTAACATCTTGACTTGGTCTGGTCTAGCGTCTCGGATCTCCTAAGGTCTGGTTTTCTATTGCTATGTTCTTGCTGGCTGGTCGTCCTGGGTTCATTTCTTAGTCTTGTTACCAAGACATTCATCAACCACAAGAACATATTACTTATACAAACTTTTATTTCCTTAACTATACATTTCATGTAACTAAATATCTGACTAACATAGCGCGCGTGAGTTCCAGTTTTAGGTAGGATCTAAAATGGCCGACCGCTCTGCTTGACGCCTAACTGCAAACTGAGGACCTAACAGGTCCCACGTGACTTCACGTATTTTGGCGGGCTTCTGTAATTGTCCATTGAAGGACCCGGCCATGGTATGTAAAGGGTCATCCCCTCAGAATTACAGGGGACAGACAATAATCTTATGCAACCGCATAGATTATGTAACATAATTACAGTACTATAATAACTGCAATGGCAACACATGAACAAACAGAAAAACAACGAAAACTAGAAAACAAAAAGCAGCTTCATGGATACTTCAAGCGACAAATTGAACACAAGAAGACCAAGACATAGCCAAGAAGGGGAAACCTCAACGAGAGTAACTGAATCCCTCATAATTGCAGGACAATACAATGCCTACTGTTATTTTTTCCGGGTAGTATTTCCAATGAGAAGCCAATGTGATATTTTACCGAAATAGATAAATAAAATAAAAAGCATTATCCGAAGAGGAAACGCTTCAGATTCTTAATACTTCAACTCTAGATTATTTAAACCGATCTATATAAACAAGAGAGTGCGAAAAACATACCAGCGCTGAATCATTGGTTTCGGTTACATATAGATAGAGTAGAGCGAGGGTTAGATATTTCCTCTTTATTTCTCTGTCAAATGAGAATATATGAGAAGTGACAGGAGAAAGTTGTGAAAACAACTTGGCAAATCGGAAAAGACGACTGAATTGCTAGTTTACGACTTTACTTAGCGAGAGAAAGTAGTTTACTGTTTAAATAAATAGCAAAGATTTATGATCACTTACTTTCGAAGACATATATGCATCAGAAAGTGAAGCGCTTTTCCTGTCACTTTAATTAATTGATGAATCTAAAACGCCTTATCAGGTCTTAACTTATCTAGGAACATAACATCTTCTCATTTCCATGAGTTAAATGCCTCTCGCACGTGTCTTCAGTTAGTAAAAAAACTTCCGGGTTTAGATTTCTTCATCTTTCTGCCAATTTTGTGAGGCTCATGAATATAGAATTATATACATGGTACTTGCTAAAAACAGGACAAATAGTATAATGTTTAAGGGTTTCGGTTGAGGATACTTCAATCACTTTAATTAGTTGTTCAATTTAAAACGACTTATCATGTTTTAACTTATCTAGGAACATCTGTTATTTTTATTTTCTAAGTGAGTACCTTTCTCAAGTGAGTACAAATCTTCCAGCTTCTGGGTTTTTATTTCTTCCTCTTCGTGACAATTACGTGATGCTCATAGGTATGAAATTATATATGCTACCTGCTACAGATGAGGCAAAAACTATCGTGTTGTGTAAGGTTTTCCGGCGACGATACTTCAATCACTTTAAACTAATTGTTGAATCTAAAACACCAACACTATCTGATGGTGAGGTTCCAGTTCTGGAGGTCTGGGAAATGTGGAGTACCCCTTAACACCATTGCTCCCTGGTCCACTCTGACCCGGAGTGGTAGTACCTGTTAAGGTCTCATCTATGGGTAAAATAGAAAAATGTATTTATAAAAAAAATTGTGTATCCATTAAGAATGATTTTATTTCAAAACTTTATCGGCATTAAATGACCCACTGAGGTTGATATACCGTAAAACAAACCAAACAAAACCAAACTATTAGTTATTGTGTCTAGCGAATTGAGTTTATCTGCTGAAATCAGCATTTCCGCTGAGAATTTGAATATCAAATGTGTATGTGGGTAATTTTTGTAGGGTTATTTCCTATAAGTCTAACATAAAAAAGGGAACCACTCTTGACTTATAAATTATTCATTCATTTATTGATCTACTAGGAAAAAAGAAGACGCAGTTAGGATTAGGGTTAGGGTTAGGGTTCGTTTAATGGGAAAATAAATAAATAATTTACCAGTACAGAGTGGTTCCCATTCTCTCTAATACTACCTGGTTGAACTCTTGCCTACTCTCTAATACTATCTGGTGGCGCTCTTGCCTTCTCTCTAATACTATCTGCGGGCACTCTTGCCTTCTCTCTAATACTATTTGGTGGCGCTCTTGGCTTCTCTCTAATACTATCTGGTGTCGCTCTTGCCTTCTCTCTAATACTATCTGGTGGCGCTCTTGCCTTCTCTCTAATATTATCTGGTGACGCTCTTGCCTATTCTCTAATACTATCTGGTGGTGCTCTTGCCTTCTCTCTAATACTATCTGGTGGCACTCTTGCCTACTCTCTAATACTATCTGGTGGCGCTCTTGCCTACTCTCTAATACTATCTGATGGCGCTCTTGCCTTCTCTCTAATACTATCTGGTGGCGCTCTTGCCTACTCTCTAATACTACTAATACTATCTGTGCGCTCTTTGCCTTCTCTCTAATACTATCTGGTGGCGCTCTTGGCTTCTCTCTAATACTATCTGGTGGCGCTCTTGGCTTCTCTCTAATACTATCTGGTGGCGCTCTTGCCTTCTCAGTAATAGTATCTGGTGGCACTCTTGCCTTCTCTCTAATACTATCTGGTGGCGCTCTTGCCTCTTCTCTCTAATACTATCTGGTGGCGCTCTTGCCTTCTCTCTAATACTATCTGGTGGCGCTCTTGCCTGCTCTCTAATACTATCTGGTGGCACTCTTGCCTTCTCTCTAATACTAACTAGTGGAGCTCTTGCCTTCTCTCTAATACTATGTGGTGGCGCCATTGCCTTCTCTCTAATATTATCTCGTGGCGCTCTTGCCTTCTCTCTAATACTATCTGGTGGCGCTCTTGCCTACTCTCTAATACTATCTGGTGGCGCTCTTGCCTTCTCTCTAAATATATCTTTGGCGCTCTTGCCTACTCTCTAATACTATCTCGTGGCGCTCTTGCCTACTCTCTAATACTATCTGGTGGTGCTCTTGGCTACTCTCTAATATTATCTGGTGTCGCTCTTGCCTTCTCTCTAATACTATCTGGAGGCGCTCTTGCCTTCTCTCTAATGCTATCTGGTGGCGCTCTTGCCTACTCTCTAATGCTATCTGGTGGTGCTCTTCCCTACTCTCTAATACTATCTGGTGGCGCTCTTGCCTTCTCTCTAATACTATCTGGTGGCGCTCTTGCCTTCTCTCTAATACTATCTGGGCTCGCTCTTGCCTACTCTCTAATGCTATCTGGTGGCGCTCTTTCCTTCTCTTTAATACTATTTGGTGGCGCTCTTGCCTTCTCTCTAATAGTATCTGGTGGCGCTCTGCCTTCTCTCTAATACTATTTGGTGGCGCTCTTGCCTAGTCTTTAATACTATCTGGTGGCGCTCTTGCCTACTCTCTAATACTATCTGGTGGCGCTCTTGCCTTCTCTCTAATACTATCTTGCGGCGCTCTTGCCTTCTCTCTAATACTATCTTGCGGCGCTCTTGCCTTCTCTCTAATACTATCTGGTGGTGCTCTTGCTTACTCTCTAATACGATCTGGTGGCGCTCCTGCCTTCTCTCTAATACTATCTGCGGCGCTCTTGCCTTCTCTCTCTAATACTATCTTGTGGCGCTCTTGCCTTCTCTCTAATACTATCTGGTGGTGCTCTTGCTTACTCTCTAATGCTATCTGTGGTGCTTTGCTTCTCTCTCTCTAATACTATCTGGTGGCGCTCTTGCTTCTCTCTAATACTATCTGGTGGCGCTCTTGCCTACTCTCTAATACTATCTAGTGGGCTCTTGCCTTCTCTCTAATTATCTGGTGGCGCTCTTGCCTTCTCTCTAATACTATCTGGTGGCGCTCTTGCCTACTCTATCTATGCGCTCTTGCTTCTTGCTCTTCTCTCTAATACTATCTGGTGGCGCTCTTGCTTCTCTCTAATACTATCTGGTGGCGCTCTTGCCTTCTCTCCTCTACTCTCTAATACTATCTGGTGGCGCTCTTGCCTTCTCTAATACTATGTGCGCTCTTGCCTTCTCTCTAATACTATCTGGCGCTCTTGCCTACTCTCTAATACTATCTGGTGGCGCTCTTGCCTTCTCTCTAATACTATCTGGTTGCGCTCTTGCCTTCTCTCTAATGCTATCTGGTGGCGCTCTTGCCTTCTCTCTAATGCTATCTGGTGGTCTTGCCTACTCTCTAATACTATCTGGTGGCGCTCTTGCCTTCTCTCTATCTATGGCTGCCTTCTCTCTAATATCTTGGCGCTCTGCCTCTCTCTAATACTATTTGGTCTTGCTAGTGGCGCTCTTGCCTTCTCTAATGTACTTGCCTACTCTCTAATACTATCTGGTGGCGCTCTTGCCTTCTCTCTAATACTATCTATGCCTCTCTCTAATAGTGCGCTCTTGCCTTCTCTCTAATACTATCCTAGCCTTCTCTCTAATACTATCTGGTGGCGCTCTTGCCTTCTCTCTAATACTATCTGCTCTTGCTGGTGGGCTCTTGCCTTCTCTCTAATACTATCTGTTGCTCTCTTGCTTTCTCTCTAATACTATCTAGTGGCGCTCTTGCTTTCTCTCTAATACTATCTGTGGCGCTCTTGCCTTCTCTCTAATACTATCTGGTGGCGCTAATGCCTTCTCTCTAATATTATCTGGTGGCGCTCTTGCCCATTTTCTAATACTATCTGGTGTGGTTCCCCTTTGTTTATGTTAGACATATAGGAAATAACCTTTTTAATTCTATGAGCCTACATCCTGATAGGAGGCTGATTCTTTTCAGAATATATTCTTAGGATCTATTTTTATAAATAGTTCGTTTATGCTGGTAACATTCTAGCACTTTTTTCGTGTGTGGTGAGGTTTGTGTATTCTATTAAAATGTGTCTTATAGCATATTGGCTACCGCATGAATATTTGCAGTTTGTGGGTTTTCATTTCTTCAACTTTCTGCAAAGTAGGTGTTGCTCATGAGTATGGAATTATATATGGTACCTGCTATGAATGGAACAAACTCTATCACGTGTAAGGGTTTGGATTGGGGATACTTTAGTCACTTTAATTAATTGATGAATCTGTGGTGAGAGAAACCACGAACGTAGTGGTTCGAAGCGTGCACGACTGTGTTTGGCTTGCAGAATTAGATCAGAGGCAGAGAGATTGACAAACTTTGTCCGCTGTTCCGCAGGCTCTGTGGCCGTCGGACTTAAGAGATTGGCCGGAATGTGCCTTCTGGGACAAGTAAGTGAGGCTCCATGGCTTAGTTTCGAAACTGCGCTGGTCGCTAGGAGCTAATGTGCGAGAGTAACCCAGACCGGGATACTCGTGTAAAATGTACCTATATTGACCAACTATGTAGGGATGCGGGCTGCTGCGCGGAGGAGCTCCCAGAGTCGATGAATGATAGGGAAGGTTGGCGAGAGATCGTTATGGATATCCGTGCAAATTGCACGACATGATGATGATGATGACATCTGCGATTCTCTGTAAGGCTTGCCAGCGTGTTCGTGGAGTGTTACAATTTTCATACACTTCCTTAGAGTAACGTTCATCGCCAACAGTGGCCGTAGGCCAATTAAACGACAATCGAGACAATTGTGTCTGGACGTGATAGAAATCTGATGCTATCAAGGATGACGCAATATTTTTCAATGAGAAAAAAATTCCACCATACACCCCGAAAATAGATTCATATTACTGCACAATACTAAAAATGACCTAATCCGAGGAAAAAAATAGAAATCTATTACACACTGTCACTCCAGTAGGTCTAAAACTGGCAGTATGATGAGAGAAAGCAAACTAAAGCGGTTGCACAAGGGTATATATATACTACCTGATACAGTTAGGACAAATATATAATGTTGTGAAAGAGCTTCGGTTTAGGATACTTCAATCACTTTAATTGATGAATCTGAAACGCTTGAACAGGTTTTAACTTTACTGCCAAGTTCGTAATGCTCAACAGTACAGAATTATATACATGCTACCTACTACAAATGGGACAGAGACTATCGTGTTGTGTAAGGGCTTCGGTTAAGTAAACTTCAATCTATCAAATTAATTTACTAAACTTATATTGCTCACGATTCACATAAGAAATAACATCGTTTTATGTAGATATTTATTGTATTTTATTTGACTAGACAAAAATGTATCATTTTGTGCGATTGGAGGCAAGTGGTAGTATAGCTGCTTTCTTGTGGGGGTGTCAAACGATTTTTGTTCAGTCCAAACGATTTGAATTGAGAAAATGTTGGCCATTATTCGACCCAGACGATTAAGATTCGATTTAACATGGTCTCTAATTATATTCGGTACAAAACTCAATCCTCACAAACATTTGATTCATGAAAACACTTCGGCTAAATCCTACTTAACGGACATAAATTCCATTATCGTATGACACCCCACCGAAAGAAAAAAAATAGCAAAAATCAAGGAATTGACCGAATTATGAAATTTTCAGTGTTATACATATGAATAAGAGATATGATGCACCAGTTATTTTGTTTTAAAACTTTTCCTTTTTTTAGGTCAATTAACTTTGAACCACATATGTTTGTGAATCTGTGTTACGCCTCAAAGATACGTGGTCCAAAGTTAACTGACCTGAAAAAATGTAAGAGTTGTCAAATAAATAACTTGTGCATTATATTGTTTATTCATTAATATATCAACACTGAAAATTAATTAAATTCGGTTATTCCTTGATTTTTAGTATTTTTTTCTTTTGGCGGGTGACATACGATGGTGGAATTATGTCCATTAAGTAGGATTTAACCACACTTCGTTATTTCAAACAATTTTCTTTGACACATAATCATCATTCACAGTCACTCTGATATTTCAGATGCCTAAGACTGTCTAGGGACTATCAATATTACAGTTCTTATACCAACACCAAAATCTGCACAGAGCTAATTGAAGATGTTTTTCCAAGTCGGACCACACTGGTGTGTCATGGGTAGGAGTCCACACGAGAATGTCAATTATGAGTTCGTCCTTGTTCGTTCAGTATGACTTGTCCGATTTACTTGCAAGTGGCAGTATAGCTGCTTTCTTGTGGGGTGTTGTTTCCAAGATCTATTCAAGAGAGCACGCAGTATCCTTGTGTAGTTCCCATCTAGCCTTTTCTCTGTGACTATGTGACTCAAACAGATACTGCCACTCTGGGACAGTGTGGAACTAAAATGGCAATTAAAGTCCACTCTCCGTTCCGTAAAGTTCCGGAACTAGAGCCTCACCACCATATGTAATTTAGTGTGTTAATTCTGTGTATTATATGCCTTTGGGCCGGGTTAGCTCAGTCGGTAGAGCGTTCGGCTAGAGACCACAAGGTTCCTAGTTCGATACCGGTCCTCGCCAACTCAGCGTATGAGTAGCACAGGGATCTGTGCGGTAAAGTAAGGAGCTGATGGTAGGGTGGCGCTCCACCTCAGATGCTAAAACAATCTCCTTGGTCTAGCGCTATTGAAAAGGGGATAGAGTCCCTCGCTGACTGGCTGATACCGACTTTAGGCCGCCCCGTCGACTTTACTTTTTTTTACTATATGCCTTGTAAACAGGGCAGGTTCTCACCGAGTGCTCTATACTCCTGGCCTTGAACTAAGTCTGATCATCTTTTATTGCAGTTTTTCTGGACGAATTATACATTCCTGGTCAATTTTAAGCTAAGATATTCCGGATTCTTCCAGCAGCGGAAAGGGAAGCTTCACTGCACCCCATATTTACATCCTCCTCTCACAGATACATTTAAAACACACCTTGGCGTCAAAAGGGAGTTCACATGATTTGACCATTAGCCAATAAGTATGTAATGAGAATTTCTCCAAAAAATTGGAGCACTCCCGAAGATGCCAATTTTATTTGCTTTCTGAATAAATGAGACCATTCTAATCAAGTCAAATTTAAGTTGAAATTTTCTGGAGCAACAGTGGTAGTAGATGATCTATCCAGCCTATACCTCTCAACCTGTGACAAAAGAAATCACATCCCAATTTTCAAGATGACCCCACTAGCCTAAAGGTTTATAGGTATTAAGAAATAGAAGCGAATTACACATACACATATGCACATATACCCACCCATATATATTTTTATTTATATTTTTGCTTGAAGGCAATTACAATGCGTTTATCGTATAAAATTCGATAATTATAGAAAATAACCATGACAAGTGAATTTGGCAAACGATTATACGATGCTAGAACATCGTACAGTCTGTTTCAACTTTATTAAGTTGAAGCAAAAATGTCTGTTTCAACTTTATTTAGTTCAAGCAAAAATGAATAATAATATATACTTTATTCAACAATGCTTCTAAAAACAAACATACAAAATCTTATATATATGTATATATATATATATATATGTGTGTGTGTGTGTATGTGCGTGTGTGTGTGTGTGTGTGTGTGTGTGTGTGTGTTAGGTTAGCGTGGACATGGAGTCAACGGCGCTTGGTTATTTACAGTTTCTCGCCTATGCGATTCTTTGAACCATTCAACAATCGCATATGTGAGAAACTGTCAGTAACCAACCACCTTTGACTCCGTGTTCACGCTACCCTGACTTAAATATTAATGCTTTATGCACAAGCACGGTTTACTCATAAATATAACATCCATATTATCAATATATTATATATATATATATATATATATATATATATATATATACTTTGGTGCGGTACAAGTTTCTTGGTACAAGGTGATTCTAGGTGGGTCCTAATTCTCTACCAGTAGTTTGTTGTAGAGTTCAGGTTCCGTATGAGAGCTCAATGTTTAATTATTGAAACAGAGCAAAGTTATTTGGAATAAAAAGGCCTTAAATACCATGGGTATCGTGGTTATGGACCATTTCCACTCGCGAGTATGCTCACGAGCTTCTTCAGATCACTGATATATTTTTTTTCTGTGATCTGAAGAAGCTCGTGAACATACTCGCGAGTGGAAATGGTCCATAACCACGATACCCATGGTATTTAAGGCCTTTTTATTCCCAAATATATATATATATATATATATATATATATATATATATATATATATATAATCAAATCGTGCTGGCAGCATCGATATTCTTGACAATTGTCACCCATGCCCATTTGTTATCACCCCAGGATATCCTCTATGCAGCTTCCAGAATCCACGTAGAGTTGATCGATTTAGGTCCTTCTTTGGCGACCCACACTGGCATGACCATGTGCAGGTTTCCACAGGAAAACCTCACATATGTTCGTCTTTGCTTCTTCCGCATTGTCCAGCTTGTTTTGTTCGTCTTACTCAGATGTTTTTCAAATGGGGCACAAGTAGGCGTATAGCTGCTTTCTTGTAGGGTAACAACAGCCCACAAGATATATATATATATATATATATATATATATATATATATTATATATATGTGTGTGTTGTGTGTGTATTCTTTTATACATGGTGAACTGTACAGACAATTCCTGTCGGACAAGTTTTTGGTTGATCCGTTCCAATTTTCGGACCATCTTTTTGGTGTCGGGGTGTAACTGGTATAACAGTCCACCAAAGGCTTCAAAACGAGCGCTTTCGGCAATACAATTTGCCATTCTCAGGTAGGAAACGATGGTATGGTTTTGTGTCTCGTTTTTTAACGAGAACGAGTAGTAGCAAGGAATTAGAAGTGGGAGGTAATAATCATTGGTAGTAGGAGGTTGTAGGAATGGTAGTGGTTCAAGCGAGCGTTGCAGTAGTGATTTTTTTGTGGGAAGGGGATACAAGTTGTGAGAACCTCCTAGTCCCAATGGTTATTACCTCCCACTTCTAATTCCTTGCTACTACTCGTTCTTGTTAAAAACGAGACACGAAACCATACCATCGTTTCCTACCTGAGGATGGCAAATTGTATTGCCGAAAGCGCTCGTTTTGAAACCTTTGGTGGACTGTTATACCAGTTACACCCTGACACCAGAAAGATGGCCCGAAAATTGGAACGGATCAACCAAAAACTTGTCCGACAGGAATTGTCTGTACAGTTCAAGAAAACTTATATATATATATAATATATATATATATATATATATATATATATATGCCTTTTTTATATACTTTTACTTCGAACTCTTTTGAGTTTTTCTAATGATAATAATGCTTCTGATTTTCTAAAATAAAATTTATTTTAATTTAACACAAAATACGCATTTTCAAAATTTTAAAATTCCAGCCCTGAATGAGAGCGTTTGTTTGTACCTCGTGATTAACGGTTTATTCATTCCGTCTTTCCTCATAAATATAGTTGCTTTGAAAAAGACCGCTTTATTAAGAGGTCGAAACAGATCTGTCAGCAAACTAATAACATCTTTTGTTTTTTCTAAATATTTTCTATTCATACTGTCGGATTCACTTCCATTTACTTCATATATATATATATATATATATATATATATATATATATATATATACTTTGATGCGGTACCAAGTTTCTTGGTAAAAGGTGATTCTAGGCGGGTCCTAATTCTCTACCAGTAGTTCGTTGTAGAGTTCAAGTTCCGTTTGAGAGCTCAATGTTTAATTATTGTAAACGAGCAAAGTTATTTGGGAATAAAAGGCCTTAAATACCATGGGTATCGTGATTATGGACCATTTCCACTCGCGAGCATACCCACGCGTTTTGTCTTTCTTGGAGTATCTAGTGTGTATTATTTCTCGTGGGCATACTCGCGAGTGGAAATGGTCCATAACCACGATACCCATGGTATTTAAGGCCTTTTATTCCCATATATATATATATATATATATATATTATATATATATATATATATATATATATATTATCCTCGTCTAAATCCTAAAGCAGGAGAACCTTATATTCACTGAGGTGACACAAAGAAATTGTGCAGTAAGCGTGAGGCAGTGTAGACGGGACGAACAGGAAGAAATAATGAAACCCAGGATCAGCGGATAAGCAAAAAAAAAGCGGGAACTTAAATTGGTTCTGTGACGAAGCTTTACCGTTGCTTCAAGTTCTTCTTCTGCTTCACGTGCGAATCCTTCACCGACTCGACCCTGTATATACTTGCTTGCCAACCCCCTTACACATTAACCCTACCACCACTACCACACACAACAACAACAACAACAACAACAAAATGCCCCTCACCACCACGTGTCACTCCTCGTTCTTTTTGTAAGGCGAATTACATGTCCATCGTTTTTTTTAGCGAGAGCAGACATGTCGGCGCGGTATTATCTGCTTCGTTGATCTTCTTTAATTAAAGATAAATAAGTCGACATCTTTTTTTTTTCGTTATTTTGAATATTCCTTCTTTTTTATTTTACCTCTATCCTGCAACAGAAAAAATATCTTCATCTTGTTATTTGTTTGTTAGAGGATCATCCAGATTCTTCATTCTACAATTCATACAGAAACCAGCACTTGTAGATTTAATCCAGATATCATCATCATCATCATCATCATCATCGCACTGACAGCACGGATGCCCACGACTCTCTCTGCCTCCCTGTCTCTCTCTGTCTCTGTCTCTCTCACCATCCGTCACTCTCTCTGTCATTTTCCCCGGGCAGGTCTTTCAACACAGCATCCATAATCCTCACCGAGCTGATTGATATATTTATAGCTGGATTCTTCAGTCTACAACTCATACAGAAACCAGCACTTGTAGATTCAATCCAGATATCATCATCCATCATCATCATGTCTTCCTGACAGCACGGATTCCCATGACTGTCTCTCTCTCTCTCTCTCTCTCTCTCTCTCTCTCTCTCAACACACCACTCACTCAATATGTCATCTCCCCCGGGCAGGTCTTCCGCATGGCATCCATAATCCCCATTGAGCTGATATATTTATTGCAAGATTATTTTGTCTATAACACTTAAAGAAGCCAACACTTGTATACTTAATCCATATAATCCATAGTCATCATCATCTGGTCGCCATGACAGCACTGATTTTCATAATTGTCTCTCACCATTCGTCGCTATCAGCCATCTCTCTTGGAAGGTCTTTTGCACGGCATCCATAATCATCCATGATTATCAAAGAGCTGATGGATATAGGTTTTTGCTGGTCGGCTTACACTGGTGTGTCCATAGGTAGTTGTGCACAGGAGAACGTCACTTATGAATCTTTTTCTTCTTCTTCTTGCTCAGTGTCCAGCATTCTTATTCGTCTTTTTGGGATGTTTTTTTTTGTGTTAAGAAGTTGTAAAATGCTGCTTTTTTGGGGGTGCTGCTTTTTTGGGTGCTGCTTTTTTGCTGCTTTTGGGGGTGCTCTGCTTTTTGGTGCTGCTTTTTGGGGTTGCATTTTGGGTGTGCTTTTGGGGTTGCTTTGGGGGTCTGCTTTTTGGGGGTGCTGCTCTTTGGGGTGCTACTTTTTGGGGTACTGCTTTTTTTGGGTGCTGCTTTTTTGGTGTGCTGCTTTTTGGGGGTTGGGGTGTGGCTTTTTGCGGTTTTTTTGGGGTGCTGCTTTTTTGCTGCTGCTTTTTGGGGTGCTGCTTTTTGCTGCTTTGGGGTGCTGCTTTTTTGGGGTGCTGCTTTTTTGGGGTGGTGCTGCTTTTTGGGGGTACTACATTTTTTGGCGGTGCTGCTTTTTGGGGTGCTGCTGCTGCTGCCTTTTGGGGTGCTGCTTTTTGGGGTGCTGCTTTGGGGTGCTGCTTTTGGGTGCTTTTTTGCTGCTTTTTGGGTGTTGCTTGCTTTTTTGCGTGCCTGCTTTTGGGGTGCTGCTTTTTTTTTTGGGGTGCTGCTTTTTTGCTGCTTTTTGGGTGCTGCTTTTTTTGCTTTGGGGGTGCTGCTTTTGGGGTTGCTTTTGGGGTGCTGGGTGCTGCTTTTTTTTGGGGGTGCTGGGGGTGCTGCTTTTTGGCTTTTGTACTACATTTTGGCGTGCTGCTTTTGGGTGTGCTTTGGGGTGCTGCTTTTTTGGGTGATGCTGCTTTTTGGGGGTGCTGCTTTTTTTTGGGGTGCTGCTTTTTTTGCTGCTTTGTTGGCGGTGCTGCTTCCAAAGCTTGTTCAAGACAACACGCAGTATCCTTGCGTATTTCCCATCTAGCTTTTTCTCTGTGCGTTTCGTTACAGTCCAAATGTTGTAGCCATACAGTTGCACAACTTGGAAGAATTTTCCCTTTATCTTATCCGGAAAATCAGATTTCCATCGGAAATCAATAATTTGTCTATAACTTTCGGCTAGAAACCACAAGGTTCCTAGTTCGATACCGGCCCTCGCCAACTCAGCGTATGAGTAGCACAAGGATCTGTGCGGTAAAGTAAGGAGCTGATGGTAAGTGTGGCGTTCCATCTCAAACGCAAAAAAACCCAATCTCCTTGGTCTAGCGCTAGTGAAAAGGGGATAGACTCCATCGCTGTATGGCTGATACCGACAATAGACCCCCCCGACAACTTTACTTTTACTTGTACGTATCTTGCTAAAAAAATATTGGCTACTAGCGCACCTATCTGGCGCTTTCCGAGATTTAAAAAGTCAAAAATAAATCTCTTATCTATATTTATATAAAACTTAATAAAAATTCTTTTTTGGTACATTTGTTTTATTGTCTTTTATTCTTTATATATTCAAGTTGTCTTCAAGTTGTTTAGGCGCCGGTTTAGCTTAGTTGGTAGAGTGTTTAGCTGGGAACCTCAAGATACCGACCTTCGCCAACTCAGCGTATGAGTAGCACATGGGAGCAGGACAAAAACACAATGTCCCCTGAAAGCGTGGAAAGGCGGTCTTCAATTCACGCTATAGCCCATAAATAAGTACACCTCAATCGATTTTTCGGTTATTTCCTATAACTCCAACATAAACAAAGAAGAACCACTCTTGACTGATAAATTATTTATTTATAGAAACCACCGGCCCTCGCCAACTCAGCGTATGAGTAGCACAGGGATCTGTGCGGTAAAGTAAGGAGCTGATAGTAGGTGTGGCGCTCCGCCTCTGACGCTAAAATAATCTCCTTGGCCTAGCGCTAGTTGCAACGGGATAGACTCCCTCGCTGTCTGGTTGATAACGACTTTCGGCCACCCCAACGACTTTATTTTTAAAAACTTATTTGCATTCTTCTTCTTTTTTTTGTATTTTTTCTTTTATTTGTGTTTTATTTGCTTTTTAATATGCTTTACAACCGATAACCGTTTTTATAAACGATAACCGTGACGCTATGAGGGAGTCGATGTCTGTCAAATAAACTGTCAGGTATAGCACTATCCTTAATGCCCGAACTTAAAGAATAAGGACATTTCCACTGCAACTTGCAACTGAATGAGACTCTATTTTTTTATATGTGGGGAGTGTGGAATCCCCTTTTACTGCCATTACTCCCAGGTCCACTTTGAGTGACAGAACCTGTTATAGTTTAAGCTATGGGTCAAATTGATGTTTGAAAATTATTCATATTCGATAGTATGAAAAATATCGGAAATATGAAACAACTGCGTAAAAATGTAAATATTAACGAACAATGAATGCGATTCCCTAACCTCTAAGGCATGAACTTACCCCAGACTGGTTGACATGCCGTTAAAATCTATCAACCAATCGATCAATATGACTCGGAGTGGTCTTACCTGTTAGTGAGCCATCTATGAGTCAAATATATCTGTTTTAAAATTATTCATATTCTATAGAACCGTATACAAAAAAAATCCTCCAAAAACTCATATTACAAAAAAATCTGCTTCTGTCGCCATGTGTCTAGTGGAACTCAGACGTTGGTCCCGGGCCCTCGCATGGGTGTGGGACAGCAGTACACAACAGGATACTATGTTAGAAGATAGAATAATTTGACGATACTCCCTCTCTGTCTTTCCTTCTCTCTGAAAAGAACCCACGTGCATCAAAATAAATATGAAGCCCCTTGTGACTATACTACTTGCGTGTATCTTATTTCTGAACTAACGACTACTACTGACGACGACTACTACTACAACTTGAGTTGGCCTATGCGACATACCTCGTTTGTACATACATCGTTCTGGAGGTATGCTACACTATGAGTTCTCATAATTCGTGTGAAATTATATAATATATATATATATATATATATATAGTATATATGTAAGTTGTAAACAGGTTTGTTTAGAATGGCTTTTTGCCGAAAATTTTTTGAGAATAGTGCTTAATTGGAGTCGTACCTAATTTAGAAATTAATTAATTAATAATGAATTAGGCGGGAATACCTATTAAATGTATGCTAAACAAATCGAGAAAAATCAATCTCTGTATGTACATTTCGGCCTATTAGGCCTCATCAGCAGAGCTATAGATCGAAGACCGCCCTGTGCGTGATTTGAAACCGGACTGCCAAGCTGCAGGCCGATCCCATAACCTCAACACTAACGACTTCTTAGAGATTTTTATGATTTGTTTAGAGTAGGTTACATGTCCACTTCTTAGTGACTTTTATGACACGACGATATGATAAGTTGTAAACAAGGTTTGTTTAGAATGCTTTTTGCGATAATTTTTTTGAGAATAAGTGCTTAATTGAGTCGTACCTAATTTAGAATTAATTAATTAATAATGAATTGGCGGGAATACCTATTAAAGTATGGCTAAACAAATCGAGAAAAATCAATCTCTGTATGTACATTTCGGCCTATTAGCCTCATCAGCAGGCAAGATGGAAGACCGCCTGTGCGTGATTGAAAAATTATCGGCAAAAAGCCATTCTAAAACAAACCTTGTTTACAACTTATCATATCGTCGTGTCATAAAAGTCACCTAGAAGTGAATGTTAACCTATGGTAGCACACCTTATATAACAAAATATTCCAACACAGCTTGTAACTCGAAAAAGTCGTAAGTTGAGTCACTCTCAAGTCAAGTTACCACAGCAGTTATTTTCTGACATCGCATCATGTCAGATGAACACAATGTACGATTTACGTGGGGAGCTACGCACAAACCCAAACTCATGCAGTGACTCATGTTAAAAATTGCCTGTATCCCGTCGGCATTCCTTTTTTGAGGCACATTAGACAACGGGAAATAACCCAGCTTGACCCTTTAAATCGAGTGGGGAAATGTGGCCTAGGGGACGGCCCCCTAGAATTCGTGCTGATTTATTTATATCTTACATACACAGGAGCCGAGATTCCTATTTCAAGGTAAGTATTGTCATTGTTGAAGAATAATTAAAGTTCCAATTACCGTCGAACTGGGAAGACAAGGCAACAAACGATTGTAACTTAAATACAAACCCGAATAGTCACAAAGTCTACTGCGGAATGACAGGATATTATAAGACTCCACAATGTCATTCAAATCAAGCAGTTAAGCAGCAATCAGAACTCAAGGAATGGAATCACCCAAATCACCCAAATTCATGAATGGGTCATTCTTGATTTCTATATATACCAACTGTCTTGGACACTGCTTAAGTTGTACTTAGCTGCTGTTATTCAAACCAACAGTAGACTTACTGACTTCAAAATCGTATCACTGTATATCCCATAGGTTTAAACAACATTGTGTCCGGGTTTGTTTAATTACACTTAAAATTGTTAACAGAGAGCTGCGATTTCCAAACCGACAAACTTAGGAAGACAACCTTGACACATCGAAACCATAGTTCGACTGCTACACATCTCCACTGTATATTTTCTTCCACCATTTTGTTTATATATTTCCTCCAATTTTTGTGCAATTAAGATAATTACTTTCAGTGTTGAACTTCCCTTTAGCTACTCATTGTATTATAAAGTCTCTCAGATCCATTACAACTAAATCACGAATTCGAAAGGGTTGGGTAACAATCTACTTCTAATTGTTTACTTTTGGAAATTAAAAACAGGACCGCTTTGTCGGCTGGGGCTGTAGAATACCGACTGCACCTCTGCAAAGGAATGAAATACCCCCCCTAATGGGGCCAGCTGTTTGCTGTGGATGGGGACCTGTGATGATTAAGGACGGAATTCTTGTGGCTGAGCAGTCCATGACACGCAACATACCGCTGTTGCTTAAATGTTCCCCCAATTAAGAATCGAACAGAATCATCGCTGCTTAATTTCGGTGATCTAGCAGGAATCGGGTTCCACGTGACTTAACCGTAAGAAGAGATGAACAGAGTGAGATAGATATAAACATTTGAATAGATAGATTGAGAGATAGATTGAGAGATAGATATAAGCAGAGTGAAATAGACATGAACAGAGTGAGATAGATATAAACATTTGAATAGATAGATAGATAGATAGATAGATAGATAGATTGAGAGATAGATATAAGCAGAGTGAAATAGACATGAACAGTGTAAGATAGATTGATATGAACATAAATAGATAGATACATAGAATCAAGTCATTTTTATAAACAAAAGTTCAAGTTACTTACAGTACCTGCTGTTACTTCAGTGGTCACCCAATTGAGTAGTGAACAGGCTTATTGCAGCTTAACTTGGGTGTAACTTGATCGTAAGAAGTTATAAAGAGTGAGATAGATATAAACATTGGAATAGCTAAATAGATAGATAGATAGATAGATAGAATAGATAGATAGATAAAAGGAAAGTGAAATTGGTATGAACATAGATAGATAGATAGATAGAATCAAGACATTTTTATAAACTAAGGTTCAGGCTGCTTACAGAACCTGCTATTACTTAAGTGGTCACCCAATTAAGTATTGAACAGGCTTATCGTAGCTTAATTGCTGAAATCATCGGCGACTAAACCAGTTTCACAGATTTTATCTGATGAGGAGGGTGGCTAGACACGCTGCAGGATGAAAAACAAGACCTGTAAAAAAAAACGGATGAAGCTATTGGCTCCACGGATTTCTGGGAGTACTAGACCCCTTATTCCTTGTTAGGTTATCCAACCAGGAGAAGGACAAATTTTGACATAACACCTGCGATTGATGTGATTACCGGTTATCTTGTTTTGGCTTGTCACCAGATATTGCGAAAGGGTTGCGTAAATACCTACTCCTTAAAAGATTTTATTATATCTCAGTTTTTTTAAAATGTGTAATATCTTATCTGGAAATGATATATATATATTATATATATATATATATATATATATATATATATATATATATAATATATATATATATATATATATATATATATATATATATATATGTATACTTCGGCAGCATTTTTTCTTTTAGACATGTTCTGTTAAACGCCACAGACAATTCAAGTCTGAGGAGTTTTTTTTATGGTCCTTTCAATTTTCCTAGCGATCATTTTCGTGTTTGGGTGGAGGAGTTGTAATAGTCCACCAAATCCTTGTTTTTTTTCGAGCGCTTTCGGCTGGTTTATCAGCCATCATCAGGTGGGGAAACGATGTTAAGTTTTCAAGTGCCTCGTTTTTATAGAAGAACGAGTAGTAGCTTAAGAGTGGTGGTGGTAGTTAGTACGAAACAATGGATTAATGGGTTTTTGAGGGGGATACAGAATTGTGAGGAAGAGAGGGGGAATGGTTAGAGTGGGATTTTTTATAAGTATTGGAGGACGTGTTTACTGGTTTGAAAGTTTATTTTGTTTAAGGTAGTTTTTTTTAATTTGATATAGAGTGCTTCCATTATTTGCAGTTTTTGTTTGTTTTTTTCTTAATGGAGTGTGAGTGTGTTTTCTGTTAAAATTTTTCTGTAGGTTGAGGGGGGGCATGAATGTGTCTTTAAGTGTTGACTAATGGAGCTGGTGTCAGATAAGTGCATTGTTAAACGGCGGGATAATGTGGTCGTCGTATGGCCAATATATGTATTGCTGATATTGGAGAAGCAATCTCCTATGGGACATGTAAACTCATATACAACATTGGTCTCATTTAGACGAGTGATTTTAGGAGATGAATTATTGAAAGTGACAAGGTTCGCGGTTTTGAATTTTTTTATAATAGATGATAAGTTTTAATTTACGGTTAGTATCAATGGAGGCAACATTATTTCGAATTAATTTTTTTAGGATGATTTCATCAAGTTTGTAGTTTTTATGCATTTGATTACAATAGTATATATTTTGGAAGGAGCTATTATGTTTGCTATTGGTTTCGTTGTGGTTAATGTTATAGAGTGTTTGTCGGATTTGTTCGTCGACACTACTCTATGAGGTGGGTTATTTTTTTAATGCTCTTATATATATATATTTATATTTGTGCGTGTGTGTGTGTGTGTGTGTGTGTGTGTGTGTGTGTAAGTTGAAAATGGAAGCGAATCCGACGATACGTTGAAAGGAAAAATAAACAAAGGAAAGAAAATGCTGAATGGATGAAATAGATTTTATTTTACTGACACGTATTTCGACCAGGAGTTTATCTAATACGGAGAATTTATATATATATATATATATATATATATATATATATATATATATAAATTCTCCGTATTTCAACTGCTTTGACACCAAATAATTTACTCTGACGAAGGGCATTATTCCTTGTATACTAAAAGATTCTGTAGTTTTCTATTATTATTATTTTATTTTGTATTTAAAACAATAATAGATAGAGTGCATGTGTGCATGGATAAACTCCTGGTCGAAATACGTGTCAGTAGAATAAAATCTATTTTATCCATTCAGCATTTTCTTTCCTTTGTTT
>CM042150.1:109986044-109991044 GCA_023376005.1 Doryteuthis pealeii | reverse complement strand
TCTGTCTGTCTGTTCCAGTGAATATACTTATTTCGATTCATCAAGTCTGTTCATATCTATCTATCTATCTATCTATCTATCTATCTATCTATCTATCTATCTATCTCTGTCCTTTCACTTCTATGTATCTATCTATCTCCGTTTCATCACTTATATCTATCTACCTATCTGTCTGTCTATCTGTCTGTTTTGTTCCAGTGAATATACTTATTTCGATCTCATCAAGTCTGTTCTATCTATCTATCTATCTATCTATCTATCTATCTATCTATCTATCTCTGTCTTTCACTTCTATGTATCTATCTATCTCCGTTTCATCACTTATATCTATCTACCTATCTGTCTGTCTATCTGTCTGTTTGTTCCAGTGAATATACTTATTTCGATCTCATCAAGTCTGTTCATATCTATCTATCTATCTATCTATCTATCTATCTATCTATCTATCTCTGTCCTTTCACTTCTATGTATCTATCTATCTCCGTTTCATCACTTATATCTATCTATCTATCTATCTATCTATCTGTCTGTCCCAGTGGATATTCCTATTTCGATCTCAGCAAGTCTGTTCATATCTATCAATCTATCTATATCCGTCTCCTCACATCTATCTATCTATTTGTACCAGCAATTCTGTTTATTCCGATTTCAGCAAGTCTTTTCATATCTATCTATCTATCTATCTATCTATCTATCTATCTATCTCCGTCTTCCTACATCTATCTATCTATCTATCTATTCACATTCTCTTCACATCTATCTATGTATGTCCTCTCTAGAAGATAAATACATCAAATTTCCACCACAATTTGTCATATGGTGGAATGCAGTAACGTTCTATAAATATCAACACTTACTTATAACTTAAGAGGCTTTTGTGATTCAGAAAATGGACATGGTTCAAATCCTGGACGAGGCTGTTTGCATTTTTACATAGCACTAATACCCTACTGTGAAGGTATTAATCAAATGATTCACTCTCCAGCTATGAGTAAATATTAGGATAAACTGGGCTCTTTAACTCTGGTATGGCAACCGGTCTAGGAAAAAGAGAACTGAATTCAAACCCGTAAAATCCCGCTTAAAAATTGACATTGTGTCACATCCTGCTCATGTAGAGGGTTGGCTTAAAAACATTGGAAATATCTTAGGGTTTTTCTACTTGTAGAAAATCAATGGCTGGTTGAATATCGTTTTCTCGTATGGAATAGATGTGAGAAAAATTCACGACAAAGTGATAACAAGGATATTTTATTGACTGAGTAAACTTAATAGAAGAGAATACAAACATGACATGAGAAATAGGGAAAATCTTAGAATGAATTGTCTCAGCGAAATCTCCGAATAGAAAAATTGGGAGATAGATTCTTGAGTCCTTGATCTGGTAGAAAAGGACAAAGTAAAGATTTATATGTTAAACGTGTTATCGTATGCCATGCGACACGAGGTTGCTGGGGGCAGATCTTACTAATAACTTAAGAGCCTGATATATATATATATATATATATATATATATATATATATATATATAGCTTGACAGTCAAGGTTTCGAGTCACACACGAAGCAGTCTCCCATGTCTATAACCTTGCTGATGAAACCTAGTAGGTCGAGGTGTACATTCAGGGATTGACATTTTCTCGATTTGTTTGGCCTTGCATTTGAACATATATGCCCGCCTAAATTCATTAATTATTAACTAATTAATTTTCAAAATTAGGTATGACTTCAATTAAGCACATATCCTCCAAAAATTGTCGGCTTAAAGCCATATTAAAATAAACACATTTGTTTGTTTACTTAACGCATATATATATATATATATATATATATATATATATATATATATCCGAGCGACTGTCTACATTACTATTGTTAATAAAATGTTGCACTTTTATATTTTATATAACATTTCCTTATTTGCTTTTAATACATGGCTACTGATATAGCTATATTAGAATTTTCTTTTGAAGAACTTAAGGTCATATCCCATTACGAAAACAAATCGCTACCTTTGTTAAGTTCTATAACAAGCTACTCAGAAATTTGTTTAAGCTGGGAAGAAGGTTATTGTTTCTTTTGGCGATACACTCTTATGTAGGAACCGGACTCAGAAACAAACAAACGGACGCAACAGCATTATACATATATGTATATATATATATATATATATATATATATGCATACACACACACACACACACACACACACACACATATATATATATATATATATATATATATATATATATATATATAAGGATAAACTCATATTTTCTTTAAAGACAATTGTCTATTCCTCTTCCTCATTTCTTTGTGTTTATCTATGATTAGAATCACACGTTCAGAACGAGCCCAGATTGTTTGCCCAGAAAACAGCAAACCCATCACGTCCTCTTTTAGAATAACAGAATATCCCACAATGCCCCCCCTTCTCTCTCTTTCTCAATCCCTTCACCGTAAACGTCGGCCATTTTTTCTTTTTTGTTTCTTTTCCCCCCTTTTTTGTTTCTTTAATCCGTGTCTTTTCTGCCTATGCTTTGTGGCTGTCACCTATCTTTGTTTATTTTCTCTCCCTACACCCCCTCTCGCCCCCTTCTGTACATATACACGTACGTACTTTTTCTTCTTTTTTTGTTACTCGAGTTTGAGAGCAGCGATCGAAAGTATTTGCAGTTGATTGGATACTCAAGCAGGGTGACGTACAATGGTCACATGACCGTGAGAGAAAGAAAAACAAACGGAACCTGTTAACAAGGTTGTTGCCAAGTAATTCTCTTCTTCAATCTGTTGGGGCTTATTGTTATTTTCTTATCTGTCGCCCATCTAATGTCTTCTTCCTTTCTTTTTCTTTACTCTATGATCATTTAACGTTTTTAGACACTTGCAGCTTTTTTTCCCTTCTCTTTTTTCCCGCCATTTCCTTTCTCATTCATTCATCGCAAGTTTTCATATCATTTTCCTTCAGTTTTATCTACTTTTTAATATTTTCTTCATTTCCCTGTTGGATTTTCTTTTTTTTTGTTTTCGTTTTTCTTCAAATTTCTTTTCGTTTTTATTTCTTTTTTTTGTTAATCGATTTTGTTTTTTTTTCTTTTACGTTTTATTTTCATTCATTTTTGTTGTTCATGTTTTGTTGCTTTCTTTCTTTTTACTTTCTTTCTTAGAACTTTATAGACCTTCATTCTTTGGTTATTTATCAAGCTAAGCTTAGTTATGGCACAAGGTCAGAAGTATGGGGTACCCAATGAGAATCGATCTAAAAAACAATGAACTGGTAATCTAACCATTACACAATGTAAAGTGCTGCTTATTCCTTTTTTGTTATTTAAGACTTCGTTGTTTTTTCTTTGTTGTACTTGTTAATTTCTTTTCTTTCCCCAAATAACTTTTTCTTCTTCGTCTTCACCAATTCTATCATACCTTTTGTTTTTCTAAGATAATTTAATCTTTTTCTTCATTCTCCCACCATTTCCTTTCTCATTCATTCATGGGAAGTTTTTATATAATTTTCCTTCAGTTTTATCTGCTTTTTAATATTTGCTTCATTTCCTTGTTTGATTTTTTTTTCGTTTTTCTTCAAGTTTGTTTTAGTTTTATTACTTTTTTATCGATTTTTTTTCCATTTTTATTCTCGTTCATTTTAAAAAAAAGTTATTTTCATTCATTTTTGTTGTCATTTATTTTGTTGTTTTCTTTCTTTTTACTTTATTTTTTAGACCTTTCTAAACCTTCATTATTTAATTATTTACTAAGCTAAGCGTAGTTTTGACACAAGGCTAGAAGTATGGGGTACCCAGGGAGAATCACACTCAATAAAAATGAACTCGTAATCTAGCTTGATAACCATTACACAACATATGGTGCTGAATATTAATTTCTTATTCCTTTTTTATTTACGACTTCGTTGTTTTTCTTTGTTGTACTTGTTCATTTCTTTCTTTTATCCAAATAATTTCTTCTTCGTCTTCACCATTTCTATCATTCATCTTATATATTTGTTTTACTAAGATCAAACAAGTTTTCATATCATTTCCTTCATTTTTATCTACGTTTTAATATTTTCTACATCTCTTTGTTCGATTTTATCTTTTTTTTATTTTTCTTCAAGTTTGTATTATTTTTCCTAAATTTTCACCCCCATTTATTCATAAGAAGTGCTCATAACATTTTTCTTCAGTTTTATTTTCTCTTTAATATTTTTTCAAAATCTCTGTTTTGATTTTCTTTGTTTTTTGTTTGTTTGGTTTTTGTTAAAATTTGTTGTTTTTTGTTCCTCATCGATTTTGTATCTCTTTTCCTTTTTCCTTTTTTTCATTTTCTTTTCTTTTTCTTGTGTTGTTTTGTTTTGTTTTTTCTTTTCTTTTCTTTAGAAGTTTCTTAGACTTTTCTAAACCTTCACTCTTTAGATATTTACTAATCTTAGTTTAGGTCTGGCACAAGGTCAGAAGTACAGGGCACCCAATGAGAATTAAACTCAATAACGATAGTCTGCTGATGTAGCTTTCTTTCTCATTCATTTATGAGAAGTTTTTAGAGAATTATTTCTATAGTTTCATCGTTCTTTTGATAATTTATGTATTTCCCCATGTTTAGATGTTCTTTTTCTTTCGTTTTTATTCAAATTTTGATTTAATTATTCACCCTTTACTTTTCCTTCCTTCTCTTTCATTTACTTTCTCCTTCTTTTTCTTCCACTTTATTTTTTCATTTCTTTTTTAAAAATGTCTTTTTTATTTTTCTTCTCTTCCTTTCTCTTTAACTCCTTCTCTCCCATTTACTTTCTTCTTCCTTCCTTCTTTTTCCTTTGCATTTTCCTTCCTCTATTTCTGTTTCTCCTTTCCCTTTTATTAATTATTTTCTTTCTATTTTTCTGTTCTTACATTAATTACTTCCTAATTTCTATTTTTCTTTTCTTTCCCCTTTTTCTAGATCCCGTCAGGCACATTAAAAACATTCATATTCATCGTAAAATTCTATCTTTCATTTTCATTCTTTCTTAC
>CM042150.1:109981044-109983544 GCA_023376005.1 Doryteuthis pealeii | reverse complement strand
CAAAATGGCCTTTCGATTTTGAAATACATTACTGTACGTATAGAATATAATAATGGATCGTAAATAAATTACACAAAGTTGAATAGCATTTCCCGCAAACATACTACAACTTTGACAGAGACGTTTGATTAACTATAATAAAGAGAATCGGACAAAAAATCTAATATCAGATTATACTTAAAACTCCATCAGAATAATAATCTGGGGATCAGAGATACAGATAATCCTGGCTAGGAGATCAGGCCTCGTGTTAATTAACAAGACGAAGATAACTTTCTGATAGAAAACCAAAAGTTAGAATAATACTTAGACCTTGTATGACAACAAAAAACTGTGAAGATGAGGTTATAAGGGTTTCACAGAGTATTAACTCTGGTTCTTATAAAACATTGGGTTACTTAAAGGATAAGTACCCAATGCGGAACACGACAAACACGTTAGTTACTTTTACTAGCAAATATATGCACCCTCCGGGTGCCAGTATTTAAGTTTAAATGTAATAAAATATTAGATTAAATCAGAAAGGCTAATGAAACTGAAGAAGAATTCAGATAAAAAAATTTGAAACGGAGGGGGTATAATCGGAAAATAGAACAACTGAAACTTACTCTTTCATCACTTCCGTTTTTCAATGCTAAATTTTCCTAATTTAACTATTTAGTTAAAATAGGAAGTAAAGAATAAAATTACAGTTATTTCTTCTTGTTAATGAATTTCTTTTAGGATTTATTGAAGAGATTTTTACTCATATTCATTAAGATAAAACCAAATAATTAAAAATCAATAATACCAAGCACATATTTATTAAAATCAGTTTTTTTTTAATATCAATATGCAAATTAGATTTACGTTTACACTGAAAACTGGTATTTTGTTGTATATATAAATACAATTGCCTGTTATTAGTATTTAGGTAAGGCCAACAGTATTAATAATGTCAAACAGTTTTATTATTAATTGAGGTTTAAATAGAAATAGAATCCTAGAGAATGTGACGTAAATAACTAAGTGAATTGTGACTTGTATAGTAATATAGTTTCGGTTACAGACAGAAAAACACACAATCTCCATTATAATAAGATATGACTTTATTACAACATGTATAGGGGAACGAAGTTCCCCAGACTATTGAATGTCACAAGTGTCCAAACATATACAGTAGTATTCATAGTCAAAATAGGTGGAAACCACTTACTGTAAGCAGTGTCGTGTCTGTGGCGTCTGGCATGCACCATAGGTGTCTGCTGGAGAGAGGTGACAAGCACGTCCAGGCTTGTTCAGTGACATCAGAAGAAGAGGGTTCCCTCCTTGGGTTCCTGTGTCACGTGACCAAAAAGGGTCTCCAGACACAGGAGATTTACCAAAACCCTCAGACAAGGAAGACTGCCCTTACAAGGTAAAGAGGGTACAAATTGTAGTTAATTCACTTGGAACGGTCCTCAAGTTTTTGGAAAAGTGACTGGAGAACGTGGAAATCAGAGGAAGAATCAACACCATCCAAACAACAGAATTGTTAATATCAGCTAGAATACTCTGAAGATTCTCGAAGACCCGAGGAGACTTACTTTGACGTTGATCTTATCTAAGATGTTTTTTCTGTTTAATTTATAGGGCTTCGAGTATTTGAAGATTTTATTTCTTTGTATAGTATAAGTGTGTTTTCAGTTAGAATCTTCGAAACTTGTCAACATGTTCTTAAATGCCTATAATTTCCCTCCAATTCTCCTACCAACATTCCCCATAACATTTTTTATAAACTTGTGAGCCCCCTCCTTTTACTTATACCTACTGCTACTGTTTGTTTAAAAAGAAGCAATGGAAACATCTCACCAGTACCACACCTGACGATAGCACTTAGTAGTGCAGAAAGTACTCATGTTAAACGTATCTCAATTTGCTGCTGTTGCTGGAATTTCATTATTTCTAACATTTGTGCCTTAAAATCGTCCATGTCAAATAATATGTAGAACGAACCAAAAGTTTTTTGTCAAATAATACGTAGAACGAACCAAAAAGTTTTTAGAGAGAGAAAACCGAACAAAAAATTATTTTATGAATCCCGAAAAAACATTTTTTTTTGTACAACTTACTTTTCTCTTTCAGCAAGTGTTATTTTCTGCTAAATCGATCCTTTAACAAAAACGGCTTTTTGCTTATCTGGACTGACGAGTTTTTATAAAAAAGAATTTCTCATTTGCAGAGCAGCTACGATTTTCTCGTAATCCGGATGTCGCGGTTTCGAATTTCAGTGTAGCTTGGTTCCCTTTTTTCTTTTTTAGGTTCGATTACTTCACGAAGTTCTTTTTAGAGTCTTTCGGGAGATCCTTAATTGTCTCTTTCAAGTTTTGTGTCGTTAGAAAACGATAATTGTGAGTGAAGTCTTTTGAATCCTGTTTCGCTGGTGTTGTTGTTGTAAACGATAAACCTGCGTGAGTTTCTTCGAATCCTCGGCCTCCAGTTGTTGTGGGGTTTTAAGGGGCCAAAATAAGACAAATACGAC
>CM042150.1:109953544-109976044 GCA_023376005.1 Doryteuthis pealeii | reverse complement strand
GTTCAATTTTGACTACAGGCGAAAATAACAGAATACTTAAAATAGCTTAACACTTGTACTTTGTCATGGTTAATGGAATGAGAACATTCTACCCCGGTGAATTGAATGAAGTGTTCGGTTCGAGGTTCCATAAAGCAACCCCACCCCAGTTCGATAAGAAGGTTGCCAAGTTTGACAAGAAACACCTGAAGAAGACGTGAAGGTACCTCGACCGAAGCCGTGGTGTATATAACAATAAAGATGGAGACAACTGTCCGAAAAATCTAAATGAGACAAATGATTAGAAAACTATGAAAAATTCATTTAGTCTACTACTATTATTATTATTATTATTATTATTATTATTATTATTATTATTATTATTATTATTATTATTTACTCCTTTTGAGTTTTCACATCAGCATTAGCTGATGGTCTTTCACAGGAGTCTGAGTGACAGCAAGTCTCCTTAGGTCTCCAGGACTCTTCTGAGTATTCTGACAGATTGCAGCAGTGCAGTGTTCTGAAGGGTTTCAATCCTTCCTCTGATTTCCAAACTTTCCAAACCCTTTTCCAATCCTTTTGGAACTGTTCCAAGTGCACCAACTACAATTGATATCACTTTCACTTTCATATTCCATAACCTTTTCAGTTCTCTGGCAAGGTCCAGATATTTGTCCATTTTTTCATTTTCCTTCAGCTTCACACTGTGATCTGCTGGCACAGAAAAATCCACCAGTTGACAAGTTCTTTCTTTTTTGTTTATCAATACTAGGCCTGGTCTTCTTGCTGGGATAAGGTGATTATTATTATTATTATTATTATTATTATTATTATTATTATTATTATTATTATTATTTACACCTTTTGAGTTTTTCACATCAGCGTTAGTTGATGATTTTTCACTGGAGTCTGGGTGACAACAAGTCTCCTCAGATCTCCAGGACTCTTCTGAATATTCTGGCAGATTGCAGCGGTGCAGTATTCTGGATGGTCTCAATTCTTCCTCTGATTACCAGATTGTTCAGTCTTTTTTCCTTTTTAGGACCGTTCCAAGTGCATCAACTACAATTGGTATCACTTTGACTTTCATATTCCATAGCTTTTTCAGTTCTCTGGCAAGGTCCAGGTATTTGTCCATCTTTTCGTTTTCCTTCAGCTTCACACTGTGATCTGCTGGCACTGCAAAATCCGCCAGTTGGCAAGTTCTTTCTCTTTTGTTAATCAACACTAGGTCTGGTCTTCTTGCTGGGATAAGGTGATCCGTTTTTATTTCAAAGTCTCAGAGAATTTCATTCTCAAGAACAGATTCTGGTTTATGCATATACCATTTTGTTGTGTGGTCAAAATTTAATTTTTTGCATAATTCCCAGTGGATCACCTTCCCAACCCAGTCATGTCTAGTTTTGTATTCTCGTTGTGCTAGTTTGCTACATTCGCAGAGTATATGGTTTACAGTCTCATCTCTATTACCGCAAAGTCTACATTTACTATTTTGTTGGGTCTTATTATTATTATTATTATTATTATTATTATTATTATTATTATTATTTTCCTTCAGCTTCACACTGTGATCTGCTGGAACCGTAAAGTCCTCCAGTTGACACGTTATCTTTTTTTTGTTAATCAACACTAAGTCTGGTTTCCTAGTTGGGATAGGGTGATCCATTTTTATCTCAAAGTCACAGAGAATTTTATGCGTTTCATTCTCAAGAACAGATTCTGGTTTATGCGTATTCCATTTTGTTGTATGATCAAAATTTAATTTTTTGCATAATTCCCAGTGGATCACCTTCCCAATCCAGTCATGCCTAGCTGTATATTCCCGTTGTGCTTAGCCGGTGGTTCACTGGAGGCTCAGTGACAGCAAGTTTCTAGGACTCTTCTGGGTATTCCAGCCAGTCTAAAAAATACTGAAGTCTGGATGGTCTCGATTCTTCTGATTTCTAGTTCATCCAGACTCTTTTCTATACCCCTGGGGACCGTTCACTTTGACTTTCATATTCCATAGCTTTTTCAATTCTTTGGCAAGGTCCATCTTTTCGTTTTACTTCATCTTCACCCTGTGATCTGCTGGAACTGCAAAATCCACCAATCATCTAACAATAAAACTTAAGCAATCATTCTCATGATAAAAAATAAAATAAATTAGAGTAGGGCTGGTTTAACTAACGATAGATTTAATAAGATTTATTAACTGAAATAATATACATATGCAGCTGCTAAAGGAAGATACTTTCAACCCGTTGTCCCCTGCTACTGACTGCGTGGCTGCAATAAGACTCTGACCTGCATCGCCCTCTCTTTTGTCATCAAAGATAAATTTACGTTTTCAACTTTACAGCTAATATAATGACGAACCTAGTCCCCTTTACACTACAATACCAGAAATATAAAAATACATATATACATAACCATATATATGATTAATCGATATATATATATATGTATATATTATACGTATATATATATATGTATAATATATATATATATATATATATATATATATATATATATATATATATATATATACACATTACTCAATAAGTCCCGGGCCTGGCACATAGATGGCACCAATAATAAAAAATCTATATCACTTCATAAAGTACTAACCTTCAAATGACAAGTATCAAAATCGGAGCCCAATCGGATTATTAGTTTACAAATTACAGTTATTTAAGCAAGGCTTGTGTTGCAAATTTTCAAAACAATGGATAAATCTTAATTTCATGTGTTTATAAAGTAATACTTTCTGATGGGAAAAAACACTGTTCAAGCAAAGCAATGATTTGATACGTGCTATTCGGAAATTTATTGGAAATTTAAATCAATTTTGAATCGTTGCATCAACATTGCTTACCGCTCATTACACTCGCCTGCGTTAAAAAAAGATTTCCAAAGTTCAAGAAGAAAGTTACTTGATAAGTAACTGAAATTCACCAGATATCAAGCGGGCTGTAGAATGTTCATCGATCCATTAGCAAAACCAACAAGAAGTTCAACTTCATTATCGTTTTGTTATGTTTGCTTTTGATTTGTTATGTTATTTTAGGCTGAATTCAAAAATTCCAGTCATTGTATTTGGTCAGGTCTGGTTTTTAAGATGTTTTTGAATACTTCACAACAAGTTATACATAATAATAACAGTTATTCAAAATCCTGTGGACTCTATTTGTCACAAATAGAGTTATAAAACTGTTCTATACATTTCAAGTAATAGCTTGTATCTTAGAAATTTGATCTGATTCGGAAACAACGGTTAAAAGGCGATATGCTGACTTTAAACGCGGTCGTAAAGACACAAATGATGCTGAACGCCCAGGTCGCCCAAATACGGTAGTTGTCATGGAAGTTGTCGTTACAAATGAATTGAAAGGATTGAATCTTATCATAATCATCAGGTCTTGCTGACAGTCTTGCTAAGATGATAACGGTCGTACTTTTAAGGAACACGAGTATCAATATATGATAGCATGGATTACATGAAGTTGTATTTTATAATTCCTCGATATTTAGGGTTAAGTTCTTGTTATTTTTTGTTGTTGTCTTTTACGGGTTTCTTTTTGATCTGTTGATGATATCAGATCAAACAGTTAAGAGTCCCTTTGTTCAGATTTTCTGTTAGCTTGATTATCATTATTGAACAACTTGCAAAACGTTTCTGTAATACGCCCACAATTTTTGTTTTCTTTCTAAATAACAAATGTCCTTAAAATCAATAGGACTTTGGGAAAGTGAAATTTATTCCCCAAATAATAGAATGATATGTAATGTGTTTATATGTGGCTTTCTCGATTGGACTTACGGCATGTCAACCCCTGTTAGGTTATTTCAAGCCGAAGTCATTTTTGCAGGCATGGACACCATGAAAATATACATCACTGTCTCCCTCTCTCTCTCTCTCTCTCTCTCTCTCTATATATATATATATATATATATATATATATACAAAATGTCGACATTGAAGCTGTATTTACCACGATAAAAATAATAAATGGAACGTTAATTTCTTCAGAATACAAGATGTGTCATAAAATTGTCGGGTTTGAGGCTGTACTTACCAAGATAGACATGAACAAGGAATTTTTGACACGCCTTGTTTCTTTACACCATCAGAGTTTAAAAAATAAACATACACACACACACACACATGTATATATATATGTATATATATATATGTGTGTGTGTGTGTGTGCGTTAAACTGCTAAACCACCGTCGCCTACAAACTGGAAAGGGGTTTTAACTGATAAATACACAAATTTGTGTATATGTAAAGGCCACCAGTGAGTCCTCCATCCCTTTTATAGGAGAGCAATGGTAAACAGTAAATTATATATATATATATATATATATATATATATCATAAAGATCATCTTCAGAGCTTGTTTATACTCCGTACTATCAAGAGCAGAGACGAAAGTCATATGAATTCAAAACGAAAACCTTGATGTTGCAAAAAAGTTATGCGTTAATTTCAAATATGAGCACTTCCGCCACACTTATCTCGGTCACCAAGGTTTCCGTTTTGAATTCATATGACTTTCGTCTCCGCTTTTGATAGTACGGAGTATAAACAAGCTCTGAAGATGATTTTTATAAAATCGAAATATGAATATGTTATATATATATATGAATATGTTATATATATATATATATGATTTACGATATTCCACTGCTGTAGTAGGTTGGAACTTACAAAAACCTCACCCATCCCTCATCATTTCCTCAGTCGCTTGCTAGATTTTAGGGACCTTGGTCCAATATTTTCAAGGTTTGACCACAGGTTACCAAGCAATTTTATGCATTGGCGGCTTCTTTATACTCGGAAGTTGCTTGAACCTATTTCAGCAAATTCCATGTCACGGCACCTGTCAATATCCAGAAATTGTGAAACATCGAATTGATATTGCGCAGATCGAGGCAAAATTGGGTGGATGGGCGGCAGTTTCCCATGCAGCAGGTCTTCCCTTTTCATGACAGGAATGTTGAGCCAGAAAAGACAAAGTGCTATACAACATGGCCTTACCGTCGCCTCGGGAGTTGGCTGAACGAAATTGAAGACAACTTCAAATGTCCTTATAATCAATAGAAGTTTGGAAAATGTCCCAGAATTTTCTTCTAAATCAATAGAAGGATATTTTAAGGTTTTTTACTATGTTGATTGGAAATGAAAATACCACTAAACATCAAAGATACTTCGGTTGAAGAATTGAAGAATGATTGTTGGTTGAAGACATCGTTTCCTTGTACGGTATAAATAAAAAGAAACAATTCTCGATGTAGTGATTAGGATAGTTTATTGCCTGGGCAAACTGATTAGAGGAAAATACATGAGATACAAGAGAGAGAGAGAGAGAGAGAGACAGACAGACAGACAGACAGAGAGACAGATGGACAGAGAGAGAGAGAGAGAGAGAGAGAGAGAGAGAGAGAGAGAGAGAGAGAGAGAGAGAGAGAGAGAGAGAGATTATACATAATTATATAAGAGAAATGTCTTACTAAGAATGAAAGATCTATTCTAAAATGTCAACAAAGAGGATATTCTCTCTTTTTTAGGGAAATAAAATTATACCATAGAATATAGACATGAAACAAATCAATACCATACAACATAATCCCCAATAATGCTAACACATTGTTAAAACCAATTACTAAAAAGTATACATATAAATACACGATATGTATCACTTCCTAACAGTTAGGCATGACATAACCCCAGACGGGTTGATATGCCGTTAAAATCAATAAACAAACAAACAAGAAATGGTCTTTTAGTAGATATTAAGGAAAGTATTATGTTTCTTATTGTTTTTATTTCGTAATGTAGACAAATGATAGTAGTTTGAGTGACATGTGTATAATACAATCCTCAGAAGGGAGAATAGTAAAAAGTATATATATATATATATATATATATATATATATATATATATATATATATACAATTCTTTGCCAATAAAATTTACAGATTTCTCTTTTTTATGCTATTTTTTAAATACTTTCTTGTGGCCGTTTTTAGCATTTTTTTTGCACCAATACTCTTCAGACAGAATTATCCTGATGATCCGTTCGGTGAAACCTAGGTAGGTAGTTTTTTTTAATTCTTTAGGCTTTATTATAATTATTAATATACATATATACATATATACATATAGATGATTAGAATTTTAGTAATATATCGTTAAATATAATTCTTCTGTCTGTTTTCCGGGATGATGAATAGAATTTTCTTGTGAGACAGACAGACAGACAGACAGACAATTCACCCCCCTCCAGATTAAAATAACGTGGTGATAAAAAAATAAAAATAAGTAAAATAGGGACATCTGGGAACTGCATGTTGAGTTTACGAATGGTAGAATATTAGGGCATATGTTTTATTTTCCCACTACCCCACTCGTACCGAGTCAGGCACGAAGGCCCTATTTATGTGGGACCACCCAAAAGCCGAGACTCATAGATGGCGGGTAGAAAAATTGCGTCGATCCCGTCGGCATTCCCCCTCAAGGGGGGTGAAAGAATAAACGTGAGAACAATTCAAGAAGAGATAAAAAGGACATCTATCTATCTAACTATCTATCTTTAATGTGTTATTATCTATCAGTTTGTCGATCTATCTTTGATCAATCTGTCTGTCTATCTTTAATCTGTGGATATCTATCTCTCTATCTATCTCTCTATCTATCTCTCTATCTTTAATCTGGCAATATCTATCTTTATATCTATCTATCTTTAGTTTGTTAATATCTCTCTTTATATCTATCTTGAGTGTGTTCATATCTATCTATCTATCTATTTATCTTTAGTTTGTTTATCTCTCTGTCTATATTTAATATGTTAAGGTCTCTCTGTCTATCTACCTTTAATGTGTTATTGTTTATCTATCTACCTGTCTATCTGTATGTTTATAATCTATATGTCTATCTTTAGTCTATGTATCTTTGATATGTTCATATTTGTTTGTCTTTTTGTTTTGATTTGATTGGTTAGATTTTACGGCATGTCAACTGTTGACCCTACTTCAGAATGCTTCGGCCTCTGGAGCGGCTAAGTAAAATTAACAGCGTTGATCCCAGGGGGCTATCCCCCAGGCAATACCTGCCCCTTGATTTAAAGGGACAGGGATGGGTTTATTGCCTTTATTGCCCAGTGCCTGAGGCGACCCCTTGAGGGTGAATGCCGACGGGATCAATACATTTTTGTGCCTACCAACCATGAGCTTAGGCTTGTGTGTGGGCCCACATTAAAATACCCTTGTGTCACACCCTCATAAGTGGGATCAGAGGCAAGTATCCTGATAGACACGCAAAGTAATTATCTCACGTGTTTGGTTCTCTGACGTCAAATAGGGGAACTGTAGCAAGCAAGGAATGTAATTCCTATATTTCTAAGATTTCTCTAACATTGTTTAAAAGATATTACTGGGAACTTTTGCATCAGTAAATTGTTTATTATTTCTATTGTATTTTAGTATTATTGAGATTTTTCTGAGAGAGAAAAAAAGTACGGATGTGCAGTTTTAGTGTTTTTGATGTTGCCAATAGTCGTTGTTATTGTTGTGATTTCAACCCCACCGTTTTCCCTGTCAATTGCTTTGTTGTTTTTTCATCATTCTGCTAAAATTACCCGCGTTTTTTTTTTCTAATTTTTTTTCTTCTCATTTTTTCGCCCATTATCAACACTGGTGTCACAACAGACACACTGTTTGTTTTGCTTAGGCGTTTATCGCTTCTTTTTGTTTAAAAAAATATAATTCTTACATTTTTTCTCATTTTTTTCTTTGTTTACATTTTATTATCAAAAAATATATTTGCGATTATATATGAATTTTATTTTTATTTTTTTTAAAAAGCACATCAGTTTTCCCGCATCTTTTTTCTTTCCTTTTCTCAATTGTTTTTCGTCTTCTCTGTTTCCTTTAAAATGCAAGCATCAATTGAAAGAAGAAAAAAATCGATTAGGTAAATTTGTCTCAACGAAACATGTTTATTTGATTCTTTTGTTCTTCTTGAAAATAACTTTTTTTTATTGTTTCACAATAAATTTTTAAACAAATCCTGTTTCAGTATATCTTTTTCCGATATATATATATATATATATATATATATATATATATATACAAGGTGTGTCATAAAAGTATCGAGATTGAAGCTGTATTACCAAGATAGAAATCAACAATGAATGCAAGGTTATTTTTTTTCAGATTACAAGGTGTGTCATAAAAATGACGAGTTTGAAGCTGTATTTACCAAGATAGAAATCAACAATGAATGGAACGTTAATTTTTTCAGAATACAAGGTACGTCAAAAGATTAAAAGATCTCGATCTTTTTTACACAACTATATATATATATATATATATATATATATATATATATATATATATATATATATATATATATATATATATATATATATATATATATATATATATATATATATATATATATATATATATATATATATATATATATATATACATATATATATATATATATACATATATATATATATATATATATATATATATATATATATATATACATATATATATATATATACATATATATATATATATACATATATATATATACATATATATATACATATATATACATATATATATATATATATATATATATATATATATATATATATATATATATATATATATATATATATATATATATATATATATATATATATATATATATATATATATATATATATATATATATATATATATATATATGGGTTAGCTCAGTCAGTAGAGCGTTCGGCTAGAAACCACAAGGTTCCTAGTTCGATACCGGTCCTCGCCAACTCAGCGTATGAGTAGCACAGGGATCTGTGCGGTAAAGTAAGGAGCTGATGGTAGGTGTGGCGCTACACCTCAGATGCTAAATACAATCTCCTTGGTCTAGTGCTATTGAAAAGGGGATAGACTCCCTCGCTGACTGGCTGATACCGACTTTAGGCCGCCCTGTCGACTTTACTTTACTTCGATATAGTGGTAAATGAATAAAATTGAGAAAACCATATGTAAAAAAGGTTGAAAGCCACTATCCTAGACTGGTTGCCATACCATGGTTGAAGAGCCCAGTCTGCCCTGCTATCTACCTCTAGCTGGAGATAAAATAGGATGATGTACACCTTTCCGAAGGGTATTAGCGCTATGTGAAAACCAAAGAGTTTCGTCCAGGAATTGAACTCGCATCGGCGTGTCCATATCCTACGACAATAACCATTACAAGCTGAGTGTCTACTGTGGTTAGATTTTGACACTGGTTCCGTTCAATCAATGTATAATTCTGCATTTTTACTGATGACCATCTTATTCTACAATTTCTTGGTGGAAACATACTTAATAATATTAAAGTAAAATAATTAATAAAAATACGAGCGTGAGTAAAAAAGTAATCTTATTTTGTTAAGGACATATATAATTACTAACACAAGGACATGTATCATACATCAAAATGAAGCTGGTCCTCTATGGATCACATCCTTACTTCTCTCAGAAGCAATGTTCCACCTTCAAATGAGAGCATATATCCATGCCCCCTAAAATTCTGTTGACTGTTTTTTGAGCCACTTCTTCACAGCAGATTTCTCTTCCTCGTGCTGGAATAATGTTTGCCTCTCAGACCCCCTTTCATGCGGCTGAGGAGATTTGGATTTGAAGGCGCTGAATCTGGTGAGTATGGAGGATGCCGTAAAGTTGTCCACCCGAATGAGGCGATTTTCTCCCTTTTCCTGTTTGTGTGTGCTCGATCATTGTCATGCAGAAGGAGGACATTGTCGATCGACAAGTTAGGTCTTACTCGTCGGATTCTTGCTCTGTGCCTCATTAGGGTCCCAATGTAGATCTTAGTTTTATAAACAAAATTCATATAAAGTAAAAAAAAAATGGTATTGCTTTTTGAAGCCCCCTCGTATATACCCTAATCATTTGTGTATAACAAGTACTTTTTTCCACATTGGAAATTTAAAATTGATGGGTGCGTATTATACAAAAGAACACAATTTTAACCTTCTATCCGGCTAAGTGCATCGCCATATTCAGGATCGAATGTAAGTTATATCTATGATCCAAACTAATATTTGGTTTCGTTTTGTATCTTTAAATCGCATATCAACATTCGTGGGTTATTTAATGTCAAAACCATCCTTGTAGCAGAACAGTAGTGGACATATGTAATTAGTAGCTGAATCAGGGAGTTCATACCTTCCCTAAGGATATTAGCCAAAACATGAACGTAATAGCATGGCCGGAGTTCGAACTCACTTCCTCGGATGTCGCAGTCCAGAACGTTAGCCACTACCCGACTAACTAATGTGTAAAGAACACTTCTGTGTTATGTTGCTACAAAGAAATAACTCGTAATGGAGAGCTTGAGTACATTCATTTTCATAAAATCACCGATCACCATTACCAAGGTGAGACGGCAGCAGAGATTCCTTTGACTGTCTCTCTCTCTCTCTCTCTCTCTCTCTCTCTCTCTCTCCCTCTCTCTCTCTCTTTGGAGTGAGTGGTATTCGTCCCAACCAGAAATAAATATGTCAATGCAAATAATATGAGGGATCTGTTTGAGAATATTAACATGGATGACATTTTAGTCTTCTCGAGAGAAATAAAAATATATAAAAAAATATGAATCAGATATAAAATACATTCGTGAGATACATCTACCAAAATACACCCGTAAAGGAAACTTGAGTACCAACTCACACTCTAACAGTTTTTGGCATTACATAACCCACTGGGTTATTTCTCTGAATGTTTGAGATGAGGCTTGAAGATTAGTATTATCTGTGTTATTGGACACATGGCCTAGTGGATAAGGTAGTTAGGTTAAGACAGTTCTAAGTGACAGTTATCTCTGGATCCCGAGTTCAATCCTGAGTAGAGGCAGTTAGAAAAATAATTAACACAACTCCTACCCCAGCTATGGTTAGCGGAATGAGAACAGGATACCCCCGTGGACTAAATAAAGGGTTAGGTTCAAAGTTCCGTGATGGCTCCCGATTACGACAAGAAAGTTCCCGAGTTCGAAAAGAAAGTCCCCGAGTCCGAGAAGGTTCCCGAGTCCGACAAGAAATACCTGAAGAAGGCCGGAGGGCATATCGGCTGAAACGTTGTACAAATAACAATGAAGATGGGGACAATAGTCCGAATAACCCAGATAATACTGTGTTATCATAACATTAAACAAACCAAATCGAACTAAACTTAATGAAGTTAATGAACATTATAAATTGTATTTTGAAGATATTAAAATCTTGAAATAAAGAACCTTTTATCAAAACGACTTGTTTCAACATTAAATGACCCAAAAAGGGTTGATATGCCGTAAAACAAAAAACCTAAACGAAACCTTGCAGTACCTGGTGCTTTTGTGGTTACCTATCTGAGTATAACATAAACGATAATTTTAATAAAATGTATTTTTATCTTGAGTTATATAGTCTTTGCATAAACTGAACACTAATTATATGTTATCAAATTCAATTAAGCAACTATGGAATGAATCTAATGAGGTAAGAAATACGATGCAAAAAAGATGTGATAGATAAAAATATAAAATTATCTAACTTACAAAATATATTCGTGTTTCGTATTCTTCGTATTTCATAATTCACACACACACACACACACACACACACACACACACATATATATATATGTGTATGCGTGTGTGTGTGTCTATGTCTGTGTCTGTGTGCATAATTTCAGTAAAATAATTTAGAATTTCAAATTTCATTTTTCAAATGAATTCATGCTCATTATGTAGATATAATTATGTATATTTATATGTATAATTCTATTTATACGTATATTCTTTATATATATTTTATATACATATGTGTTCATACTTTTCATATTCTTTATTTATTTTCTATGCTTTTGCTTTTTTTAAAACGATATAAAAATTAGATATTTACAAATAAAGAAAAGGTGATTAACAAATTGGGAGACGAGATGTATGTTAAGTGATATAAAAAGGAAAATTTTTTCCTCCGATATTTAGATTAAATTAAAAATGTCCGTCTTTTATATCTTCTAGTTTTTATGTTTAGAATTTTTTTTCGATACGTTCATGGTTTTCACATGTTTTCTGTTTATTTTAATAATAATTTCCACTTCCCTTAAAAAAATTAGAAAAATAAAAAAGAATAATATGACAGCATTATGTAGGTAATTTTCTAATTACATTGAAATTAAAATTTGTCAAAAACATTATTAACTCTTAATTCTCTTGTTTATCATAACTGAATTAATAATAAATGCAAATGTTAGCGAGTCAGGGTGTCAGAATTTTGTCAACATTACTCCTAGACCCCATAGCCTAACACATAATACCATTTTGAAATCAGGCAAACTCCGTGAGCAAATTAAAAACATTCCTGTCCAAATCCGGACCCTCAATCAGGAAATTTTGGATTCCCAAGTTTTAATTGGTCTCGACGAGTTTTACGTGATTTTTTGGCTTCAATTTTTTTGTTGTTTGATAAGAATTTACATTACTTTGAAATAAATTTGGAAATTATCGAAATCAATTGCGAGGTCGGTAATTTATGAGGAAGTGCGTCCCTGTCTCCTGCCTCAAGAATTGCTACCCGGTGACTATTAAAATAACGACCCAGCTTAGTCTATTCAAAACTATCCAGCTTCATATCTATCTAATCCATCTATCTCAATTTGTTCATATTTATCTATATTACTTTAAATACTAAGATTTTTAAAAATTCATGTTTGTTTAATGTCTTGTTTAGTTTAAATAAACAAGAATTACGACAAAAAAAGAAGCGACCCCCCCACCAAATACATTTACTTGTCGAAAATATCTATCTCCATTTGTTCATATCTATCTATAATATTTTGTTTGTGTATCTATCTATCTATCTCAGTCTATTCAAAACTATATATCCATCTTCATATCTAAACAAGAATTACGACAAATTACGATAAATAAACAAGAATTACGACGAACTGGGGTTGTTATTTTGATAGTCACCGGGTAGCAATTTTTGAGGCAGGAGACCGGGACGCACTTCCTCATAAATTACCCCGAGGTCTAGTGAAAGATAGCCACGAAATAGAAATAATTGTTTGTACGGAAAATAAAGACATACGCACATCAAAATATCTATTAATAATGGAGATTCGCTTCCGGTTTTTGTCTGTAACAAAAACTGCGTCACTGCTTACGTCACATTACCCAACACATAATCCAACGTCATAACATAGAATAAATATACTCAAAATGTGAGCATGCAACGTTAGACAATCCTCATTGTTTCAATAAGTAGATGCCCGGCGTTATATATATATATATATAGATTATATATATATATATAGATTGTTTTATTCTAATATAATATTTAAAGTTATCGGAACTGTTTCCATTTCAAATTGTCTTTCTTTCTTTCTTTCTTTCTTTCTTCTTTCTTTTTTACTCCTTTAATAAATTTGACGATTTTACATACTTATGGTACACACTCTATGACATTGAATTTTCATCTCCCATCCCCTCAGGCAATATCTTTCAAAAAATTATTTTTACATCGCTCGGAGGGTGTCTTTTTATTTTGCTAGTCTTTAAAATTAAAATTAAGTGGCAGCAGAAGAATTATTACTGAACTTTAACAAAGTAAGTATGAATATTAACGCAATACATACATTCAGCGATCAATTTTGAGTTCTACTGTATTTTATTGTTACCTCGGCCAATTAAGAGCTTAATTACCCCCCCCCCACGATATGGCAGCTTTTAAGTTAGTATTCAATACATTTTATTTTGGAACATTTTATAACTTGATTATAATATCACATGCAATGTTTTTTTATTAGGTTTGAAATGTTCGTTTTAAATTGGATGTGGATGACCAGTGGCTGGTTTGTTTGTTTATATAGGAATTTCTATATAGGAATTTTTTCCGCTTAAAAAATTGACCTTGTGTCGCATCCTGCTCGTGCGGAGGGGTTGGTAAATATATATAGGAATTTCTGACATCCTTATTTTATTGTCAGGCCGTGTATCATAAGAAATGTTTGTTTTTATATCATTTCGTGTATTTCTTATGAATTGGAAATGTGAAAATTTTCTCCGAAAAATCTGATTTGGTATGTGTGCATTCTGAACGAACGGAGGCTTAAAAGGTGTTCCCCTGGGGAGCGAATCCCCTTCAAGATCTCTCTTTTTCAGCGATCTTCTCTGTCAGAGCACCGGAGTGGGAAACAGCGCCGCATATGCACCAAAAGACGGCATCATTTCTGTCTACTCAACAAAAGAGTTTCTCGTGTAAAAGCAAACAGAATCAACAGCATCATCATCATCATCAGCAGCAGCAGCAGCATGCAGGCACGCGAGGAGCTTGCGCCTAAAAGGAGACCGGAATTTGCAGTGAGAATACATTAAAGCCTTTGTTGGCAAGGAGGAGGCGAAATGGAAGAACGTGCGGGAATGATAGGGGCTCTGTTTGATGTTGTGAATACAGGTTAGGACCTTTGGAAGTAAGTCGTCGGCAGTGGGAGGCCAAACACTGGAGGTACCTTGAACCAATGAACAAAAGACATTCGACAGCGTGACAGGTTCCACAAGCTGCCAATTACGTAGAAACCCAGCCATACCCTGTCGGCTGCTTCAAATAAGTATTGATTTGTATATAGAGACGTGGGTATATTTACTCGTCGTGTGCGTGATTGTGTGCAGAGAGGACTTTGTGCACACGAGCTGTGTATTTGTATAAGCTGAAACCTGTTGCGTATATGCACACACAATCAACAGGGAAATAAACCTGTTTATGAATATACGCGTTTGACTTATATTCTGAAGAGCCATTAGATTATAAATATACATATCATCATCAGCATTATCATCAGGTCACGCTGACCGCATGAATAGTCATGATGCTCTGCACTATCGGTCATCGCCACTGACATATCTTCGGCACGGCATCCAGAATCCGTACAGTTAGGTGAGCAAAGATATTTATTCAACAGCACTAGGTAATTGACAGTTTCTAGTATATGTGAGTACTTGATTTGAAACCAAGTGCTAGATTTGAAAGTCACATTGTCAAGAAACTGACAGTTACCATGCACCGTTGTCTTTATTTCTTTGCAACCCAAACTTAGATATACATGTTCTACAAATGATATTGAGCACTTTATTATAACTATAAAACACACACACACTTTACATATAGATACGAGACGCGTGTTTATAACATAAAAAAAAAATAACGACATAAAAAAAAACGCGTCCATTTCTGGAATTCGTCTCTGAAGATAAAGTTATATTTTGAAATCTATAAGACAAAAATAACATCTTTTTGTTTTTATTTTTTATGTGCATTGTAATTGCTTTCAAATTATTAATATATTATAACATATATATATATATATATATATATATATTGTTGGCATCCTCGCATCTACTAGAGACGATGGCCTAGTGTCCACTTTTTTTTCGCAAATGCGTGAGTGGCTGAACAGTCCAATATTTGAATGGCAATCCCTGTTGTAGTGACTGCGAACACTCCGCCTGGCCAGGTCGAATGCCTTCGTTAGGTCTATGAAAGCGGCGTAGAGCAGCATCTGCTCTCACGGCACTTTTTCTGCAGCTGTCGTAGTGAGAAGATCATGTGCACGGTTGCTCGGTTTGCTACTGTGATTCTGGATAGGAGCGATATATATATATATATATATATATATATATATATATATATATATATATATATAATGAAGAAATCTTCCTTACGGCGCTGTAGCTTTTCAGTTGTAATTTACAGAGCCCAATTTGAGCTCTTATTGTCAGAGTCACAGAGTAAAATTATATTGGGAAAAATAGATAGAACACATCGCCAACAAACTAAACTCGATAGAACCGTCCATAAAATGTACTTTCGAAGAAGAATCTAATAGCACCATTCCTAGATATCTTACTAGTGGAATAGGAAAATAAACTAATATACAAAGTATACCGTAAACCCACCAACAAAAATTACTACATACCCTTCTACTCCCAATACAACAACAAAATCAAAACGGGCCTTATAATAGGTTTCTACCTACGGACATTGCGCATATGCAGCCCTCAGTACCTAGAAGATGAATGAAAATACATTGAAAACTCCCTTACAACTTTAAAATACCCTAGATATTTCATTCTAAACGCCAAGAAAAAAATCCTCAAAATATACTCAAATACGAAATCGAAAAATACTGTCGCTACTACTACTCCCTCCACCCACAGACCTTTAGCCCTACAATCAACATACACAACAAGCCACTCTGGCAAACTACCCAGTCTAGGAATAAAAATCATACAAACTACCTCCCAAACAATCAGAAATCTCACCAATCTCTCCACACGCACAAACATTCCTAACATCTGCAATGCAGGCATCTACACCATTCCAACGACTGTGACAAAAGATACATCGGTGAAACCCAACGAAATATTGACAAACGTATCTATGAGCATAAAGATAGATAAAGACAAACGACACTCAAAACGCCCTATTCACACACATAACACACTTCAATCACACATTTAACTTCAACCATGTATCACTACTCAAATCCATACATTATAAGAGCTTACGCCGTCTATGCGAATCAACACTTATTGGGAACAAAAGTTGTAACTCAAGAAAACAAAATCAAAATAGAAAAGGGATAAAAAATAGAAAATAAATTTTAATATCCAAATCTCTAAAATCTTCAAAAATATTCCAATCCGCCAGGTTCACAAACCTTTACAGACTATTTGATATATAAGTGTGTGCTAGATCCTCGCTCCTACTTATAGACTAGGCGAGATCATGTGATATATTCCTTGGCCAATCACTGGCAGTACTCTGAGGCTGATACACTACTTAACCGACGCTACTGGTCATAATTACGTTGACATTCATGGACGACGGACATAGGATTAAACCACTGGACCTTTACCAATACGCGGGATAGGACTTATACACTTACCAAAGGATCACCAAAGGATTCCATAACATAGGTCTTTCTTTAAGCCCTTTTCAACCGGCCAAGGATGGCACTTAAAAACTTTACAGTCGCCACACACTAACTTACTACCAGACTATCATATTTTTTCAATGACAATAAATAACCCCATAAAAGCACCACACCTTACAAATAAACTCATTTCCCTTTTTCTTCACTTCCTCACTCACACATCCAACCCTCCCCTCTTTCCTTTCCTGTACGCCCCCCCCCAGCTTCTGTCCGCCCCAAACTACGTTTTCAGCATAAAACCCATTTTGTCTTCAGAATAAACTCAAAACAGTTTCGCAAAAGATCGAGGTGAAATATCATTTGAATTTAGTTGTGTTGTGTTGTCCGCATTTTCCTCTATTTTCAATCACTTTTTATCGGATTTACCCAATCCTTCATTCCTTATATATATATATATATATATATATATATATATATATATATATATATATATATAAGTAAAGAAATAACAAAAGACGTAGAGATTTAGTATGAGTCGGGAGAGTTAGACACTTTGTCTAAGCCCCCTGAAATGGACTATAATTCTAAATCTCTAAGTCTTTTGTTATTTATTTACTTATATATTTGCTATTTTTGTTATTTATTGACTTATATATTTGCTCTGTGACATTAAGAGCACACATTGCGCTCTCAAACTGCGAGAGGTTTTTAAAAAAAATAAAACTCTTGTGTCGTAGGGAAGATTTCTTCTCTGGACTTTTGGATTATATATATTATATATATATATATATATATGATAAGTTGTAAACATGGTATGTTTGGAATGGCTTGTTTGCCGACAATTTTTGGGAGAATATGTGCTTAATTGGAGTCGTACCTAATTTTGAAAATTAATTAATTAATATATAGGTTCATGGAAAAACATTCTGAAAAAAAAACAACAATGTTTCGCTTAAAACAAAAAAGAGTCTCTTCTCTCTCTCTCTCTCTCTCTCTCTCTCGCATTCCCGCCTAATTCATTATTAATTAATTAATTTTCAAAATTAGGTACCATTCCAATTAAGCACATATTCTCCCAAATATATATATATATATATATATATATATATATATATATATATATATATATATAATATATATATATACGAGGCTCATTCAATAAATAAGATTAAATTTTTCTAAGGAATTGGCAATAGAAAGTACTGTTTATATTTGCACCTTTTTTAAGGGAATCAATATTGATTGGCCTTTTTATGTCCCAGAAAGTCAGTATGACCTTCGTTATTGGCCGCTTCACCCGGATTCCTTTCATTACCATAGAGTTTGTGTATTTGCATTCCATAGAATATCTTTGAAACTTAGATGATAAATATTCCTTTTCTGTACATATCACACATCATTCTGTAAATTCCACATATTTTACCTTTCTCAGCCACCAATCAGAACTATGTTAAATCTTGGAGGATTCTGTTTAATTTGCCACCATTTTGAATAGCCTCCCTTACCCCACCAAAAAAAGATTTCTACTGGATTAAAATGATTTTTGGCATAGATCTATTCCAAACAATGGAGAGTTTATGTTCATGGAAAAACATTCTGAAAAAAAAACAATGTTTCGCTTAAAACAAAAAAGAGTCTCTCTCTCTCTCTCTCTCTCTCTCTCTATCTATCTATCTATCTATCTCTCACTCTCTATCTCTCCATCTCTCTCTCTATATATATATATTACTTTGTATATATATATATATACAAAGTAATATATACACACACACACACACACACACACACACACACACACACATATATATATATATATTATATATATATATATATAATATATATACGGCATCAATCAGATCAATTTTGACAGATATATACCGAAATGAAGGCATGAAAACGGGGATCACAGAATCACTGCCATTGAAATAAATATTTATGCACAAACCGATATATATATATTCATTTATTCTTATATGAATTATCGATTTTCAATCCTTTTTCCTTACCAATGATATATATATTATATATATATATATATATATATTATATATATATATATATAATAGCTCTATTACTGATATTGAGAACTCCACATATAATACCGTAAATCTTGGCCAACTCCTATTTCACCAAGTGAGATAACAATACACTATTGCAAAACAGCCAGGCAGACGCACACACACACACACACACACACACACACACACACACACACACACACACACACACACACACACAGATATATATATATATATATATATACATATATATATATATATAATATACCAACCCCTCCATACGAATATGATGTGAAACAAGGTAAATTTCTTGAGTTTTCTCCTTCCTCCAAAATAGTTGCCAACCCAGGGTTAAATAGTCCAGTCTCTCCTACTATTTACCCATAGTTGGGGGGGGGAGAGTAGTTGATTTCATAGATTTAGCATGAGTATTAGCTCTCTGTGAAATGCAAACAGCCTCTTTCAAGATTTGAACTGATTGACGAGTCCATTTCCCACGACTCTAACCATTACAGCACGCACTTTCACACACACACACACACACACATACACACACACACACACACACACACACACACACACACACACACACACTTATATATACATGAAAAGTTTCTTAGCAGTATTAAATTTTATGAGGACATGTAGAAGCGTATTCATCATGAAAGAGAAGGAAAAATTTCTAAAAAGAAAATTAGGGTACCCTTATAATTAGATGTATAATCTAAGATAAATAATTCTTTTTTCGGTCAATTCTCATCAGAGAAATTCATTGATAGATAGTTATACGTAGGTTGGAGTTGTTAAAAAAAAAAAGGTAAATTTTTTTATCCCTTTTTCAAATGGAATGGAAAATTAAGAGAAATTACGAACCGTGCTGAGGGGTTCGAAAATTTCTGGTTCCACCACACGAAAGGTTGAGACTTGAGGTGTTAAAAAGAAGCAATTTGTGGAACTGTTTTATATATATATGTAAGTTGAAAATGGAAATGAATCCGACGATATGTTGAATATGTTCCTTTCAACACACACACACACACACACACATATATATATATATATATGTATATATATGTGGAGAGAGAGAGAGAGAGAGAGAGAGAGAGAGAGAGAGAGATAGATAGATAGATAGATAGATAGATAGAGAGAGAGAGAGAGAGAGAGAGAGAGGAACATGAAAGGCCGAAAAACAGTCGTGATCGGGGAAAAAAAGGAAACCAGTATTGCATGTGAGATGAACGGGAAACAGCCATAAAGCAAATAAAGAAATTATAAACGATAAATAAATAAATAAATAAATAAAGAAAGAAAGAAAATGAAAGAAAGAAAAATCTAAGAAACCAAGAGGAAGATGTTAAGATGAGAAAAGATGCGGGGGATGAGAGTTAGAGAGTGTTGAAGAGGAAATGGCGTATGTAAAATGATACCTTATCATCTGACAGAGCTGAAGTTCCACGAGATTGACTTTGAAAAGTTGGAAGAGGCAACCCACATTGAGATCGTTGTCACAAGAACGGTCAGTTTCCTTCCTTGTTTCCATCTTCTAACAAGATGGCTTCCTATCACGCTGACCATTCTATAGCGTTTACTTTTCATCATTAAAATAATCACCATCAATATCACTCTCTGTCAATATTTTCGTCTCTTGCATTTCTACTATCAATCTAACTGGGTAATAAATAATACCTAATAATATCTGTTTCGATTGTATACTGTCCCACTAGAAATAATAAAATCCTTGCATCTTTGATTTAGAAGAAAATTAGAGATGTACTTAATTCAGAGTGACAATGCACACATACACGCGTATATATATATATATATATATATATATAATATGTGTGTGTGTGTGTGTGTGTGTGTGTGTGTGTGTGCATGTAATATAGTGAGAAATTTGAAAAAACACAGGTTCAGAAAACGAATGATGTTTATTTCGCCAACACTGTAGTGTTTCAATCCGTTTCAATAGATCTTCATCAGGGCTATTGTTAATTTGCGGAAAAATAAATTTATCACCGAGAATAAGGAGACTGTGAGAGTCTTTTGTTGGTCAATCTATTTAAAAATGTTGAATGAAAAACTAGCAGTCTCCTTATTCTCTGTGATAAATGTATTTTCCTCAAATTAACAATAACCCTGATGTAGAACATCATACAGACCAGTCTGTACGATATTCTACACACCGAATAATTCTTTACCGAAATTCACTTGTCATTATCATCTTCTATAATTATCGAATTTTATGCGATATACGCATTGTAATTGCCTTCAAGCAAAAATATAAATAATAATATATACTTTATCAACAATGCTTCTAAAACAAACATCCAAAAATCATATATATATATATAATATATATATATATATATATATATATATATATATATGAGTATAGATAAAAGGATATAAAAACACAACAAAATGCTGTTAAAGTGAAAACATTTTATAACATATTCATAGCTGATATTGAACAATATTTCGATTTTATAAAAATCATCTTCAGAACTTGTTTATACTCCGTGTTGTCAAGATCGGAGACAAAAGTCATATCATATTATTTTTGTCTCCGCTCTTGACAACACAGAGTATAAACAAGCTCTGAAGATGATTTTTATAAAATCAAAATATTGTTCAATATCAGCTATGAATATGTTATAAAATGTTTTCAGTTTAACAGCATTTTGTGGTGTTTTCATATCCTTTTATCTATACTCATACCGTCGGATTCATTTCCTTTCTTTTATATATATATATATATATATATACTTTATTCAACAATGCTTTAAAAAAACATTCAAAAAATCTATATATATATATATATCTGTGTGTGTATGTGTGTTTGTGCGTGAGTAGTGTGTGTGTGTGTGTGTTTGTGTGTGTGTGTTTGTGTGTGTGTGTGGCGTGCGTGTGTATGCGTCGATAGTTGATAATGAAAGAGTGTGGATGTGCAATCTAGATTTCTTCATTTATTTGTTAACTAGTAGTAACTTAAAAAAAGGCTGATTCCGCCATCATTACCCTTAACAGGGAAAAGTAAAATAGTTGGTCCCTGTTGAATAAGAGCGGAAATAAAAAAATGAAGATGTTTCATCATTGCTGTGGCACCCTGATTTAACACAATCGACTCCCATAGATAAGAGATAGCCACGTGCACAAAGGCATCAATATTGATTAAACGACGTGCCGGGTAAATCAGGCGAAGCTGTTGTATTTTTATGGCCAGAGAGCTGGTTCAACGGGGGGGTGCCGAAGGAGAACAAAAAACTTACGTGCACCCCCATAATGTGCATCCCCATAATGCTGAATGGTTGGAGGGGAGTCTGCGGTAATTATGTTTTTCAAACATAGCCACAAAATATAGGTATAAACATAATTATACACAACAGTGCTTCACAATCTTTTTACACTGATGCCCACGCAGAACCAAATCATACCCTTATGTACATTTCCGCCCCCACGGAACATTTTACGCGTCCATATAGAGCGATTCTTAGCCTGTTGGAAAACATTAATATAGCGTT
>CM042150.1:109938544-109948544 GCA_023376005.1 Doryteuthis pealeii | reverse complement strand
ATATTCGTTACAGAAGTCCATCACAGACGATGATGACCTCAGTGGACACGGAGTAAAACCTGTTCGTGAGATATTCTAAGTGGAAAGAGGATGCACAGACCCCAGTCCATTGTCCTGGCAGTCCTGCAATTGGTCCACTGGCAGGGGAAAGTCCAAGATGATTAGACTGCCGAACTTCTGTAGTGTGCTCATCCGCCCTTTGAAAATTGCTGTTTTTAGTGATGTTGGGTGTTCACCCACCCATCTCACCAGACAAACCGAGAAATGTCCGATGGGGGTGCATAGTCATGGTTTACATGGTACTGGTAGCAATTAAGAAACAAGAACTGTCTTATTCTGACCTGACACAATATATATATATATATATATATATATATATATATATATATATACTTTAAATACGGAAACAGTCCGAAAGATTTCATGAGATTCTGAATCGATTGGAGGCCGTGTTTGGAGCTATTACCCAATTTGTGGGTAGCCTAGGAATTATGTATGTAAGTGTGGTAAAATTCAAATAACGGTATGGTAAATGGAAATCGACCGTTATAGGAAGTTGTAAAATGATTGACAAGGCAGTTCATCTTCTCTGACCTGAACGCCGATTGGTGATTGGTTGAAGGCGAGCGTGAGAAGAGAACTGATTTTGGCTGTTAGTAGAAAGGAGAAGACTCAACGGTCGTTTGCTTCCAAGAGATGCCAGCTTCTCACCACGCGGTTGAAAACCCTTTGGGGCTTCGGGTTTTTGATAAAGAATACAGACGTTTGTAAAAACAATTAAGTATTGCTTAATTATTACCAACCCATTTACCAAGAACGAAATGAGCAGACAACCCAGCCCAGGAGAAGGTAGGAATCAGCCCAGAAGAAGGGGATGTCAGCGGCAAAACCAAATCCAGTAAGAACTCTCTCCTTTTGTAATATATTGTCTGATTAGTGCACCCAGGGACCAGGCTGAATAGGAAGTGCATGGGGGTCAGGTGCAGCCTGGAAACGAAAACAGGATGTGGCTCTGACCTGACCTTTTGCACCTGGAAATGCAGGTGAACATTTGACATTATTTAGGTGCAGAAATCTGTAGGCGTAACCCATAGCCAATGAAAACAGCCTGCGTGGGCAAAGAGGCGTGTCTACAGAAAAACTGCGTAGGTGTCATGAACAAAGAGGCGTGACACCGGGGTTAGACTACAATAAAAGAAGCCCGTAGAGATCGATTAGACAGACAACGATCAGGTTCGAGATCACTTGAAAAGAACTCCCGAACGCTCCACGCTTGCGTAACCCTGCCAACAACTCTCAGCTGTACATAACCGAGGGAATAAACATCTCATATTACACCTTCCTAAATACAAGTGTTTGTGCTCTTTGACGGGTCCAGTGTGTAACATAGATACCCGATATCAAGTGGATATACATTATATTTGAATAACTTTTATCTGAGATATTTTCATGTAATTTTGGTACGTAATAGCTAGACTGGAGTTCAAACTCGCTTTCTACAATCTCTCAGTCCAGAATGATAGCCACTACGCCACGGAAAGCCTCGTTTATTTTTTTGTTGATATATTGAAGCGCGTTGTGTAATGGTTAAAGTCATGGGAAATGGACTCGTCGCCCCATTCAAATCTTGGACGTGGTAATTGCATTTCATTTAGCGCTAATAACCTTTGGAAAGGTACGAATCCTACACTCCCTCCAGCTATGGATAAATAGTAGGGCAGACTGGGCTCTTTAACCTTGGTTAGGCAACCGGTCTAGGAGAGGGAAAACACTGAATTCAAACCTGTTAAACTCCGCTTAAGAAATTGACCTTGTATCACATCCAGCTCGCGCGGAGGAGTAGGAAAATATATATTGATTTATTTGAAATGTTTAGAAATCGCGATTTTAGTTGACTGAAGATTATTTTCTTAAGAACTTAGTGATCTTTTATAATCCCATCACAATGAAATTCCACGATTATTTCACCCGACACTGGTTTGATAATCTCACCCTTAACAAAAGAAATTATTTTTTTTTATTTTCATAAGTAAATGGTTCAATGTAATTTCTTGGATGATTGATATAAACAATATTTGCACACAGATCTTTAAGACACAAACCAAATATTATTTACTGTATTACAAAATAACCCGGATATGTAAGAGGATTAGTTTAGAAATTCTAGATTTTTTTTCAACGTATTTCCCTCACTTCATTTTGCAGTGTCTATTTTCTATTTGATCTCCATGGTTTATTGAGGATTAATTGTAAATAATGTGTTTATTGGACCGCTTATTTAATGATGTACAACTTACCAAAATTAATTACTTTTATTCTGAAGGTAATATTTTTTCTTTTATCTTTGTTTATATATATGTGTTGGCGTTTTTTGTATATAAGGTGCGTGCAAGATGTCCACTTCTACTTATAGACTCGCCGATAACCATGTGACCAACCTATTGGCCAATCACTGGTAGTACTCTGCTGCTGATATTGTTATTTATACTGGCTGTTCTGGTCATACATACGCACATTGCTTTGAACCTTCGTGGACGACGGAACATAGGATTATATCACTGGACCTTTGACAATACGTAGGGTTCCATAACTCAGGACTTATTCACTTACCAAAGGATTCTATAGCTCAGGACTTACTTACTTACTTACTTTAAGTCCTTTTCAACTGTCCAAGGATGGCGGACAGAAACTTAACAATATATATATATATATATATATATATATATATATATATATATATGTGTGTGTGTGTGTGTGTGGGAATGTGTGTAGAATTAAACAAAAGGCACGTCTCATGTTTAACGATTTTATTGATGATCTTTTCAAGCTTTCTGGCCAACTTTTTTATATTTGGATGGAATCCGTGGATTAGTCCGGCAAAGTTCGTATCCCGAGTACTTCGGTGGACTAATCCACGAATTCCATCCAAATATAAAAAAAAGTTGGCCAGAAAGCTTAAAAAAGATCATCAATAAAATGGTTAAACCGAAGACGTGCCTTTTGTTTAATTCAACATGTATGAATGAAAGAATGCTGACCAAATACACACACACACACACACACACACACACACACACACACACACAGAGAAATACACACACACACATACATATATATATATACATATATATACATATATATATATATATATATATATATATATATATACATATATATATACATATATATATATATATATATATATATATATACATATATATATATATATACATTATATATATACACATATATATATATATATATAATATATATATATACATATATATACATATATATATATATACATATATATATATATATACATATATATACATATATATATATATATATATATATCGTCTATTCAATATCTATCTATCCATCTATCTATGTATCTATATCTATCTAACTATTCTGCCTTTTCAATATCTATCTATCAATATATCTATCCATCTATCTATTTATCTATCTATCTAGCTAGCTAGCTATGTAATCAGTATAGCTCTGTATGTAACAGTGAATATCTCTCTTATTTCGACTTTTCGATATCTATCTATCTATCTATCTATCTATCTATCTATCTTTATCAATCAATCGATATCTATCTATCTATCTATCTATCTATCTATCTATCTATCTTTTGAGACAAGTTTGTGCGCCATTATAGCATGGAGAGGGCCCCCTAAAGAGTTGAATTGGTTCTTTTTGCCATGAGAAACTCCAAGTGCCAATAACTCTAGTCAGTCATTATTGCCAATAAAGAAGGCAGATCACAGCAGTCAACGTAGCCGTAAAGATCGTTGGATGACGAAGTCCTTTTTAAATTCGATTGTCTGGCTCACCGCTGTGAATTAATTTCTTCTTCACCTTTTGTGGAAACTTTTAGCGGGAAAACGACATTGTTTCACACGTGACTGATTATAAGGTTAATTGAAAAGACAAAGCAAAATGTCTGATAAATATTCTTGTAAAAAAAAAATGAATAAGCTAAACTGGAATAAAAACAAAATACAGCCGGCATTTGATAGGAAAGTTCAAATTCTGGAATTCTGGAGAATATGAAGTACCCCTTCATTCCCATTACTCCCAGGTTCACTCTGATCCGGAGTCGTAGTACATGTTATGGTCCCATCTATGGGTTAAATAGAACAAAATGAGTTGTTATATATATATATATATATATATATATATATATATATATATATATATATATATATATATATATATATGTTGTTAAATGATGCAGCAATTTTCTGTCTGCAAGTTTTGTCCTTTATTTTTTCGTATTGCTGGATTATTTTTGTAATATCTGGCGAAATACATTACCATTATAGAAGCAAAATCATGTAAACGACGACTAAAAATTTAGAAGCACTGCATATTAGACACCAAAATCCAAAACTAAACAAAATAAACTTTGATAATAGCCCCAACATTCTAAAATGCCTATAATTACTATAAAATTATAATAGCAAAAGTAGTAATACTAATGACAATAATAATAATAACACTAATAATAATAACAACAACAATAATAAACACAACCTATATAGATAGAAAATGGAATAGTCCATTGTTTTACGGTTTCAAAATACCCTGAAGATGGCCCACGATAGGGTAGAAAGTACTTGGTCTATGATATATGGCAATACATCAGCCAAATTTCGCCAGATATTACAAAAATAATCCGGCAATACGAAAAAACAAAGGACAAAACTTGCAGACAGAAAATGGCTGCATTATTTAACAATGTATGCCTACAAGAAAAAATGCTGCCTAAATACACACACTCATTATATATATATATATATATATATATATATATATATATATATATATTTACCAACACCTCCGCACGAGCAGGATACGACACAAGATCAATTTCTTAAGCGGAGCTCAATAGGTTTGAATTCAGAGTTTTCCTTCTCCTAGACCGGTTACCTAGCCAGGGTTAAAGAGCCCAGTCTACCCTGCTATTTACCCATAGCTGGAGGGAGAATTGGATTCATACCTTTCCCAAGGGTATTAGCGCTATGTGAAATTCAAACAGCTTCGCCCAGGATTTGAACTCATATATATATATATATATATATATATATTATATATATATATATATAAAAGTAATTGGTAATTTGCTTGAAGCATTGTTGAGTATGTTATAAAATAATATATTATATTATGTATTATATAATTCAAATAGGCAAACAGTTGATAGTTCGTAGAAAAAAAGGAGAGGAAAAGGAAATAAGAAGAGAAATTATAACCACACAAATAAAAAAAACATAAGCACGTCATTTCTGAAATTAAACTCTGATGATAAAGCTTTGCTTTGAAATCGATTAGACATATAAAACTTCTTTTTGTCTTTATTTTTTACGCATTGCATTGCCTTCGAATTTTATTATATATATATATATATATATATATATATATATATATATATATATAGAGAGAGAGAGAGAGAGATAGAAAGTAATTTCAGTAAGTATTTGGATAAATAGGCTATTCGCTTATAATTGCCTACATTTTAGAGTTAAATGCAGGGACATATTGTCTTTATATATTCACTCTATAGAAAGTATCACTCATAAATATTTGAAGAGGTCCAAAATCTGTTTTTTATTTTCTAAAACTGCGGGGCAGGGGTACTGAGAATTTTCAGCAAGCAGCACCGAACCTACAAAATTGTAAAAGGAAACCAACCCCTTCCCCCCAACCTAAAAATGGACACCTAATCATCTTTCTAGCTTCGTGCGCTTCTTAAATACCTCCATATGCATTGATACACATGGAATTTATACATACGGAACTTATCTACTTTCCGAAAAGAGTATCGGCACGTACATTGCGTGCCTCCATTGGAAATTACTGTCAGGCCTGGCGAAAACTTTGATATACTCAGCGCATTTGCAGAGATATCAGATAATGGCTGCTGTAATTAGTTTGCCAGACAAACCCGTAACCTGATCTACAAGTTGCGAGCGGAATTCACGGGCGATTGTCAGTCCTTTTCGATGACATGCGCAGAAAACGTCAGCAATAATCAACATCTTATCAGAATCAGTCATCTTTTCTATATAAGAGTTTGGTTGAAAGCATAATGAAGCAGATCTACGGCCAATCACAGTATCTATCTATCTATCTATCTATCTATCTCGTTCGGTTCATAAGTATGTACGTATATATGCATATATGTTGTATCTCTCTCTCTCTCTCTCTATCTTTCTCTTTCTCTCTCTCTCTCTCTCGTTCTGTTCATATATAAATGCATATATATATATATATATATATAATATATATATATATATATATGTTTGTTGGTTGGTTTTGATGGCTGTCACAATGCAAGTGTAAAGAAAAAAAGAAGGTAACTATGATGTTGTTTGTTAACCTGTCACTTTATTCTCAATATTTCGGGATGAAAAATCCCATCATCAGAAGAATACTCGAACTGAAGTGGTGCTAGCAGTTGCTCATATATTTTCTATATATTTCTCTATCATTGTTCCTATCTATCTATCTATCTATCTATCTATCTGCTCAAGTTGAGCAACTGCTAGCACCACTTCAGTTCGAGTATTCTTCTGATGATGGGATTTTTCATCCCGAAATATTGAGAATAAAGTGACAGGTTAACAAGCAACATCATAGTTACCTTCTTTATTCTTTACAGTTGCATTGTTACAGCCTTCAAAACCAACCAACAAACCAATATAACACAATGCTCCAAGCAAATTACAAAACCCTTTTATATATATATATATATATATATATATATATATATATATATATATATGTTGTATCTATTTAGTTATGTTCATATGTATGTATATATATATGTATGTAGGTGGTGTATATCTATCCTACTATCTAACTATTTCTGTTCATATCTACATATTTCTCCATCTTTCTTCCTATTATCTATCTATCCATCTATCCAAGTCTATTAAAATCTCTCTCTCTCTCTCTCTCTCTCTCTCTCCTCTCTCTCTCTCTCTATCTATCTATATATATATATATATATATATATATATATATTCTTTGTTGGGGTACCAAGTTTCTTGATACAAGGTGATTCTAGGCTGGTGGAAATGGTTCATAATCACGATACCCAGTATTAAGGCTTTTTATTCACACACACACACACACACACATACATATATATATATATATATATATATATATATATATGTGTATGTGTGTGTGTGTGTGTGTGGGATATCCCAACCAACCTACCAGCCAATCAACCAACTTACTCTCTCTCTCTCTCTGTTTGAACAGTATCGATGCTTAAGCTTCTTTTTTTTAACTTCTATCAGTAGTTTTTAATCTCTTCTTTTTAAATAGGTTTAAATGTTTTCTCAACAGATCCCCCTTTGTCGTTTCTCTCTTTCTTCTTTTCTCCCATCTGTTGCTCTATTTTCTCTGAACACGGGTCTTAAACGAAACTATAGACAATTCTTGAATTATTTCCCCAGTGTTCATACTCGGAGATGTTACTGACAATTTATTATAATTTGTCGCCCGAGACCTTTTCTTCACAGCGTGCATTTTCAAGACGTTTTCGGACATTTCATCTGATTCATATATCAAGTCACAAGCGATGATTTCAGAAGTTGTATCTGCAATCCAACCAGATGCTGGTCTAAGACACAACGCTTCATACGCAGATTTTTTAAATTTCATATTAAGATATACTCACTGAATATGAGTACCGTTGTATTCTTAATTATATTTCTAATAATAAATGCGAATGTTAGTATGTCATATTTTTCAACTTTACTCCAAGTGTTACATAATTATTAGATTTCTCATACTTATGTACAGTAAGTGTAGAAACCAAAATGGCTGTTATAAGTTGCAGCCCACGGCCTTGAAGGATTGAATGACAAGGCATGACCTCATCCTGATCCTTCCGGTGGATACCGTGAGAATCGGTGGAGAAGACCCTCTTCTGGTTTAGATTAGAGAGAGTTTTAGTTCAGATCGGCCAAAACCACGACGGTGGTAAGTCGTGTTATGCACGCTGCCAACTCAATCTGCGCAGGTAGTCTGGTGGGGATTTCAAAATAAAATATGATCTAAGTAAATCGAAGTCTTGTGTTATTATCTAAAAACTACCAATGACACAGGGCTTCAGATAAAGAGAAATCCTCAATGGAAGACCAGACACGAAGTCCCTAAGACGAAGTCCATACGCTAGAAGAAGAACGTAAGATAGAAAAGATGAACAGAAGAAAAATAGAAGTAAGAAAGTAAAAAGAAGAGTATACAACACAAGGGGCTGTATCCTAATATATCATACCACTTTGGAATCAGGAAGACATCGTGAGTAAATTTAATACATTCCTGGTCGAATCCGGAGCCGCAATAATTTTGGATATCCAAGTTTGAATTATTGCGATTGTTTTCGGCGATTTTTTTGTGATTTTTTTGCAACGAAATTTTTTTGTTGATAACAATTTTTATAACTTATAAATTCGGGAAAGATATAAATGAAAACCTCTATCCCCCCTAAATCATCTTACTCTCTCTCTCTCTCTCTCTCTCTCTCTCTCTCTCTCTCTCTCTTCCCTTCACTCTAAAAAGAGCAAGAGTTTGGTGTGTGGACCACGGTATCATCTAAGAAGCTGCATCTGCAAAACAACCATATGCTGGTCTAAGTCAGAGCTCACTAAATATTAATGCCGTTGTATTATTAATTATATATTTGCACATAAAACTGTTTCATTATTAAAATATATATGTCAGTCTCCATCTTGATGATTCAATTAAGTGAAATAAAGATAGAGAAAGCTTTATCTTTATTTCTCTTAGACCCTTACTAGGTTAGACGGGCGGTCGGAGAGGCCCCCTCCGATCAATCGGCTGGTCACGTCAAGCCCTAGCACCTATTGCCACAACCCTATTGCCCTTTATGGCAATCCCAACCTTTTTATCATATGGGTGCTAGAAGGCGGTGGCTGAGGGTCTACATGTCCTGGGAATTACGTTAAACTCTGATTGTGAGGTTCCAGTTTTGGAGGTTTGGGGAACGTGGAGCACCCCTTAAGCACCATTGCTCCCTGGTCCATTCTGACCCGGAGAGGTAGTATATGTTAGGGTCTCATCTATGGGTTAAATAGAAAAATGTATTTATAAAAAAAAATTGTGTATCCATTAAGAATGACTTTATTTCAAAACTTGATCGGCATTAAATGACCCACTGAGGTTGATGTGCTGTAAAATAAACCAAATCTATCTTTATTGTTTGAGCCGCATTCTTAGCTTTTATTGTATCTTCAGTGATTAGTTTATCATTTTTCATGGGTTCAATTCTTCTCACAACAGATTCCTTCTCTCTCTTGTATCTCTCTTCTTTCTGCTAGTTCAAATTTCCCAAAATGAGTGCCTTACACAAGCATTCTTTCTCCAGTGTTCCTACACGGATTTGTTGCTGACAATTTATTATCATTTGTTGTCCGAGACTTTTTCTTCACATAATGTGTTTTCCAGACGATTTCGGTCATTTCATCTAATCCTGTATTCAGTCACAAGTGATGATCTAAGAAGCTGCATTTGCAAACCGCCGTGATGCTGGTCCAAACGACAACGCTACACATGCACATTTTTATTTCATATTAAGATAAGCTCACTGAATATGAACACAGCTGTATTCTTTACTGTATAATAGCACATATAACAGTTTACCACACACACACACACACATATATATATATATATATAAATGACAGCCTTTATTTTCCTGATGCACTTTACTCTCTATCCCTTTCTCTTTCTTTCTCTCTCTCATATATATATATATATATAATTTATGTCTATATTTATGTTTAATTTATATTTATACGCAATCAACTATTTATAAAGAACCATAGGTGGACTCAACATCAACCAACAACATAATGTACATATATATATATATATATATATATATATATATATACATATATTTCTCTCTCTCTCTCTCTCTCTCTCTCTCTCTCTCTCTCTATATATATAT
>CM042150.1:109908544-109936044 GCA_023376005.1 Doryteuthis pealeii | reverse complement strand
TTTTAAGTAATTCAAGTAACTACCCCCCCCCTAAAAAAAGTGCACCCTCCGGGCACAAGTATTTACGTTTTAATATAATTAAATATCATATTGATTGGAAAAACTAATAAAATTAAGTATGAACATAAAAAAATATTACACTTATTTTCATTTTATTCTAATTGATTTCAGTATAAAGTTATACATAGGATTGCTTTTAATAAATTTGAGAATAAAACACCAAGTAATTATCTATTAAACACGGTTTTATTAAAACCGGTATGCAAATTATTCACATCATATACTATGTAAACATTTATTTCATAATGATATATAACACACATCACAGGATTGTAAACACATTAATAGTATTGGCCCTTCGGGGCCTGTGTCCGGTGGCTTCGAGCACTGGATCGTTAATGAAATTAACGGTGTGATCCACAGGGGCCGTTTCCCTAGGCAAAACCTACCGCTTTGGTTTAAAGGGACAGGGCTGGGTTTATTGTCCAGTACCTGAGGCGCCCCTCTTGAGAGGGAATGCTAAGGGGATCCATGCGTTTTTGTGCCTGCCATTCCATGAGCTTTGGTTCGTGGGTGGCCCCATATTAAATCGACGTTTGTGTCTGACTGACATAAGTGGGATACGCGGTAAATACTGCATTAATAATATGGGTTGTTTCGAGGAAAATCTATCTCAGCTAGGCTTTAATAGAGGCATTGTTCATAAATAATATCTTAATCTAATTAAGATTAAATAATGATTATCTAATGACCATTGAGAATATAACGTTAGTAACTAAGGGAATTGTGACGTTGGTGGTGACTTAGTTTCGCTTACAGACAGACACACAATCTCCATTATAATAAGATGTGCTGCCAAGGCAAATGTATAGAACTTATTTTGTATTTTCTTCTTTTTTTTTTTCTTACATAGGTGACACATAGCCTTTTTCCAATTCCACAATCAAAGCAATCCATATTCTACCTTTGCGAGTGACGATAAAAAAAAGACGTTAATACAATTTCTAATACAGCTTTTCCCGCTTCGAGAGGAAATCATCAAATATGCGGACAGTAATTCCCTCTCGCCGCGCCACTATCTACAGCGTTTTGCCGCCAAGATTCAATAAATGCAACTCGTCTATCAGACAACTGAAGGCGACAGTCAGAACTTTTCGTGAAACCTTGTTTCTATTAATAAGAAAGAATCTCAAATTCATTCTCTCTTATTTCTTTTATACATATATATATATACCTTTTTTCCCTTAATTTTGTTAACTGCATTCAGTTTAGTGGTGTCTTCATCTTCATTGCATTAACGCCGATTGGGGACGATACAATCATCAGTCTACCTCAAGTCTATGTTGTTGCATCCGATTTTTAGAAATCGATGAGAAAGGCAAAGAATCTATTCCTCGAATATCAGTGTTAATATACAAAAAAGAAAACTCCCCAAATCTTCCCCAAACAAATGATGAAGACAAATAGTCTGAGTAGAATTTTGATGCATAATACGGATATTTCCTTTCGGAAATTAAGAAAGCATCTCAAATTTGCTAACAAGAATTTCTTAATTTTCATTACTCGATGAAATAGGCAAACCACCAACTCCTTGTAAGCATTAATATCTTGTATAATAATATTTGTTACCAATTTTGGAAATATTACCACTATTCTTCATCTTTTTTTGGGAATTAAGAAATTGAATCCTAATGGCCTTTTTGAGTAAGTTACAATCTTTGAATATTTGTATCGGGTTTAGCTCAGTCGGTAGCGTACTTGATTAAGGATCACAAGGTACCTGGTTCTTCATTTTTTTTGGGGGGAATTAAGTCTTTTTTTAAGAAATTGAATCCTAATGGCCTTTTTGAGTAAGTTACAATCTTTGAATATTTGTATCGGGTTTAGCTCAGTCGGTTGCGTACTTGATTAAGGATCACAAGGTACCTGGTTCGATACCGGCCCTGTCAACTCAGCGTATGAGTAACACAGGGCTCTGTGCGGTAAAGTGAAGAGCTAATGGTAGGTTTGGCGATACACCTCAGACGCTAAAAAACAATCTCCTTGGTCTAGCGCAAGTAAAAGGGGATATACTCCCTCGTTATCTGGTTGATACTGACTTAGGTCACCACGACGACTTTACTTTTTTTAGAATCCTTGTAGTTTTTATTAGTAAGTTAGATCCCCATCTCTTGATTTTAAGGGAGTCAGAAACCTGTGTGTTTTTTATGTTAGAATCCTTGTGGCTTTTTTTAGTAAACTAGCAGTTTAGCTCAGTTGTTAGAACATCCGCCTCCAGTATACAAGTTTTCCCAGACGCAAAATCAATCTCCCTGGTCTAGCTCTAGTGAAAAGGGGATAGAATCCCTCGCTGTCCGATTGATACTGACAATAGACCACTCCACCTACTTTACTTAGATTCCTTGTGGGTTTTTGAATTAGAATCCTTGTGGCCTTTTCAGAAGTAAGCTAGAATAGTCTTTTGTTTTTAAGCGAATTAGAACCCTTATGAATTGTTGAGCCAGTTATTTCGCTTTTTGTAGTTAGAATTCTTGTGGCTTTTTAGACTAAGTTAGAATTTTCATCTCTGGATTTTAAGTGAGTCAGAATGATTGTGTTTTTTGGGTATGTTAAAATCCTTGTCTTCTTTTGGGGGAAAGTTAGATTCCCTGTGCACTTTGTTGAGTAAACTATAATCATTGCATCTTTTTTAAAGGAAATTATAATAATCAAGACATGCCACATCAACACCAACACATGGGAGGCTTGTACAGAAGATCGTGCGACTTGGCAACTCCTCGTTAAACAAGGACGAAAAGGAGTGAAAAGGAAAGGAAAGAAGCCGCCACGGAAAAGAAAGCCAAAAGGAAGGAGAGACAACAGCAACTCCATCAAGCATCACTGTTTGTTTGCAGTCACTGCACCAGAGACTGCCATTCAAAAATTGGTCTTTTCAGCCCCTCACGCAGTTGCAGATGAAAAATGTAGACACTACGCCATTGTCTTTAGTAGAGGGACGGATGCCAATAACAACAAGAATCATTGTCTTTTTGGTGTAACTTAGAAATCTTGTGACTTAGTTAGAATCATCGTATCTTTTTGTGAAGTCGGTTAGTTGTTTGGCAGCCTTCTGTCTACGAGAGATGATGGAGTAGTGTCAAAGTTGTTTTTTCTTTCTTTATCTTCTTCTTTGAACTGCATAGCCTGGGTGGGTTCGAATGGAGGATAAGCTGTTGCCCATGCAGCGAATTCCCCCTCTCCACAGTGCCACTGTGATCCAAAGGAAAGGTAAGGTACCGATGCGGTTTGGCAACGGTAGTGTCGCAGGAGTTGATGGGTAGCACTGGATTTCAGCATCACAACACCTTAGGGGCTCCGGCTTCTGATTTATTTTCGGGGTTTACTATCCTAGCCTTTCGTTGAAGGCAGTAGAGGTTTTGTGTCGGACTTTTCCTTGACTTTGATGGGTTGCCGACCAAGGCTAAAGAGCCCCTTTTAACCCATTTGGAGATCCATGTGAGTAACAGGTATCGCAATTTTACTGCTATTGGTGTTCCTGAGGAAAGAAATGAGATTAGGGATACGGTATATTGTGCCTTTTGTGAAGTAAGTTGTGGATTTTTTGTTGTAAGTTAGAATCATCATCCTTTTTGGACTTTTGTGACTTTTTTGAGATGAGTCAGAATCCTTTGGGGTTTTTTTTGAGTAAATTAGAACGTTTTTGTTCTTTTTGTGCAAGTTAAAACCTTTGTAGTCTTTTTAAGAGTAAGTTAGTATCCCCATCTGTTGTTTTAATAATATCAAAACCTTGGTGCATTTTTTTTAGTCATTGGAATTCTGATTTGTTTTTGAATCAGTCTGTGATCACTGTTCTATAATGAAAGTTAATGATTACGTCAATCCTTTTAACGAGTTGCCATCTGTTCTTAGCAGCTTCTCAATTCGAGCTGTAAAAATCACTAGCGATCTGATGATTAGAGCAATCGCTGTAAATACTATTGATTGCGACTATCGATATTTTTTCTTGATGTGTTACTGCACTTGGTGATTTGTGTTTTGCGGTTCCCGGGGGCGATGGAATCTGAACTGTTCACATTTAAATTGAAAATAAGAAACCTTTCAATAAGATGTGAAGTTCAAAGGGTTCGGAGATTGTTTTCTAATTATTGAATTCTTCATTCACACCACACGCGCATATATACAAGGTGTGTCGAAAAAAGTATCGAGATTGAACAAGGTAGAAATGAAGAATGAATGGAACGTTAATTTTTTTCAGAATAAAAGGTGTGTCAAAAACGTACCAAGATTAAAGCTGTATTTACCAGGATATAAATGAAGAATGAATGGAACGTTAATTTTCTTCAGAATACAAGGTGTGTCAAAAACGTACCAAGATTAAAGCTGTATTTACCAGGATATTAATGAAGAATGAATGGAACGTTAATTTTTCTTCAGAATACAAGGTGTGTCAAAAACGTACCAAGATTAAAGCTGTATTTACCAGGATAAAAATGAAGAATGAATGGAACGTTATTTTTTCAGAATACAACGTGTGTCAAATACTACAAAAAATCTCTATACTTTTTGACACACCTTATATATATATATATATATATGTGTGTGTGTGTGTGTGTGTGTGTGTGTGTTAAAGAGGTAGCGTGGGCATGAAATAATCACCGGCGCCTGATTACTGACAGTTTCTCGCCTATGCGATCTTCAGACCAATTTGCTTTGAAGATCACATCGGCAAAAAACTGCCAATAACCAAGTGCTGTTGATTCCATGTCCACGCTATATTAACTCAAATATACATGCTCTATCAATGATTTAAGCATAATATATATATATATATATATATATATATATATATATATATATTATTTATATATATATATCAATGATATTGAGCAATATATTATATATATATATATATATATATATAGTGGTACCTTGAATTACGAGTGCCCCAACTTACGAGTGTTCCGAGTTACGAGCTATCAGTCAATATTTTCTATGTATTGAGAGCTAAAACTTGAGGTACGAGTGTGCTTCAGATACGCTTATGTTAATAAGTTGACTAAATACATTTATGTTTCCAAATTTATTACGCCAAAGAAATATATTATTTACATAGAAGTAAACATTACAACATTTTATTATGGATTTATACTATACAGTGTAATATGTGTGCAATTTGAAAGCCGCAGGGATGAAGGTACAATGTAGTCTTATTGGGCAACTTATACTTTACGATGTAAATCAGCTCCATAATGCCGCGGAAGCAACCAAAAATATTTGTAGGCGGAGTTTATCAGATGTTCAGTAAGCAGATGGTTCAAGAAAAGTCGCTCCGCCTGCAAAGTGGCTCAATGGTCAGTTAAGGCCAGGCATACCTAAAACAGTGGATTCTGAGCCCATACTCCGAGCCATAGAGGAAAATCTAAGATTTGTGTGGTTTGTCACCTTCACGACCGGAGCTCTTGAATTATGGTTCAAGCTACGAAAATATAGCAAAAATGACATAACAAGTGTTAATATGTTGTAAAACCAACCAACCAACCAACCAACCAACCAACCAACCGACCGACCGACCAAACAACCAAACAAAATTTGTGTAGTAAGAAATCTAAAATATTGTATATCTTATTATAATGGAGATTCGGTGTCTGTCTATCCGAAACTACGTCGCTGCTTACGTCACACTACCCACAGGAATTGCGTATGTTTATCAATGAGAGCTTGATTTAGAGTCAAAATCATTAATACATAGAATAATTGTTATTTATTAACGGGGTCTCTATGAAAATCTGAGTTAGTTTTGCCTCAAATCAGCCCATGTTATTAGTGTTTAAAAGCATGCATATGTCTTATATATTATCAAGAAATAAAGGTTTACATAATATATGGTGCGGTTAATCTGCATACTGATTTTAACAAAACCGGGTTTGATAAATAATTACTATTATAACTGATGTCATATGAATGATTTTTATATTGAATCCAATTAACATATTATTAAAATAAGTGTAATCTTTTTATATGAGTTCTTATTTAATTTCTTTAGTCTTTTTAATTTGATATATTTCCTTACATTAAAACTTAAATACTTACGCCCCGAGGGCGCATATTCTTGCCCGTAAAATAGAGTGTAACTATTTATGGTGGAGATTATGTGTTTGTATGTCTATAACCGAAAATATATCACCACAGACGTCAGAATTGCCTTAGTTATTTACGTTATATTCTCAATGATTAACAAATAATCATTATTTAATCTTAATTAGCATCTTTATTTATTAACGATGTTTCTATTAAAGTTTACTTGAATTAGATTTGCCTCAAAACAGCCGAGGTCATTATTGCGTTTTAAATCCTGCAATGTGTGTCCTGTATCTCTAAGAAATAAATATTTACAGAGTATATGATTTGGATACTTTGCATATTGGTTTAAACAAAACCAGGTTTAAATAATAATTACTTTATGTTATTGATTTCTAATATCATCGTTTTATTCTCAAATGTCTTAAAAGAAAAACTATGAAAGATTATTTGTATAGAAACGAATTAAAACATTCTATGTAGATGGTTTGGTTTGTTTTGTTTTACGGCATATCAACCTCAGTGGGTCATTTAATGCCGATAAAGTTTTGAAATAAATCAATTCTTAATGGATAATACAATTTTTTTATAAATACATTTTTCTATTTAATCCATAGATGGGACCCTAACAGGTACTACCACTCCGGGTCAGAGTGGACCAGGGAGCAATGGTGATGAAGGGGTGCTCCTCATTCCCCAAACCTCCAAAACTGGAACCTCACCATCAGATAGAGTTTAACGTCATTCCCAGGACATGTAGACCCGCAGCCACCGCCTTCTAGCACCCATATGATAAAATGGTTGGGGCTTGCCATAAGGGCAATAGGGTTGGGAAAATCATATAGGTGCTAGGGCATGACGTGACCAGCCGATTGATCGGAGGGGGCCTCTCCGACCACCCGTCTAGCCCAAGATAGGGCCAAAGTGGAGTATTGCATGTCATGAACTGCTCATCCACCTGGGCTCTATTCTTAAGCATCACGGGTCGCCACCCATGGCCAACAGGTGGTCCCATTGGGGGAGTCTTACCCCTCTGCAGAGGTGCAGTCGGTGCATTCTAACGCCTCAGTCGATAGGGCGGTCTATGTAGATATCAATTAGAATAACATTAAAATCAGTTTAAGCTTTTTATAAGCGTTATGATTTAGTTTGGTAAGTCTTTCTAATGTAATGTAATATTTCATGAGAGAGAGACATGAAAATATGCCACATCGACATCAACATGGGAGGCTTATGCAGAAGACCGTACGACCTGACGCCTCCTCGTCAAACAAGGAATGAAAAGGAGTGAAAAAGAGAGGAAAAAAGCCGCCGCAGAAAAGAGAGTCACAAGGAAGGAGAGACAACAGCAACGCCAGCAAGCATCACCGTTTGTTTGCAATCACAGCAACAGAGATTGCCATTCAAAAATTGGTCTTTTCAGCCACTCACCAGTTTGGTCGATCAGCAAAGAGTTTAAATTCTTCAGTTCCGCGGACACTAAAATACGTTTAGAGGACTTGCCAGGAGCGATTACTGAGAGAGAGAGAGAGAGAGAGAGAGAGAGAGAGAGAGAGAGAGAGAGAGGGGGAGAGAGAGTGTGGTAATCCGTGCTATCAGCACGACTTGATGATTATTATAGAATAAACATCATACTCACTGCAGGAGCAATATTCAAATTACTTTCGAATTGGCAAGACAAGGCAACAAGCAGGCCGCAACTCAATACGGATCTTGCATTGTCGCAAGCCTACTGCATAATGGTAGGTTATTTATCAAACACCATAACATAACAGAGACCAATCAGCCAATTAGGACTCAGGGAATAGAATCACCCAAATGAATGAATGAATAGAGTATTCCTCAGTGCCATAAATACCAGCTGCTTTGGGCACCAATTCAGTTGTGGCTGATTAGTTGTTGTTTTTCAAACTCCAACAATGATGATGATGATGATGATAATGATGATAATGATGATGATTTTATAAATGTTTTCGAATTTTGCGCAGAGGATTTTTCATATTAGCCTCAAGCATAAAGAAATGAAAATTATAAATGAATGCTTGCAACAAACATAGAAAGAATATTTACATCTAATTCAACGTATACATAAATAGATAAATAAGTAAATAAATAACGAACTGTTTTTTCAACACAACACATTTAAACATTGAATAACATCAATGACGCAGACTTTGTTTGAATTTTAAAGACACCCACCTGTAATTATCTGAAATTTGTTAGAACAAAAGTTTCTTTGTAAATCTTTTTAATTTTTATTCACAGAGTTTCATTTTTATCAGAGTAATTTTGGCATTTTCTTTAGTTTTTCAAATAAAAACAAACACTTGTTTTGTTTCGATTTAGTTTATTTGTTTAACGGCATATCAAATCCTTATGGGTTATATAATGCTGAAATTTGATTCATTTCTAAAGCTTTGATTGTAATAATAGCTATATGTTTCAATGCTCAATTGTATTTTAAAATCATAGTTATTTTTTCTATAATCATTTATTTGCAGTTATATGATATCAAATATTCTTATCTAATACAGTTTTCAGTTGTTAACATTTTATTATAAAAGCTTTATTTTAAAAACTTTATATTAACAGCTTTATTTTCAAGGCTTTATATCAAAAGCTGTATTTTAAAGGCTTTATTTTGAAAGTTTTATTTTAAAAGTTTTATTTTAAAAACTTTATATTAACAGCTTTATTTTCAAGGCTTTATATCAAAAGCTGTATTTTTAAAATTTTATTTTAAAAGTTTTATTTTAAAAACTTTATATTAACAGCTTTATTTTCAAGGCTTTATATCAAAAGCTGTATTTTAAAAGTTTTATTTTAAAAGTTTTATTTTAAAACTTATATTAACAGCTTTATTTTCAAGGCTTTATATCAAAAGCTGTATTTTTAAAAATTTTATTTTAAAAGTTTTATTTAAAAACTTTATATTAACAGCTTTATTTTCAAGGCTTTATATCAAAAGCTGTATTTAAAGTTTTATTTTAAAAGTTTTATTTTAAAAACTTTATATTAACAGCTTTATTTTCAAGGCTTTATATCAAAAGCTATATTTTAAAGGCTTTATTTTAAAAGTTTTATTTTAAAAGTTTTATTTTTAAAATGTTATATTAACAGCTTTATTTTCAAGGCTTTATATCAAAAGATTTATATCAAAAGCTTTATTTCAAAAGCTTTATATCAAAAGCTATATTTTAAAGGCTTTATTTTCAAAGCTTTATTTTCAAAGTTTTATTTAAAAAACTTTATATTAACAGCTTTATTTTCAAGGCTTTACATCAAACGCTTTATTTCAAAAGCTTTATATCAAAATCTATATTTTAAAGGCTTTATTCTAAAAGTTTTATTTTAAAAGCTTTATTGTAAAAGTTTGATTCATATAAACGTAAATGTGTCGTATTATCATTAAAAAAAACAACAAAAAACAACAAAAAACAATCCCCCCCAAAAAAAACCCCACAATTTATTTGGTTTGGTATGATTTATTCGTTTAATGGCATATTAAAACCTTAAAAGTCATTTAAAGACAAAATCTAATTCATTCGCAGATGCTTGGTTGTAATAATTACTATATGTCCAATGTCCCATCAGTTTTATGAAAAAAAAGGTTATAGGGCTGAAATCCTTTTGATAACTTAAGCTGGGCTGTCTTCCACAGACGATGCTGTCACGTATGTCGGAATGGCAATATATATATATATATATATATATATATATATATATATATATATATATATATATATAGTAAGTAAAATTGGCAGAGAGGGCTATTGTCTGTACCAGCCGATCGGCGAGAGTATCTAATCCTTTTTTGCTAGCGCCAGACAAGGGAGTTTATTTTTATTGAGGTGAAGCGTCACTCCTACCATCAGCACCCCACTTTACCGCACCGATCAGATTATCCAATATGTGCTACTCGTGCGTTGAATTGGCGGGGGTGGGTATCGAACCATGAGCTTTGCGATTCCTAGTCGGATGCTCTACCGAGTGAGCTAAATATATATATATATATATGCACATCGACAATGTCCCTTGCATCAGAGAGTCGTATCTATGTACTCTGCTGAAAATGATAGAATCACTTCCTGGTATTTTTGTAAATTGATCAACGCATTTTGTATCTATTGTATCTAGCGGATCATTTTTCTAGCATATGTGTTATTAAATACAAATTTCAAAAGTGTCAATACAATCTTAATCGAAGAAACAAACAGTCATGTCTTTTTACCCGATTATATATACTAGCAAATATATGCACCCTCCGGGTGCAAGTATTTAAGTTTTAATGTAATAAAATATTGTATTGAATTAGAAAGGCTAATGAAACTAAATAAGAATACAGATAAAAAGATTTGAAACAGAGTGAGTATAATAAAAGATTTGAAACAGAGAGAGCATAATAAAAAAATGGAACAACTGAAACTTACTCTTCCATCACTCTCGTCTTTCATTGTTATTTTTTCTAATTTAAGTATTTAGTTATAAGAGGAAGTAAAGAATAAAATGACAGTTATTTTTTCTTGTTAATGGATTTCATTTAAGATTTATTGAAGAGATTTTTGCTTATATTCATTAAAATAAAACCAAACAGTTAGAAATCAATAATACTAAGCACATATTTATTAAATTCGATTTTTTAATATTAATATGCAAATTAGCCTTCCCGTTCACATTGTAAACCGCTATTTTGTTGTATATATAGATATAATTGCATGCTGTCAGTATGTAGACATAGTTAACAGTATTAACAATGTAAGACAATTTTATTAATAATTGAGGTTTGGATAAAAATAAAATCATGGAGAATGTGATGTCAATAACTAAGAGAATTGTGACTTGAATAGGAATATAGTTTCGGTTACAGACAGAAAAACACACAATCTCCATTATAAGATATATATATATATATATAAAGATAATATAATGAGTCAGACGAACCTACTGAGTCAGATTTAGCCCTGAAGAGCTTTATGCGAAACTAATAGTAGGTTCGTCTGACTCATTAGATTATCTTTATTATTGGCTCTACTTAGGTATCGAGTACTTTTTACTTATTAGCTTTCTCCTAGCAGTTATATGAATATATATATATCTTATATACATATATATACATATAAATTGTTTTTTCTTTTGGCTAAATACTGTACCAATAGATTATTTTTGTTGGTACGAATATCTTGGTCCTTTCTTTTTTTCAAAATTTTTTTTCTTCCTGGTTGATGTTTGGTAGTATATTTTTACAATCAAACTTTCTGCTGGGTTTTTTCTCTCCGCAAGGATCTACCAACACGCTTGGTATATTATATATATATAATATATATATATATATATATATATATATATATATATATATATATATATATATATTACGCTCATCCATAAATACCCCACTGTTTAGATCTGTGCGGCAAGGGGGAGCTGATGGTAAGTGTGGCGCTCAGATGCAAAAGCAATCTCCCTGGTCTAGCGCAAGTGAAAATGGGATGCACTCCCTCGATTCCCGGCTGATACAGAAAACAGACTCTACTTACACACACACACACACACACACACACACACACACATATATATATATATATATATATATATATGTGTGTGTGTGGGAAGCATTTTCTTTTTTATGCATACAATGTAGAACAAGGCAGACATTTCATGTCTGACAAGTTTCTTTTCTTTCTATTTTCTATTTTTCTGGCCAGCTTCTTAATATTGGAGTCTTCTTCAACACAGTACACACACACACACACACGCACACACACACACACACACACACACACACATATATACATATATGTGTGTATGTATGTATATATGTATATACCAGCATAGATATTGACCTTGTGTCACATCCTGCCCGTAGCGGAGTGGTTTGGGTAAATGCGTGCATCTCGGCGCGAGGTTGTCTAGATACAGCTTCTAATGTTCCAAAAATGTCTTTAATTGCTTCGGAGCAACGCCATTCTTCTGGAATTCTTGTAATTATATAAAAGCATTTTTGTTCTTCAATTCTCCAATAATCTTGGCACCTCGTTAAAGATTTCTATCAGCAGGTGAAAACGGAAAAAAAGAAAAAAATCGGAATTAATTTTGATGACACGTCTCTCACAGATTAAAAAAAACATAAGCATGAAAAAAAAAGAAGAAAAAAAGAAAGAAAAGAAAAAAGAAAAAGACCTGACACTTTCCTACTTAACACAATGATTTCTCGAATTAATAAAAAATTGACGAAGCATTCGAAAAAAATAAAGACTTGAAGCTTTTTTTTTACATTTAAGATATAAAGTAACTTTTCAGCTTACTCATGGTTTCTGACTTACAAAATTCTACAGAATAAGTTTACTATATACATATATTATGGGAATATATATATATATATATATATATATATATATATATATATATATATGAAATTTAACATTTTTGAAAAAATAAATGATGTTTATGTTTTTTCAAAAATGTTAAATTTCATACTGTCGGATTAATTTCCATCTATTTTTCACACGCACACACACACACACACACACACACACACACACACACACACACACATATATATATATATATATATATATATATATATATATATATTATATATATATATATATATATATATATATTATATATATATATATATGGGAATATATATATTATGGATATATATATATATATATATATATATATATATATATATATATATATATTATGGGAATATATATATATATATTATATATATATTATGGGAATATATATATTATGGGAATGTATATATATATATATATATATATATATATATATATATATATATATATTATGGGCATAGAATAGAAATCAAGAATATAAGAAAAACAAGAAAGGAAGAATTTATTCAGATCATTGGTTGGTTAGTTGGTCTGGTTGGTTGGTTTTGAGAAATGTCAACCCTTGTTTCGTTACTTCATGCCATAGTCACTTTACGATGTATGTATACTAGTAGGAATATGCGCCCCCCCCCGGGTGTAAGTATTTAAGTTTTAATGTAATGAAATATATCAAATTAAAAAGACCAACCAAATTAAATACGAACGCATATAAAATGTTTGCAGTTATTCTAATAATATTACAATTGGTTTCTATATATAATCATTCATAAAATTGATTTTAATACGCCGGAGAATAAAACAATAATGTTAGAGATCAATAACACCAAGTAATTATTTATTAAACCCGGTTTTGTTAAAACCAGCATACAAATTAACCAAGCTATATATTATGTAAACCTTTACTTATTAGTGATATATAAAACACATTGCAGTATATTAAACGCATTCCTAACATGGTCCGTTTAGAGGCAAATCAGATTCTAACAGAGACATCGTTAGTAAATAAGATTTATTCAATGTATAAAAGATTTGGACTTTACATTAAATACTTATTGATAAACTTACGCTATTCCTGGTGGTATTGTGACTTAAGCAGTGATGTAGTTTCGGTTACAGATAGACAACAGATAATTTCCATCATAATAAGATTTACCAAGCACTCTGCACCAGCAGGTTGGGACCCGGAGTTTAGCAGGTTTGAATTTAGAGTTTTCCTTCTCCTATGCTAGTTACCTAATCAAGGTTAAGGTGCACAGTCTGCTCTCAAATTTCCCCATAGATGGGGGGATAGAATAATTGGATGCCTACCTTTCACAAGGCTATTAGCACTAAATTGTGGAGCTGGTGGTAGGTGAAGCACGACGAATTTATTTGGATGCATACCTTTCACAACGTTATTAGCATTACTAGTACAAAATAAAAAAAGCACCTCCGGGCGATGTAAAAATAGATTTTTGAAACATATTGCCTGAGGGGTGGGATAAAAAATTCAATGTCAGCGAGTTTGTACCCTAAGTAAGTAAAATCATCAAAATCATTAAAGGATTAAAAATAAAACCATTTGAAATGTAAACTTTAAATATGTATTAAAATAAAACAAACTATATATAGATATATAATACCAGTCATGTATTTATTAAACTTGTTTTAAAAAACAATGAGGACTTCAAATTTTGAGTGTATTTATTCTATGTTACGACGATTTTGGGTAATGTGACGTAAGCAGTGACGTAATTTTTGTTACAGACAAAAACGGAAGCGAATCTCCATTATTAATAGATGTGAAATGCAAGAATCTCATCCAAGATTTGAACTCGAGTCCCGGTGTTCATTTTTTAAGACGATAACCATTACACCTTATCATTAGTGTTTACATATTTTTGCGCTCTCCTGTCCGTGGATATTCCCGTGTGTGCGCGTGTGTGAGTGTGAATGTGCGCTTGCGGGATATAAAGCGGCATATACGACTGGTACACTCATAGGGGTTGTCCCTATTTGCAATCAAGATAAAATATCCCGCCAACGTGACTCATAAATCGGATTGTTGAACTTACAAGGCGAATCCGCCCAGTTATTCGCCCTGTACAACGCATGCGCATTTATATAAATAAAGATGTGGCTCCGGCCCTTGCCAGGCGAAGGGGCCGGCTGGGTCGGAACCGGGCTGGGTGGGGTTAGTTGGAAAAACGAAAAAGAAACGCTGGCACGGAGGCGTGCTTTGCATATAAATGAAAGAGAACGCGCACAGACAGAACACAATATAAGTGTGCTCGTGAAGTTGCGCGTATAGACGCCCTTATTTGCATAAGAAAGCAAGAATGTCGATGAATAAATTAAAAATGGCGAAATATATGTTGATATAGATGTAAGATGTTTTGAGTTAATCTATAATGATCACGGTAGGAAGTTGCAAAGTAGTTTACACACATCGAAAGATACTAAATTATCTATCTATCTATCTATCTATCTCTTTTTATCTATCTCAGTCTGGTGTAATGGCTAGAGTCGTAGGAAATGGACTTGTCGACCAGAGTTCAAATCCTGGACAAAGCTACAGTTCTCCTAGCATTAATACCCTTGGGAAAGGTATAAATCCAACTACTCTCCCACCAAATAGTAGAGCGCTTTAACCGTGGGCTAGGCAACCAGTCTAGGAGAAGGAAAACTTTGAATTCAAACCTGTTAAATCCGTTTGGGATGGTCGCTACTAGAATAGGCTCAGTCCTAATTAGTGATCTATATTACTAATTTTAATAATTTAATTCAATTTGAAATTTATTATATATATATATATATATATATATATATATATATATATATATATATAAACCTGGTTTGAAAATAGCTGTCAGTTATCAAGCCTTAGATACACATGCTCTATCAATGATATTAAGCACTATTTATTTATAAATATAGCATACTCTATTATCAATATATATATATATATATATATGAGTAAGAAAAGGTGGAATGAAAACATCACACAAATGCTGTTAAAGAGAAAACAATTATAATATAATCATAGCTGATATTGATCAATATTCGATTTTTACAAAAATCATCATCAGAGCTCATTCACTCCCGTAGTTGTTTGGGTCGGAGAGGAAAGTTAAAATGAGTTTACATAACAAAAACCTTAATACTGCAAAAAACGAAAGACGTTACAATATTCACCAACGTGGGCATTTCGCGCCATATATATGTCGGTCATGTTCCATGTATATCTTTTGACAATAAATGTAGCGAATTTTTGAGATGTTGGCAACAAAGCGAAAACAATTTAAACGGAATATATATATGTCATCCACCGACACCGTGTTTCGACGTTTCCCGTCTCATCAGTGTGGCTAGACACACACACACACACACACACACACACACACACACACACACACAAATATATATATATATATATAAATCTATTAATAATGGAGATTCGCTTCCGGTTTTTGTCTGTAACAAAAATTACGTCACTGCTTACGTCACATTACCCAACACATAATCCAACGTCATAACAGAATAAATATACTCAAAATGTGAGCATGCAACGTTAGACAATCCTCATTGTTTCAATAAATAGATGCCCGGCGTTATATATTTATATATAGATTGTTTTATTCTAATATAATATTTAAAGTTATCGGAACTGGTTCCATTTCAAATTGTCTTTCTTTTATTTTTTTTTTACTCCTTTAATAAATTTGACGATTTTACATACTTATGGTACAAACTCTATGACATTGAATTTTCAGCTCCCGTCCCCTCAGGCAATATCTTTCAAAAAATATTTTTACATCGCCCGGAGGGTGTCTTTTTATTTTGCTAGTATATATAATGATTTTGGAGTGGAAATCATATTTTATATAAAATACAGTTGTTTACTAAGCATTATTATTAGTCAATCGAAACCATATAACTGTGTCGAAAGAAATGAGTATTATTATTAAATAAAAGTTATTTCTTCTAACCATTTATTTATTAGTATTAGATAGACATACTTGAAATCATGCAAATTGTATGTATTTGATTGGAATAGTTAATATTATATAATTTTGTGTCCCCCCCAAAAAAAAAATCGCTTAAGAAATAACTATAGAAAATTATAGATATAATGCAATTCCTTGATTTCTATGCATAAGATAACCTTAGACGGGTTGTCCTGCCGATAAAACAATCAACTAATCAATCTAAATGAATCGTAATACATTAAACTGAGTGCTGCGAATGGTCGTGATCTATCATAAGTTCCGACATTAATACATCTCATATGTCAGATTGAAGCAGCACAATCTATCTGTCCATGGCCTCGTGCCAAACGTAATCGTTGCTTTGTAAATACTTGATTATAATCAAATATTCAATATTGGTCTACGTATCAAATTGAAGCTGACTTGAAAAAGGAAACCTGGCAATGGAAGTAAAGAGATCTAAATTGATTGGTCGAGGTACTGGGTCACGTGATATAACGTCCGGCAATGATCATTCCAGTAACTGAATCCGAATGTAACCATGGTAATTCATCCTCATAAAAAAAAGATTAAAACAATCAGTAAATAAATGAATGGAAAGATAAAAATTAGTGGAGCAAAAACGAAAATGTTTCCATGATGCCTGGTGGGTTTTATCTTCATTTTCATTTATTAAAAACGACTGTTAACGTTTTTTTGTTTGGTCTCATTTCGATAGTTTCGTTTTTCTTTAATAGATGTTCTTTCTCGTTTCATCGGTTACTTCCCTTGAATTGCCGATTTACATATAGAGAAGTTATTGACATTTTCAAAGCTTACAAGTGCTGGCCAGTTCGATACCTAACCAACATTGGGTTGCAGTCGGTAGAGCGTTCGGCTAGAAACCACAAGCTTCCTAGTTCGATACCGGTCATCGACAACTCAGCGTATGAGTAGCACAGGGATCTGTGCGGTAAAGTAAGGAGCTGATGGTAGGTGTGGCGCTCCACCTCAGATGCTAAAAAATACAATATCCTTGGTCTCGCGGTAGTAAAAAGGGGATAGACTCCCTCACTGACTGGCTGATACCGACTTTAGGCCGCCCCGTAGACTTTACTTATATATATATATATATATATATATATATATATATATATATAATGGAGATTCGCTTCCTGTTTTTGTGTAACAAAAATTACGTCACTGCTTACGTCACATTACCCAAAATCGTCATAACATAGAATAAATACACTCAAAATTGAATATGCAAAATTAGACAGTCCTCATTGTTTTTTAAAACAAGTTTTAATAAATACATGACTGGTATTATATATCTCTATATAGTTTGTTTTATTTTAATACATATTTAAAGTTTACATTTCAAATTGTTTTATTTTTTAATCCTTTAATGAATTTGATGATTTTACTTACTTAGGGTACAAACTCGCAGACATTGAATTTTTTACTCCCACCCCTCAGGCAATATGTTTTTTATTTTGTACTAGTATATATAAGAAGTATAAAAAATTAATCCGACTGTATGTGAGTATACAAACATGAAAAAAAGATCAGAGGATTTATTTATTTTCTAAACCATTATTCTGGATGATTATCCACGTAGGAAATGGACACAGTGAGACGAGTTCAAATCCTGGGCCAAGCTTTTGGTATTTCACATAAGGTTAATAACATTGGGAAAAGTATAAATCCAACTATTCGGCTCATGCAATGGGTAAATATCGGGGAAAACTGGGGTCTTAACTTTGATTAGTCAACCAGTCTAGGAGAAGGAAAACTCAAACCCGCAGAAACTGACCCTGTGTCACATCCTCTTCGTGCGGAGGGGTTGGTAACTATGTATAAATAATTTTAGAAGACTCTTTAGAAATTGTTTATTATGATAATATATTTTTTATAATATATATATATATATATATATATATATATATATATAATATATATATATATATTCGAATTTGAAGTATATATAATTCAGTTTGAAAAAAGTGTTATTGTCCGCGTACACCACTTAAAAAACCGTAGCGCGCATTTGACTGGTTGTTAGCACCAGCCAATCAGAGGCTCACTAGACAGTTTTACACTCGTCCAAAAACAATAGAAAGGGCAACCATCTGTTAGCCTCTTAAGTGTTATTAGGTGGATCAGATTTTGACCATCTCTGATAGGGTCAACCTGGCGAGGGAAGTATGATGTTGAAAGACCCGAAACCTCCCAGTGACACATTCATATACATCACTGACGATACCTACAAGCGCCCCAAATTTAGGAGTGTATATATATATATATATATATATATATATATATATATATTTGGGAGAATATGAGCTTAATTGAAGTCATACCTAATTTGAAAATTAATTAGTTGATAATTAATGAATTAGGCGGATATATCTGTTTAAATGTGAAGCGTAAACAAATCGAGAAATAGTCATTCCTATTATGCCTCATTAGCAGAGGCCGAAATGTACATTCAGAGAATGACTATATATCTATATATAGTTTGTTTTATTTTAATACATATTTAAAGTTTACATTTCAAATTGTTTTATTTTCTAAAATCGATTTTTTAATTCGAGAAAAAGTCATTCTCTGAATATACATTTCGGCTTCGGCTGATGAGGCAAAATAGGCCGAAATGTACATTCAGAGAATGACTATTTCTCGATTTGTTTACGCTTCACATTTAAACAGATATATCCGCCTAATTCATTAATTATCAACTAGTTAATTTTCAAATTCATGACTCTGAATCATTATCATTTTGGTGGGACGGCGAACCTTTCGGCAACCACTTGTATCTTTGCAAAGCACATGATCACAAGTCATTCAATGAGTATCAAACACACTACACCAGTGACAAGTCAACGCGATAAGCTTTCTCATTAATAAAAATAGACAATTATCAAAATTTACTAAGCTTAGATCAGTCGATGGGGCACCAACCGATCGTCCAAATTAATTACCGGTTGTAATGGTCTCTAAGATTAACGTTTATTTGCGAAGTCTATCTCAACTCGACACAACACCGTATTTATGATGTACCCAGCGTATGTCAAGATCTCGAGTAGTCTACCTGACAATATTACAACGAAATGCAACATCTACCAAATATATGGGCTTACATTAAAATTACACTGAAGGCACCGATTCCCTCAAGATCACGAAGTTAAGCAACGATAAGCCTGTTGAATACTTGTTTGGGTGACAAGTTAAGCAGTTCGACGCTAGACAGTATTTATGATGTACTCAGCGTATGTTCAAGGTGTAACGTTCTAGTATATGGTCACAGCACCAAAACGATATATGTAACGTAGCGGTATCTGTTGTATTCACGATACCCAAAGCTGATATACGTAATGCGGCGGTGGTGATATATTCACGGTACTAAAAAGGCGTTCTGCACGTGGCGGTCATCTTGTTGATAAAAAAGTACAAGCGCGAGAAATATATCGTCACAAGCTTAGCTTTTATTTCCAGGGCTCGTCTCGTGCGTCTCGTGGACTGTATCGGAGAGGAGGAAAGGCAGAGAGAAAGAGAGAGAGAGAACACTGTTAAATTACTGGGACCCATACTAGGCACCAGAGGCCCGTTCGTTCCCCTACGCGTCGAAAGCAAAAAGGCCGGTATTTTTCTTCGTCGTTCCACGTCACCCGTAACTTCCGGTTCCGGTCAACACCCGAAACTTCCGGTTGACACTCAATTCTCCATTCGGGGGTCACGCCCCGGTCAAATCATTGTTCATCACTCCACGCTTTTTCAAAGCCTCCACCTGGTCTCATTTCTTCTTCCTCCTTTTCTAATATAGTAGTTCTCGCTCAGGATAATATCCCCATCTTGTTACACAAGGTCTATAGTAGTCTACCTGACAATATACCAGGAAAGGCGATGTCTACCAAATATATGGGCTTACGATCAAGTCACACTGAAAACACCCGTTCCCATTAGATCACCGAAGTTAAGCAGCGATGAGTCAGTTCAATACTTAATTAGGTGACACCTTAAGCAAATCGCAGATTACAATTGTCTCCACGGTTAACGTTTATTTGCGAAGTCTAAACTCGTCAGAAAACTCTATTTATGATGAAACCAAAACAGGGTGACAACTTAAGCAACTGCAGGTGCTGTAAGCAAACTGATATCGAAGTGACTTGATTCAGCATTAAACTTGTCTAGACGGGCGGGCGGAGAGGCCTCATCCAATCAATCGGCTGGTCATGTCAAGCCTTATCGACTTCAACATTTTACCACCTGTATTGAAATTGCACGTATCGCAAACAACCATCCCCTTTTATTACATAAGTGCTAGCAGACGGTGGCTGAGAGTCAACCACTCAGCTATGGGTTAAATGGGTAGTACCACTACTGTTCTTCTACAAGGATAAATTGAATAACCCAAGATTATCAACATAAGCGTATCTGCTGTGCATTGGCCATACAAGACTTACACTCTTTTATACTCTAGCTAGAAGAGTTTTCGCTCCTATCAGAAAGACATATTTCAACACAAATAATATGAAGGATCTGTTTGAGAATACTAACCTGGGTGACATTTAATCCTTCCTAAGAGAAATAAAAATATACCGAAAATTATAAATCCGATATAAAATACATCCACGAAATACATCTACAAAAATACACTTGAAAAGAAAACTAGAGTTAACTTGCTGGACTGTGCCATCCTAGTGAGCATCTTCGAATTCCAGTCGCACTATCACGTTCACTTTCGAATTAATTTTCTTGGGAAAGGTATGAAGTCCCCCATCCCCCAGCGATTGGTTAAACAGTACAACTAATGTTCTTCTGCAAGTTTCATGTTTATACACTTTATACATTTTCTTGTTGTTTATTTTGGTTTCTTCTATTTTATTCCAATCTTTTCTTCCTCATTAATTCTTTCCTTCATCCGTCCCTTCCTTCCTTCCTTCATAAATTCCTTCTTCCTTCATCATTCCTTCCTTCATTCTTTCTTTCTTTTTTAAGTCATTTCTTTTATTTAATCTTTATTCTTTCATGTTTATAAGCTTTAATCAATTATTGTTCTTTATTTTAATTTCCTCGAGTTCTATTTTGATATTTTCCTTCCTTCTCCCCTTCCTCATTTATCCATTCTTCATCGAGTTATTTCTCTTTTTGATATTTAATCTACCACATAATTTCACCTTTAATTATTCTTCAGTCCTTCCTTCCTTCATTCATTCATTCATTCATTACTTCTTTTAAATATTTATTCTTTCACTTATGCTCTCATTTCATCATGATTCTCTCCTTCATTTAATTTCTTCTACCACTATTTCAATTTGTTCTTTCTTCTTTCCTTCCTTCATTCCTTCCTTCTTTCAGTCTTTCATTCTTTTCTTCCTTCCTTCATTCTTTTGAATATTTATTCATCCCCTTATTCTCTCATTTAATCATTATTCTCTACTTCATTTTATCTAAAAAAAACAAACTTTTATTTCAATCGTTTTCTTCCTTTTTCATTCATTCCGATCATTATCAATTCTCCAATTAATTATTCCTTATTTCTTTTGCCATTTTCATTCCCAAATTCATTCATTTTCTTCTTCTTCTTCTTCTTCTTCCTTCTTCTTCTTCTTCTTCTTTCTTTTTTTTCTTTTCCTTTTAAATTATTAAATTAAAAAATATTTTCTATTTTCTATTTTTCATTTTTAAATTTTAAAATTTTCAATTTTTATTTTCAATTTTTATTTTCTATTTTTTATGATGATGATGATGATGATATTGTTGTTGTTGGTGTTCTTTCCTTCTTTTTCTTTCTCTCTTTCTTCCCATCTTTCTTTCTTTCTTGCTTTCTTCCCATCTTTCTTTCTTTCTTTCTTCTTTCTTTCTTCTTTCTTTTTCCTTTCTTTCTTTCTTTCTTTCTTTCTTTCTTTCTTCCTATCTGTCTTTTTTTTCTTTCTTTTTCTTTCTTTCTTTCTTTCTTTCTTTCTTTCTTTCTTTCTTTTTCTTCTTTCTTCTTTCCCATCTTTCTTTCTTTCTTTCTTTCTTCCCATCTTTCTTTTCTTTTCCCATCTGTCTTTTCTCTTTCTTTCTTTCTTTCTTCCCATCTTTCTTTTTTCTTTCTTTCTTTCTGTCTTCAAAGCGTCCACCTCATTATTATTTTCTTATTTATTTCTTCTGATTTCTTCTGTGTTCATCGAATCGCCAATTCTGTTCACTCGGTCTGCCGGCTTATTTTGAATAAGGAACAACGATCAATGAACACAGACGAAGCAAGACTGAAAACGAGGTGAGGAACAGAGGGGGTGGTGGTGGTCAAGAGAGAGAGAGAGAGAGAGAGAGAGAGAGAGAGAGAGAGAGAGAGAGAGAGAGAGAGAGAGTGTGTATGTTGTGTGTGTTGGTAATATACAAAAACCGTCGAGTGGAAGAAGCGAAATGGCGGAAAGACGAAGAGAAAAATGGTGGTTATTGTCACCGCCCGAACGCTTGCAAGAATGAACAGACAAGAGAAGCAAAGAGTCAAAGAACTGCCAGGTGGGTGAAGCTGACTCACGGGAGAAAATGTTCTTCGAAGATTTTGGATGGTTCTCTTGATTTTTTTTTATTCTTTATTTATTTCGGTTATTCTTTCATTAAATCGATTTGCTTTCTCTTCCTCTATGTGTATCAATCGAGTTCAATTCATGTAGACATATCTATCAAAGTTAATGCATAGATATCAATTAAGCCCTATCTATCTATCTATCTATCTATCTATCTCTTTATATATATGTATTTATATAGATAAAAGGTGGCTTACCGGTGAATATGGGCACGATTGTTGGAGGTGCACAGAATCCAGGGGTTAAGTCCACGATAAAACAAATACAAAATGCTCAATACAAAGTAGAGCAAATTTATTAAAGAAATGGATACAATAGAAACCTACTTGAGTTTCACCATAAGGATCTTCAGGGTTAAATCCACTCGAGGTACTGATTAATTGCAGCCAATTACACGTGTGTTCATTGAATAAGATATTTCGTTACATATTTCGTTCTCCTATAACGAAATATCTTATTCAATGAACACACGTGTATCGGCTGCAATTAATCGGTACCTCGATTAATTCAGTGGATTTAACCCTGAAGATCCTTATGGTGAAACTCGAGTAGGTTTCTATTGTATCCATTTCATTAATATATATATATATATATATATATATATATATATATAGACCTATGGTATGGTGGGTTAGTAGAGGGCACCCGACCGATAGGGAGACCACGCCTGCGCTTTAAAGATGTCTTCAAGAGAAACATGAAGACATGCCACATTGACATCAACAGATGGGAGGCTTATGCAGAAGACCGTATGACCTGGCCCTCTCGTCAAACAAGTAACGAAAAGGAGTGAAAAGAGAGGAAAGAAGCCGCTACAGAAAAGAGAGTCATAAGGAAGGAGAGACAACAGTAACCAAGCAAGCATCACCATTTGTTTGCAATCACTGCATCAGAGATTGCCATTCAAAAATTGGTCTGTTCAGCCACTCACTCGGTTGCAGATAAAAAAGTGGACACTACGCCATCGTCTTTAGACGTAAGGATACCAACAAATATATATATATATATATATATATATATATATATATATATATATATATATATAAGGGAAAGAAGCCAGAGCTATGAAACGATACATTAACAGTTAATACCTATATATCAAAATTCTATTTACCTATCAATCTATCTATCTACCTATCTGTTGAGAAAGAAACATCAGCCGTGAAATGATCTCATTTAAGCTTTTTATTTATTTCCTGAAACTATTTTTGATTTTCTGTTTACTTTCCTTTTTAAAAACAATTTCGTTTTTCAGTTTTCTTTCTTTTTTCTTGAAACAATTTTTTTTTGATTTTTCATTTTTTAAATTTTTTTCTTAAAATATTAAGTTCTTTGTTTTTTCTTTCTTTTCCTTTTAATAATTTAGTGTTTTTTTCAGTTTTCTTTCCTGTTCCTTGAAAAAAAGTATTTTTCATTTCTCTCTATTTTAACAATTTTGTCTTTTTAGATATTTTGGGGTTTTTGAAACAGTATTCTTTTTCAGTTTTTTTGTTGTTCTTATTAAAATAATTTTGTCTTCTTCAGTTTTTTTTTCTTTTTGTTTCTTGAAACAAATTTGTCTTTACCTGTCTACCCTAAGTAAGAGTCAAAATGGTATGTCGCATATCATGGACTGCTCAGCCACGAGGATTCCGTAATTAAGCATCACGGGTCACCACTCTCGACCAACAAGTGGCCCCATTGGGAATTTTACCCTTCTGTAGTGGTTCAGTTGACGTATTCTACAGTCCTAACCAACAGGGCGTTATTTACTAGGTTACTATTATTTTTGATTAGAGTATTGGTAGTATTTCTTACCAAATACTTCAATATTGAACCATGGATGTCTCCGTGGCGTAGTGTCTTACGTGTTGGACTGCGATATCGTAGTGAGTTCGAACCCTAGTCGCACTATTAGGTTCACTTGCAGATTAATACCCTTGGGAAAGGTATGACCCTCTTATCTGCCAACTATGAGGTTAAATTAGTACCTCTATTCTACTTCTACAAGGATGGCTTTGGCATTGACTAACCTTGAACGAGCAGATCCCTACCCCCACGAATAAAGCGCGTCCGGATATGTCTGGTTTATGTGAGGGAGAGGAGTGTGGCGAGTGACCACATAAACTGAACTGGCCACCTCCTTGTCGTGAGGAGTGACGCATAGTTGAAATACTGTTGAATATAGAAATTCCGTACGAGCAGTGTTGAATGGGAGTAGCCCGGATGTAAACAGTTACTGATGATTTAAGGCCTGACCGGGAGAAAGAAAAACTGTATTCGGATCTTGCTATGAAGAAGAGAGAGGTGTATAGTACTTGTGGAAGATTGTTGCATACAGAAGACTTTGGCAGTTGGGGAAACTGAGTTTACTTTCATTCTTGTTACATAACCTACGAAGGGAAATAAGCTATTAAACAAAGAAACAAACCAATTCAATATTGAACTGCTGAATAATTAAAAAAATAGATATACTGATTAGGGTGTCGAGAGGTTGGGAAGAATCCTTATTCAACAAGGACCAATATTAACATTAATATATCCGTGATATCTTACACGGAATAAACGAAAAGAAAGACAATCTAATTTACACATACAGAAACATTTAAAATATACATGATACATATAAAATAAATATTGTAGGAAGCGCGTGGTGCGATGGTTAAAGTCATGGGAAATGGACTCGTCGCCCTGAGTTCAAATCCTGGATGTGATAATTGCATTTAACTTTGCGCTAATACCCTTGGGAAAGGTATGAATCCTACTCTCCCTCCAGCTATGGATAAATAGTAGGGCAGACTGGGCTCTTTAACCTTGGTTAGGCAACCAGTCTAGGAGAATGAAAACTCTGAATTTAAACCTGTTGAACTCCGCTTAAGAAATTGACCTTGTGTCACATCCTGCTCGTGAGGAGGGGTTGGTAAATATATATAAAAGAAATATTGATGGAATATACAAACATGTTCCAACAGCTAGAAATATGCACATTGCGAAAGGAATGAACCTCCTCATTTTTCCAACTATGAGTTTTAGAAATACGACAGCTGTTCTTCTACAAGGATGCTTTTAGCATTAAATGACCCGGAAGGTTGATATGCCATAGATAGCCCAAAACAAACCAAACCATGAACAATTAATAGAAAGGAGCTTACTTGATGATGGAGAGTAAAATGTCCAGAACAGGAATCGGAGACAACGTCTCTTCTGGTCAAAGAACAGGGACAAAAACGATCGGGAATGGGTCTCTGTGAATTTGCTTTGATACCTTACAAGGCACCCAACGGATTGACCGACTCTTTATGGGAGATAATCATTTATTGTCTCTCTATAATATCATATATATATATATATATATATATATATATATATATATATATATATATATATATAAAGTAAGTAAAGTCGTCGGGCGGCCTAGTGTCGGTATGAGCCATACAGCGAGGGAGTCTATCCCATTTTCACTAGCGCTAGACCAAGGAGATTGTTTTTTGCGTCTGAGGTGGAGCGCCACACCTACCATCAGCTCCTTACTTTATCGCACAGATCCCTGTGCTACTCATAACGCTCAGTTGGCGAGGACCGGTATCGAACTAGGAACCTTGTGGTTTCTAGCCGAACGCTCTACCGACTGAGATATATACCTTCAGAAAATAACTTTATTTCGAATTTTTCCGTCTTCATCACACACACACACACACACACACACACACACATATTGGTTTGTTGGTTGGTTTTGAAGGCTGTCACAATGCGAGTGTAAAGAAAAAAGAAGGTAACTATGATGTTTTTTGTTAACCTGTCATTTATTTCTCAATATTTCGGGAAGAAATTCCCATCCTCAGAAGAATACTGGAACTGAAGTTGTCTTAGCGGCTGCTACATTCGTTCTGCCTTGGGTCTTCCAAATTCTGTGTGTGTATGTGTATGGTTGGGGTGCTTGCTTATGTGTGTGTTTGTGTGTATAAGTGTGTGTGTGCGCGTGCTTGTGTGTGTAAATGTAAGCGTATGTGTGTGTGCGTGGTGCTTATGTCTGTGTGTCTGATCATTTCTTTTTATTTTATTTTATTATTATTCCAGATTTGATTCGCCTCTAAGCAAGGTTTTATTTTTATTTTATTTTATTTATTTATTTTTTTGTTTGTTTGCTTATTAACAGGATGTGTGTGTGTGTGTGTGTGTGTGTGTGTGTGTGTGTGTGTGTGTAATTTTATTTTTTATTACATATATGGTTTCAATTCTGTATAGTTTGCAAGTAAGTAATAGCGAATAATATACATTTTGATTAAATGATTTTTACAAGAAATAATAAAATCCAGAATATATTTAGTCTCGAGGAAAATTGACCTTTTCATAAAAAAAAAAGTTGGTGTGTACTTATTTATGGGCAAAAGTGTAAACGAAGAAAAGGATGGACTTGGCATGTCTGGAGGCAGAAATATTTACGCATTTTATAATAGTTTTTTTTTTTTAGCTTTTCATATTCTCTTCACGTAAATGCCTCTAAGAAAAATGGGAATCTTCATCTTTCTTGGCTCCAAATCATCGCCAGAAAT
>CM042150.1:109896044-109903544 GCA_023376005.1 Doryteuthis pealeii | reverse complement strand
AGATTGGTATGGCAATTGGTCTAACAGAAAGAAAACTTGAATTCAAACTTGTTTAACTCAGCTTAGAAATTGACCTTGTATCACATCCTGCTCTTGCAAAGGGTTGGGTAAATACATATTTTGAAAATGATACTCTTGTTTACTGACTTATGATGGTTGTATCGCCAGAAGCCAGCAACTCTACTTTCCTTACACAGTCTGAAGAAGGGAGCTATACAAATCCTGAAGATTTACTACTACTACTACTACTAAATAAACGAAACGAGTTTCTGATATGTATTACTTTAATGCTTCATACTAAAACCCAAACCTGATATATGTACCTCCCACAACGGATACATATACCAAAATAATCACAAATATATATACTTACTAGAAGCATACGGAGACCCTTAGACAACACCAATATATATATATATATATATATATATATATATATATATATATATATATATATATATATATATCGCATATGCGCATATATACTCGTATAGACATGCTTGAACCTACATGCATATGTATTATTGTACATTAATATGCGGATCCAGGTACTTAAGAGCTTATAGTATTAAAACCGGAGTAGAAGTGTTCATGCACCTTATCCAAGGGTTACATCCCGACAAATCTAGAATCGGCCATTGAGAGTGGATATGAGCAAAATATATATTCTTTCTTTTCTGGTATGTTTTTGGCTTCTGGCGAGACTCGGGAAATACGATGCGTGCCTACTTTGGGGAATTATTAGCCTGAGGCAACACCCCACCATTGCACTATTTATGTTTATTTCTATTTTCTGTCTTTTTTCCTATTCCTCCTTGCTTTCTTTTCTTTATCTTATATAATATATATATATATATATATATATATATATATATATTCTAATTGAAATCCCTTTTGGTTTTATTTCCTTCTCTCCATTTTCCTCTCTGATACTTTTCTTTATTTCTTCTTTTCTTTTCTTTGCGTTTTCCTTCCTTCCTTCTTTGTTTTCTTCCTTCCTCCTTTCCTTCCTTTTTCTTTCTCTCTGCCTTCCGGCTTCTGCTCTCCTTTCCGAACCACGGTCGATTTTAATTTCCTCTGGTCGAAACATTCCAGTGAATTCATGGACACCGGGCAATTTTTGTCCTGTCACACACGTACGTGTAAAGGAACCCATATTAAAGTAACCACGTGTCACATTTTACACTCGTGAATGTTGTAAAATATCGGATTTGTGTGGTGAATCTCTTCCTGTGAATATCTTATAAAATACATTACAAAAATTAGATTTTAGCAAATATAAGTTTTAATGTAATAAAATATTGTATTAAATCAGAAAGGCTAATGAAACTAAATAAGAATGCAGATAAAAAGATTTGAAACAGAGGGAGTATAATAAAAAATAGAATAACTGAAACTTACTCTTCCATCACTCTCGTCTTTCATTGTTATTTTTCTAATTTAAGTATTTAGTTAAAAGAGGAAGTAAAGAATAAAATGAAAGTTATTTCATCTTGTTAATGGATCTCATTTAAGATTCATTGAAGAGATTTTTGCTTAATTCATTAAAATAAAACCAAACAGTTAGAAATCAATAATACTAAGCACATATATTAAATTCGATTTTTTAATATTAATATGAAAATTAGCCTTCCATTCACACTGTAAACCACTATTTTGTTGTATATATAAATATAAATAGCATGTTGTCAGTATGTAGACATGGTTAACTGTATTAATAATGTAAAATAATTTTATTAATAATTGAGGTTGAAATAAAAATAAAATCATAGAGAATGTGATGTCAATAACTAAGGGAATTGTGACTTGAATTGTAATATAGTTTCGGTTACAGACAGAAAAACACCAATCTCCATTATAATAAGATATATTAAAAAAAAGATTAAAAAATTACAGAAAATATTATCTTCATCTTACATTTTACTGTTGCTGTAATCTTTTTGTAGTGTTTGGGTAGTTGACGTCAAACTGCATCTAATTGGTGAAGTTCCAATTTGGAGCTCTGGGCAAGTGTGTATTACCCCTTTATCCCATTACTCCCAGATCCAGCGCTGACCCAGAGTGTGTTGTATCTGTTAGTTGCCACATCTATAGGTTAAATATAGAAGAAAACGTGTGTTTAAAAAAAAAATGTCTTTCTAAAAAGAATTATCAATACCTATCAAGAATGAATAGAACAAAACATCTTAGGCATAAAATAACCCAACAACGGTTGACATGCCATAAAATAAAATAAATATTTTATACCAATTCTGAAGTATTTAGAAAAGTATGCTGCTGCCATCAATATTTGGAATAAATAGCATGTGTGCATGTATTTTTCTGTCGGCTGGGGCGTTAGAATGCACCGACTGCACCTCTGCAGGGGGTAAGACTCCCCCCAATGGGGCCGCTGTTGTCCGTGGGTGGCGACCCGTGATTGGCATTAGGGATAGACCCAGCCGTGGATAAGCAATCTGACATGCAAACTTCACTTTGGCCCGATCATTGGGCTAGACGGGGTCGGAGAGGCCCCCTCCGATCAATCGGCTAGTCACGTCAGCCCCTACACCTATATGATTTTCCCAAACTATTGCCCTTATGGCCAAACCGCAACCCCGTTTTTATCATAGGGTGCAAGAAGACGGTGGCTGCGGGTCTACATGTCCTGGTGAATTACGGTTAAAACTCTATCTGATGGTGAGGTTCCAGTCTGGAGTTTGGGGAATGTGGAGCACCCCTTCATCACCATTGGCTTCCTGGTCCACTCTTACCCCGGAAGTGGTAGTAACCTGTTAGGGCCCAATATGGTTAAATAGAAAAATGTATTATAAAAAATGTATCTTATCCATTAAGAATTGATTTATTTAAAAACTGATCGACATTTAAATGACCCACTGAGGTTGTTGATATGCGTAAAACAAAAAACACACCAAACCCGAACCCCTCCACTTTCTTTTCTAGACTTGTGCTTACGATTAGTTAAAGAGTTCAGTCGATTGGCTATTTAACAATAGTTGAGGGAGAATAGTTGGATTCATACATTTCCAAAGAGTATTAGCTCTATGCAAAATGCCAACAGCCTTCCTAAATAGAGGCATCAATATCATCATGGACGTCTGCTAACGATTTGAACTGGTGTCATTAGAATTTTTCACCCCTTTCGAAATAGAAGCATAAATATCATTAAGAGACGTTCTTAAGTATGAAGCACTATTTAAAATCCTCGAATATTCCTAAATAGAAGCATCAGTATAATCGTGGACCGTTGCTAACAATGAAACGCTAATTAAAATACTTCATTTATTCCTAAATTGGAGTACAATTATATCATAGACACCCGTTCTGACGGCAACCCAGCGGATTCATGGGTCGTCCAGTTCAGCTACATCTCGTCCAGGGCTACAGTAGACTAAGTAGCGAGGCTCTTGCTTTGAATCTGCTCGCTGAGTATGTAACCACTAGGTTATTGTAGTCTAGTTCGTCTTCTCCAGGGCTGCACTAGACCAAGCTCTATCGAGACCATTACTTAGTACATGCATCTGTTCGCTGAGCATGTAACCTCTAGGTTACTGTAGTCCAGTTCACTTACGTTTAGTCCAGAGCTACAGTAGAACGAGTAGGGATACTCTTGCTCAACGCATTAATCTGCTCGCTGAGCATGTAATCGCTAGGTTACTGTAGTCCAGTTCAACGACGTCTACTCTAGGGATACAGTAGAATGAGTAGAGATACTCTTGCTCAACGCATTAATCAGCTCGCTGAGCTTGTAAACGCTAGGTTACTGTAGTCCAGTTCAACGACGTCTAGTCCAGGGCTACAGTAGACCGACTCTTGCTTAGAGCCTGGGTCTGCTCGCTGGGCATGTAACCACTAGGTTACTCCAAACTAGCTTTACTGCTTATTTATCTAACATTTTTTTCTTTCTTGTTTTAAAATGCCCATTATTTTCTTGCTTCTGTACAAGATATCAGCTGTAAACACAATCCCAGCCCGTTACCCCAAATTCCAATGTTTACATTTCTATTTCTATACTAAAACAAGTAGACACTTCGCATTGTCCCGTATATGAAGCGAAATACTTTGACCCCTTTTGTGGGGGGAGCAAGGCAAAACAGAAACCTTGCCCTTCGCACACACAAATGCAGACCCCACAACCCGCCTCTCTCTCTCTCCGTTCTCATAAAAAGAGCAACTGTTTCTACTGGTGAACTCAGCCTTCAAGTAATAACAATAAAACGTTCACCTCGAAGGTTTCGTCCGGTTGCGTCGGATCGAAAAGCAAACATGCAAGATGACCTCTTACACCCCCAAACGGCTGACCCGTCGCGGCTATCTCTTATTCACTAACCCTTTACACTTACTTTCCTGTGTGACTACGCTGCTGACCCATGTTCCTGATCATCCCTTTTTCAAATCTGTCTTTGTAAAGCCCCCACCAAATCCCGCTAATCCAACCAACCGCCGTTTCAGATTCTAATGCCTGATAATCATGAATTATAGTTTTCGGTGGACTTTACTCCGAAAGTCACGTAAAGGGAGTCAAATAAACCGGCTCCTTCTAAATGGAACAAATAGGAATTGTACGCAGGACAAATATTTATCGATTCACTTCAGGTTTATGGCTACATTACTTACTTTATGTACATAGCTTTGTTGTAGGAACGTTGGGCTAAAGGTCACTTGATTTGAAAAACGGTATTTCGAGGCACATTCACCTTCACAAGAAAGAAAGGATATATTCGTTGAACTCAGGGGTAATTAATAGGCAATCGCCAGTTTACTCGTTACACACCTTGAAATAACACCATATATATATAATATATATATATATATATATATATATATATATATATATATATATATAATATGTCTGTGTGTGTGTGTGGTGTGTGTGTGAGAGAGTAAATATGGAAATAAATCCGACAATATTAAGAAATTTGAAAAAACAAGTGTTCCAAAAATTAGATGAATTTATTTATCAAAGCGTAAACGTTTCGGTTTCTTTAAACCTTCATCAGGATGTATTAAAGGGTGGAGAAATTGATGGATGTTTTATAGATGACAGGAGATAAAAAATCTTTATAACATTTTTTGTTGTGTAACAATATATATATATATATATATATATTTGTATGTATACATACACACACACACACACACACACACACACATATATATATAATATATATATATATATATATATATATATATATATATATATATATATATATATTCAAACAAATTTGATTAAAATAATGGAATCCTTTTTGTTTTCAACTCTCTATTTTTTCTTTCAAGTTTTCTAAAAATTCTTTTGATATTATTATCTTGAAAGGCGTTAATGAGTTGACCAGAAGAGTTATTATTAGTAAACCATGTAGTTTTGGTTCTTTTTGTCTCGTCTGTTTTGTTATCTATCGACTTATGATTTAGAAAAGAGATGTCAGTGAGCATTAAAATTCCTTATACACTTTATGTTTATGATAAGCAAAAGTATAAAATTTAGTTTTTGATTTTTACAGATTAATTGACGTAATTCAACAATTAAAAATCAATCGATTTGTTCAACAACTCACAATTCTTCATAATTAAGTACAAAAAGCACACGCTGAGCAAACTGGATTTCCCACGAACAAATAAGGATCTATTTTTAATTATTACCTTCTTCGTGAAAACGAATACATTTTTTTTTACAGTTAACAACTGAATTCAAATCTTTGTCATCTAAAAACATATTTCTTGCAACAAAATATATAATCTTTAATCAATGTAAGTCAAAAACTTAAAAAATAGAGCAGAAATATAATATACATAGAATAAGCAAAAAATATTCGTTTGAATTATGAGGAAAAATATTACAACTCCAAATAAAGTCACATATTTAATTATTAGCTGATTTTTATTGTTATTTTTTATTGTTATTTTGTTATGGGTAAAAGAGAAAATAAACTGAACGAATACATTTTTCATCACTTTACCAAAATAAGCAATTAAGAACTAAATCTAAATTTTTGTCATAGGCACACAAAAAAAATAAATAAATAAAATAAAATAAAGATAAAATAATGTTTTCAAGTACTCACAAGTTTAGGGTATATTTAAAAAAATAATATGTTGAATTAAAACAGAAACTAGTATTATCTCCGTAATTCAGTCTATTGTCCTCATTTTCATTGTTATCTGTACAACGTTTCGGTCGATGTGCCCTCCGGCCTTCTTCAGATATTTCTTGTAGGACTCGGGGACCTTCTTGGACTCGGGAACCTTCTTGTCGTAATCGGGAGCCATCACGGAACTTTGAACCTAACCCTTTATTCAGTCCACGGTGCTATCCTGTTCTCATTCCGCTAACCATAGCTGGGGTAGAGGCGTTAAGCTGTGTTAATTATTATTCTATGTTACAGCTGCGCTTGACCAGGATTGAACCTGCAATATAGAGATAACTATCACTTAAAACTGTCTTAACTTAACTTATCCTAACCTAACTTATCCACTAGGCCATGTGTCCAACTGGACAAACATTCAGAGAAATAAAACAGAAACAAAAAGCAACAATTCCTAAAATAAACGAATATTTTAATATGGGAATTATTAGCAATTGAAAGAAAACAATTGATAGGAGATTTGCTAAATTATTTTCCACTCCTCCTCCTCTCTTCACACTTTCTTTCTCAGTCCCTGGTGTTCCTAAAATTCTATTAGTCTGCACATGGACCGGGTACTTCTTCTAGTACACACACACACACACACACACACACACACACACCACAACACACACAAATATATATATATATGGGAGAAACATCAACATCTTTTAGACTAAGATTAAATAACCACAAATCCACAATAAAACTCAAATCCCCGCATAGTACAATAGCACTTCATTTTAACACCCTACCACACAAACTTACACACCTCAAATGCATTCTAATAGAACACGCATTTCCAACAACGCAATCTAGAAAACAAGCAGAAACTAAATGGATTCTAAAATTACAAACTCACGTGAGGGGACTGAACGCTGACATCGGAATACTCCGTTATTATAAATTTTACAGACGCTGCCGCTGTCAATAACAACAGAGACAAAAGATCCGTTGAACAGAAACAACAGTCATTTGATAAAGGGTATCTAACGAACCCGAAAATTTATGATAAAAAATAATAATAAAAAAATAACTGAATCCAATACTCCATAATATCGAGTTCATTCATTTATTTTTAGATGCTTTGTAATAACGCCCAACTTAAAAAAAAAACACACACACACAAATATATATATATATATATATATTATATATATTATATATATATATATATTATATATAGAATGAATAGCTCTATTCATTCTATATTGTGTGTATATATATATAATATATATATATATATATATATATATATATATATATATACACAATATAGAATGAATAGAGAATAAGAAAAGCATTGGCATACAAAGGTGCTCAATGCTAAAATAACAGAGCAAGTTTACAATCAAATATTATATATTATGGATTT
>CM042150.1:109803544-109886044 GCA_023376005.1 Doryteuthis pealeii | reverse complement strand
CGGACCAGAGAAAATATGTCGAAGTTGATCGGAGTTCAAAATCAATTAGGATCAGCTTGCTTCTTTCTTTCTTTCTTTCTGTGAAAAGGTACGCTGAATTCAAAATAAATAAGCTATGATCAAATTTCGTTCTTTCTTTCTTTCCTTATGTTTTTATTACTTTATTTCTTTGTTCTCAGTTCAAAATAAATAAACTATGAACAAAAATCTTTCTTTCAGGTACTCTGAGATCAAAAATGAAAAAGAAATAATCAAATTTCTTTCTTTCTTTAACTTTTTTATTTATCTATTTCCTTATATTTTTCTTTTTGTTTTCTCTTTCTTTTGTTCATTCATTCTTAGATCAAAATGAATAAGCTATGATCAATTTTCTTTCCTTTCTTCTTTCTTTCTTTCTTTCTTTCTTTTTTCTTTCTTTCTCTTTCCATTTCTTTCTTTTAGTATCTTTTTCTTTCTTTCTTTCTTTTAGTACCTTTTTTCTTTTTTCTTATTTAAAAGTATAATCAAATTTCTTTTTTCTCTTTCTTTTTTCTTTTCTTTCTTTCTTTTATTTCTTTCTTTCTTTTTTCTCTTTCTTTCTTTTTTTCTTTTTTTCTTTGTTAAAAAAAAGTATGGACAAATGTCTTCCTTCCTTTCTTCTTTCTTTCTGTCTTTCTTTCCTAATTCAAAATAAATATTTTTTTTTTCTCTTTCTTTCTTTCCTTTTCTTTCTTCTTGTTATCTTTCTTTCTTTTTTCTTTCTTTCTTTCTTTCTTTCTTTCTTCTTCTTTCTTTCTCTCTTTACTTATTTCTTTCGTTAACTTTTTTCTTTTTTCTTCTTTGTTTCTTCATTTCCTTCTTTCCTTCCTTTCTTTATTTCCTTCTTTTTCATTCTTTCTTTCTTTCTTTCTTTCTTTTTCGGAAAACTGTTCAGAAATATTTCTATTTTCAGCTATTCATTACGTCGTGACATATATTTGATATATTCTTACATATTTTGATAATACACTTTCCTTCCATTGTAATTTTATTTTCCTTTTATTCTTCCTGTAATTTCACTCCAAAGAATTAACACATTCTAATTTTGTAGCTTCCGTCAGGATTAATCTAAAATTTCAATTATTTTCATTTCAATTTACAATTCAACCCACCATTCCTTCTTTTGCTATATTTTTTCACGAGGAAAATATATGAAACTAGCTGAAATACGCGTCTACGTCGGTTAAGAGACTAAAACGTAAATCGTAGACACGACATTAACATTAAATTTAACAAATAACTTTTTCTTATTTTCTTGGGTGTGATTACTTGCAATTCTGACCGAGGTCGTCTTCACTTCTCATAGATCTGACTGTTTAGCATTGGTTGGGAAACAGTTTAGGAGAAGAGCAATCCATAGTTTAAATCTAAGGGTGCTGATACCCCAGTGCAGGATTAGATTCAATGAAGGGTGGTCTACCACACACACACACACACACACACACACACACACACACACAAATGAATAAATAACATTCCAAGTCATAGGCCAAACGCGATAGTATTATTAGATTACCTAATAAAACAACTTATTATTTGACAGCCTAATAAAATAGCCACATCAACGTCAAGGTGAAGTCACCAACACAGTACACACACACACACACAACATGTATATATATATATATATATATATATATATATATATATATATATATATATATATATATATATATATATATATATATATATGAGGAGTGGAGGATTTGAATAAATGCGACAAAATGTAGTTGAGATTAGAGGAAGTGTGGAGAAAACAGCACAAAACAGCATAAATTCAATTTATATTTCGCCTCATATTGAATGAAGCACCGTCAGAGCGTTTATTTAAATGGCGAAACTTCATTCAATATGAGGCGAAATAACAATTAAATTTATGCTGTTTTGTGCTGTTTTATCCACACTTTCCCTATTCTCAACTGCATATATATATATATATATATATATATATATATATATATATATATAGTCATCCACAGACACGTGTTTCGACTTATAAAGTCTCTTCAGTGTGGCTAGACATTTTGAGAGCTACCTACAGTCGAGATAGAACTCCAATCGATTCAGCAGCAGTCGGACAGCTTGCCAGCTCGGCTATCGTCACCCACAGAATGTGAAGGGGATTTTAACTTTTTTAATACACACATCTGTATGCATGTAAAGGCCGCCATAGAGTGCTCCATCCCTTTTATAGGAGATATTGATCATATAGAGCGCAATATATACGTCAATGGTGCTCAACATTGTTGGTAGTGCATGTATAACTAAGTTTGGGAAGCATGGACATGTCAATGGTGCTTGGTTACTGTCAGTTTCTCACCTATTCGATTCTTAAACCACGTGTCTCATTCCCCACCTTACGCTAACACACACACACACACACACACAACACACACACACCACACACACACGCACGCGCGCGCGCGGACACTGCAAGGACGAACTCATAAGCGACGTCCTCCTGTGGAAGCAGCACATGGGCACGCCAGTGTGGGCCTACCAGCAAAGACGTACATTGACCAGCTCTGTGTGGATACAGGATGCTGCATAGAGGACCTCCCGAGAATGATGAACGATAGGGACGGATGGAGAGAGACTGTCATGGATATCCGTGCTAACAGCGCGAGATGATGATGATGATGATGATATATAAGATAAAAACGATATGGAGGCGCGTGGGCTAGTGGTTAGAGTTGTGGAAAATGGACTCGTCGATTCGAGTTCAATTCCTAGACGAAGCTGTTGGCATTTCACATAGCGCTAATACCATTGGGGAAAGGTATGAATCCATATATTCTCCCTCCAGCTATGGGTTAAATAGTAGGGCAGACTGGGCCCTTCAGCCTTGGGTAGGTAACCAGTCTAGGAGAGGGATAACTCTGAATTCAAAATTCCTGAGGTCGGTCGTTGATTGGGTTTGTGGCAACTCTTGAGGCACCAATTATTTCCTATCGACTGTGCCAAAAAGTGTGAATGGTCCAACACAAGCCTTCACCACTATAGACAAATCACTGTGTGGATGTTCATTGTATGAACACTCATACGTCGATCGACGGGAGAGTCCATCACATAAGATAAAAGTATCGAATCTACTGCTAAGTTAAAAATGGTTCTATTTGGGATGATCTATATCCTCCGTATACCCACAATGCACCTCATAGTTAGCGAGCTAGATTAGCAGACCATTGTTTGTGGCGCACATATCTCTGGCCTTGTGCCAACTCTAAGCTAAGGTTAGTAGAATAACTATATCCACAATGCATGCCCATGCAGATGCACACCTATAGAGTTATACAAGGATTATTTCAAATTCCTAAGAGATGTAAATGTAAGATAATTTGAATTTTTTGCCGTATTCTTCCCATATGAAAGACTTGGTAAATATATGTGAAATAACCTAGGATGGGTTGACGTGCCGTTAAAATCAATCAATAAATGAATTCCTTCTTTCTTATTTATTACGCTTTTTGTTTCTAAAGACTATAGAATTAAATCACATATATATATATATTTACCCAACCCCTCTGCACGAGTAGGACGTGACACAAGGTCAATTTCTTAAGCTGAGTTTAACAGGTTTGAATTCAGAGTTTTCCTTCTTCTAGACTGGTTACCTAGCCGAGTTAAAGAGCCCAGTCTGCCCTGCTATTTACCCATAGATGAAGGGAGAATTGGATTCATACCTTTCCCAAGAATATTAGCGCTATGTGAAATTCAAACAGTTTCGTCCAGGAATTGAACTCGGGTCGACGAGTCCATTTCCTATCACTCTAACCATTAGACCACGCGCCTCCATAATTAAATCACATATAACTTTGCTCTCTTGTTTGTATTGCCTTTATTCATGCAGTTCATTCCATCTCTTTTTCATGTTTGGGTTTCCATTTTGTCCTTCCTTCCTCATTTCCTTCCTTCCTCTTGAACGGACTGGCACAGTGACTTGAACAATTGAACAAAAGACCAAATATATAATCTCAGTATCGATTAAAACGAGAATAGTGTTTCAAATCTTCATTCTTCCATTCAAATAAAAATCGTTACGAAACGTGTATGTCAATGTGAAATATCAAAAACATTTCGACAGTTCCACAGTATTAACTCTCTGTATCGTTTCTACGACTGCTACAATCACTTCGATTTATCATTTTCTATTGTTTATGACCTTGATTTAACGCTTTCTTGTCACGAGTTATCAATATTGTAACCGAGCAATGTTTTAAATAAAAAAGAAAGAAAAAGACAAGACATAATCTGCTTTTTCAATTTCTTATTAAACAATAAAAAAGAGAGAAAAAAATGACCAAATAGAAATTTATGAAAATTACCATTTGGTAATTTTATTAGTAAATTTTATTAAAAGTCATTCAAAATTTTAAAAAAGATAATTCCGAGTCAGAGTGGACCTGGGAGTAATGGCGATGAATGGGTACTCCACACTCTCCATAGCTCCAGAATTGAAACTTTATGCTGATAGAACGGTTGCATATTGATGGGAATTTTTTGATTAAAAATTTTACCACATTTTTTAAACTCATTTTTCATATTTAACGCATAGATGGTACCCTGAAAGGTACAACCACCCCGTGTCAGAATGGACCTTGGAAAAATGGTGATAAAGGGTACTCCACATTCCCCGGAACTCCAGATTTGGAATTCACCATTATATACAGTTTAACGTCATACATTGAAGGAGAGGGGTATCTCGCTGCAGAGGTACAGTCGGTGTATTCTTCTGTCTAAGCAGAGCGGAACCCTTCTAGGAGAAGTTAACACCAAAAGGAAAAGTGGAGAATGAAGCTCCAGCATTAAACCACTGCTGACTTGCATCATTAAATAGTGATGTTAGAACAAGTGCATCATTTTTAAAGTGTGTCGTTAGAATGGGCGCATCGTTAAATGATGTTGTAAGAACGGGTACAACGTCAGATGGTGCGGTTATAGAGCGTGTATCGTTAAATAGTGCCGTTAGAATGGGTGCATCATTTTTAATGACAACATCTTTTTTACTGGTTATTTCCTATAAGTCTAAATATGATCAAAGCGGAACAACTCTTGACTGAAAATAATTGATTTATTTTTCCATCAAACTAACCCTTAACCCTAACCCTAACCTTAACTCCTTACCCTAGCCCTAAACCCTAACCCTAACCCTAACCCGTCTTCTTTTTTCCTAGTAGATCAATAAACAAATAAATAATTTATCAGACAAGAGTGGTTCCCCTTGGATCATGTTAGACTTATAGGAATTAACCTTTTTACTTATCTGAGTTTTTTTTAAACAAGGTTTTTGTAATGAAAGTATATATCCGAGGAAGCTTTAATTTCTTAACTTTGTTTTGTTTTATAAATTTTTTGCCCAGTACCCAATGACCTTTCTTAGACTTATCAAGCATTTTCGGGTCATGTAATTGCAAAAGAAGTCATTTTGATAAACAAAGAACTCAGATTGCGTACACTACCTGCTATTGCTTAAGTGCTCACACAATTAAGTATTTAACGGGCTCATTGCTGCTTAACTCCGGTGGTCTAACAGGAGCCGGTGCTATCAGCGTGTCTTGACCGTAATGTGGCATAATGGACCTTCCTTAGGTGTTTGTAACCAAAACATTTTGATAAAAAATCAAAGATAAGGATATTAGTCAGAACTCATAAATATATTATTATTATTATTATTATTATTATTATTATTATTATTATACCAAGGCTGAATGAATCAACTTTTGTCTCCTAAAGGCTTTTTCACTGTTTAGTTTAATGACTCGAAATTTATACTAAATTATCCTTAGTTTTAGGATTGAGTGATGTTTGAAGAAAAATCCACTTTAATTGGTTCTAATCAGTCGTAATGTGCAATTAAAGTAAAAACTGACCCATCTCTTTACCTACATTCTGTCTGTCACTTTCTCCTTCTCAATGTATAACTTGATTACCTCCTCGTGATATATGTTAGTTTCTCTATGAGAGTGAGGAATAATTTAGAAAGTAAAATATATTTGTATGTCAAGTTTCATAACAGCTACACCATAGCTTAATTTAGTTCATACGTTTCCTTTCTAGAAATTTTACAAAATGATTTTAATGTTTTTTTTTCAATTTTCCGGTTGTATTTACTTTTTTCAAAAAATTCAATTCCCTTTGCTAACTCACTTTCCCCTAATCCCAATTATCTACACAGAGCTCAATGGGTGACACAACGGGCCTCGTTTTGTCTAAGCCATAGAGAGCAACATAGCAAGATATTGATATTGATTCTGCAAAACAAAGCTTGATAACCGTCGTTTGGTTTCTTTGATTAAAGGCATATCAACCTTTCGTGGATTATTTGAAACACACTGCAAACAGGTGGACCCATTGGGTGATTTCATCTCTCTGCAGAGGTGTAGTCGGTGTTTTTCTTCAGTCCCAGCCGACTGGGCTAGTGAATAAGTTACAATTTATCTACACTACCATACACAATTGATAGGTAACCTATCAATTATATAACACTAGGTCCGAAGTGATCAGACAGAGTGCGATGAATAAATTGTCGTCGAAATTTCGCAAAAATGAAAATAATACTGAAATATCACTTTATCAGATATATTTACCAAAATTACATGAAATATCTTGAAATACTATAAATCAAATTTATTCAAAGAAATCGCCATTGGCTACAACGTCGGCCTCCAGATGACTTCGGAATCTCCTGCAAGCCATTCAGATGGTTTACTTGGTCTTAATTGCTTATTTTCTGTCTAACCGTGTCTGTGAATGCATCGTATTTTACAAAGGCAAAAACATTAACGTATATTGGAAATTGAATCCCTCATTAAAACCTAATAGAATTTATTATTACTCCCCTCCTCTCTTCTTCCCCCTCTCCTCTCTCCCTCGCTCTCACTATATATATATATATATATATATATATATATATATATATATATATATATATTTACCAACCCCTCCGCACAAGGAAGATGCGACACAAGGTCAATTTCTTAAGCGGAGTTCAACATGTTTGAATTCAGAGTTTTCTTTCTCTTAGACCGGTTTCCTAACCAAGGTTAAAGAGCCCAGTCTGCCCTACTATTTATGCATAGCTGGAGGGACAGTAGGATTCATACCTTTCCCAAGGGCATTAGTGCAAAGTGAAATGCAATTACCACGTCCAGGATTTGAACTCCGGGTGACGAGTCCATTTCCCATGACTTTAACCATTACAGCACGCGCTTCCTACACTATATATATTGTAGTATACAATATATATATATATATATATATATATATATATATATATATATATATATATATATATATATAGTCATCCACAGACACCGTGTTTCGATGTATCAGGTCTCTTTAGTGTGGCTAGACATTTGCAAGTTACTTCCAGCAGATATGGAAACCCGATCCATGTCTCATCAGTCAGGCTTCTTAACCACTCAGCCATCGTCACCTATAGCCTGAGAGGAGGATTTTAATTGATAAATACATACATCTGTATATATGTAAAGGTTGCCAGAAAGTGCACCATCCGTTTTATAGTAGAGTGTTGCTTTTAAGCTCAGTTGGCGGTCGTCAGTGAAATCCCCTCTAGAGGGCTCAACCCACTAGAGGGTGGGGAGTATATTTGAGAAAAAGAGAGACCATGTGGATAGAGAGACAGGAGAGACAGAGGAGTCAGTCAATCAATCAAGAAAGGAGGAGACTCAGTCTAAAAAAAGGGCGGGGTGACTAACGACTAATCAGAAAGACGGAATTTCAAGTCAAAAATTTGTCTGCGACTTTTCACAGCCCAATATTTGGCATTCTCCAATAATTCGTAAACAAGACAGAAATGTATAAAGAATAAAATGAAAGAGAAAGAAAGAAAGAATAAATGAAAAGAAAATAAGATAAAGAAAGTGGTGAGAAAGATACTTATTTGTATAAATAGAAAGAAAAAGACAAAGACAAGAAGAGAAAGAAAGAAAGAAAGAGAAGAATGAGAGAAAGAAAGAAAGAAAGAAGAAAGAAAGAAAGAAGAAAGAAAAGAAGAATAAATGGAAAGAAAAATGAATATAAAAGAAATGAAGAAAAAAGAAAACTTCTTTGGACAGGAGAAAAGAATTATAGATAAAGACAGATAGAAAAAAAGAAAAAAGACCAAAAAAAAAGAAGAAAAGAATAAATAGAAATAAAAAGAAATAGAAAGAAAGAAGGAAAGAAAAAAAGAATAGATGAAATGAAAAAGAAATAGAAAGAAAGAAGGAAAGAAAAAAGAATAGATGAAATGAAAAAGAAATAGAAAGAAAGAAGGAAAGAAAAAAAGAATAGATGAAATGAAAAAGAAATAGAAAGAAAAATGAAAGGAAAGAAAGAAAGAAATAAGAAAAGCTAATTTGTATAAATACACAGAAAAAAAAAACTATTGGACAAAGACAGAAAGAAAGAAAGAAAGAAAAAAAAAGGAAAGACTGAATAAAGAAGGAAAGAATAAATGAAAAGAAAAGAAACAGGAAGGAAGAAGAAAAGAAAAAAAGAGATGTAAAAATATAGTTATTTACTAAGCTTAGCTTAGATGTGGCACAAGGCCAGCAGTATAGGCGCCGAGTGATAATCGAAATCACTAACAATGGTTTGCGAATTTAGCTTGCTAACCATTACACCAGCTGAGATGTAAAAACATAACTTGAAAGAAAAAGGAATAACGAAAGAAAGAATAAATGAAAGGAAAAAGAGAAAAAGAAAGAAATAAGAAAGAATCATACTTGTATAAATGTAATAGCAATTTCCAGAGTTTATTTTCAGATTTTCAACTGCATCTTCTTATAGGTGTCCTTTCTTTCCATCATCATTTTTATCCTTGAGGTGGAGAAAGATACATAGAGAACACAGGGTGCGCGAATATATTTTATTCAGCACTTTTAACATAGAACAAAGAAGTAGTACAACCACAAGACAACACGTACAAAATGAGGAGGTTCAAATGTCTGGAGTTGACGCAGTAATTTCATCCTAATATTTTCCCGACTTCTGTCACTACCGCGTCAACTCTTATATGGCTCTGAGTCAGTCCATCTTGTAGGGGTGTTAACTCCTCTACAACAATCATCATCATCATCATCATCATCATCATCATGTGTTAGCAGTACGGATATCCATGACAACCGATTTTCAGACTGTATCTTCAGATAGAAATTCTTTCTTTGATTGTAGCATAAAACGAATAACAGCTGAAATATTGTCATTATTTTATTTTGAACCTTTTTTTTAAATTATGGTTTGGTTTGTTGGTTTGTCAGATTTTACGCCGTGTCAAAACCTTGTTGGGTTATTTTATGCCGAAGACCTTTTTTTCTATCTTTCATTTCCTTCTTTATTCATTTCTCTTCCTTCTTGATGGGTACTCAATTTTTTTTCAAACTCAGTTATTTTCAACACAATTTTAATACTTATTTTAAAAATCTATTCAACCCATAGTTGAGACACTAACAGGTACTACCACACCGGGTCAGGGTGGACCGGAGATTAATGGCGATAAAGGGGTACTACTCATTCCCCAGAGTTTCGGAATTGGAATTTCACCACTAGATACAGTTAAATTTAATACCCAGAACATTAAGACTCTCACCTATCGCCTTCTAGCACATATATGATAAAGAGAGTTGGGGTTTGCCATAGGGGCAATAGGGTCGGGACAATCATGTAGATGCTAGGGTTTGACGGGACCAGTCATTGATCAGAGGGAGCCGCTTCAAACGCCAGTCTAGAATAAAGTAAGGGCCAAAGTGGAATGTTGTATATCATGGACTGCTTAGACACCAGTATCCTGTCCTTAAGCATCACGGGTCACCACCCATGGTGGCTGCATTTTTTTGGGGGGGGAGGGGGGTTACCCCTCTACAGGGGTGCTGTCGGTGTATTCTACAGCCTTAGCCGAAAGGGCGGATATATATTTGAAACCATAGAATTGTGTGCGAATAATTAGGTCTTTAAATGTACAATGTGTTCGACTATGAAATTCGATGATGATAATAATCACAATGGTCATTCATTCAATCGTTTGTCCAAAAGAATTAACTTTTGTCTTTTTCTGTGAAGTTTCTTTATGAAAATACCGCGTCTGTAATCCCACGGCGTCCGGATGCGGCCATTTTGTTTTGATACACAATAAAATCTAATGTTCTTTTCTTACTTTATCGCCTTGTGTATTGTTTCCTAACAAACGTGGCTCAGAAGCCCCAAATCGGATTTATGGAATAAAATAACAATTCCATCATTGTTTCGCTTCTTAAAAAAAAAAAGAAAGAAAAACGTAAAAAGAAAATAAACAACATATAATCTTTCTAAGCAAAGGATTATGAATTCTCAATTACTCGGCGACTAGAGGAGAGTCCCTGTTGCATAGTGGCTAACGTTCAGGGTTTTGAAATCGTAGAAAACGGGTTCGAAACTCTTGTGGCGCTATTATGTTCACTTTCATACGATCATCTTCGGGAAATGTATGAACTCCCTATAGGTGATTATTTTCCTTTTGCCGGAAGAGTTATCTTCTCGCTGCGTTGCTGTTTGTTCCCACTAGGGGGACCTCTGGTATTTAAGCGCGTTCATTCAAACGCTGCTTCCTTTTTTAGCTGGATCTTCTCAAGAACTGCTATGGGCTAGAGTCTATCTACCCCCCCTTCTCGGTGGGGATTTTGCCCCCCTTACATTACTGTAAGTCTTTATACAGCATGGACTATCCTTTAGTTCCATGTCTGTAACATTTATATGTTAGGTACATTTGGGTATCTTGTTTATACCTAAATATTGTATATGTATTTACATGTTCTATTCTCCTATACATTTTGTATCTTATCGTTTCCATGTGCTGTTAAATATATTAAATGTTTTGTCTCACAACGTGTCGGAATTGAATGTTCAATTAATGACTTTGAATCTTACACCCCTATCCCTCAACTATGGGTTAAGTAGTAATATTACTGTTCGTCTTGATGGATTGTTTAGGCATGAACTCTTTGCCTACTTTAAACCGATCACAGCGGCTCTCCCATCACTACAAACCTTTCGAAAGCAAAGTATAAAAACTGAAGGTTAGTTCATTATGATTGAGCATAAGGACTCAGATTACAATAATAATAGGATTTTATTTGAATAGAATGATTTCTGAGATGAATACTGAACTTTGAAATATCTCATCAAACAGGTGAAAAAAAAAACACCAAGAAAATTTGGTACAGCCGTGGGTGAAATTTGGTAGGAAAAGAGTTGAATAACCCACGAAGGTTGGTATACCATTAAAAAAGAAATGGAATCGGTGAGTATTGATGTTAAATGTGTAAGTGTCTCTTTTAAGAGTAAATTTGAATTAGGTCTTTAACTCTTTGCCTAGCAAATCCCCCCGCCCCAGAATAAGGGAAATGTCCAAATTTGGTAATGCTTCAGTTCAAAGAGATTGAGATGAAACGGGCAAATGAGAAGTGAAACAAAAAGTTGAATGATGATTCAGTCTCGGAATTGAATGAATTTAGTGATTATGAAACTGATTTTGATCAGGATGACTCAGATGCTGACGCCACGGTCAAGTATTACAGGCGTTAATGAGAGAGAGAGAGAGAGAGAGAGAGAGAGAGAGAGAGAGAGAGAGAGAGAGAGAGGGGGAAGAGAGAGAGGGGAGAGAGGGCAGAGGGAGGAGGGGAGAAAGAGAGAGAGTGAGTGAGTGGGGAGCAGAGAGAGTGAGAGAACGAGTGAGGAGAGAGTGAGAGAGAGTAGGGAGCAGAGAGAGAGAGAGAACGAGGAGAGAGAGTGAGAGAGAGAGAGAGAGAGAGAGAGAGAGAGAGAGAGAGAGAGAGAGGAGAGGAGGAGGAGAGGAGAGGAGAGGAGAGAGAGAGGAGAGAGAGAGAGAGGAGAGGAGAGGAGAGGAGTGAGAGTGAGACAGAGTGAGAGGAGTGGGGAGCAGAGAGTGAGAGAACGAGGAGAGAGAGAGAGAGAGAGAGAGAGAGAGAGAGAGAGAGAGAGAAGAGAGAAAGAGAGAAGAGAGAGAATGATTGAAAGAGAAAGAGAAAGAGAGGCAGACAGAGGGAATGAGAGAGATCGAGAGAGAGAGAGAAGAGAGAGAGAGAGAGAGAGAGAGAGAGAGAGAGAGAGGAAGAGAGAAGAGAGAAGGAGAGAGAATGATTGAAAGAGAAAGAGAAAGAGAGAGGCAGACAGAGGGAATGAGAGAGATCGAGAGAAGAGAGAAAGAGAGAGAGAGAGAGAGAGAAAGAGAAAGAGAGAGAGAGAGAGAGAGAGAGAGAGAGAAGAGAGAGATTGAGAGAGAAAGAGAGAGGGAAGACAGAGTGCAACACGGAGAGAGGGAATAAAAGAGAGAGAGAGAGAGAGAGAGAAAGAGAGGGAGAGGGAGAGAGAGAATAAGAACAAAGGAAGATATTTATTTTCTTTTATATGCTATCTAGGTAGTAATACCTCGTCTACAGAAGTCGATGTTAATATATGTATAGGGAAGACATGGACTGCTATAAACAGATTATCGATCATATGGAAATCTGATTTCCCTCTTAAGACAGAGATAATTGTTCAATGCTGTAGCTGTATCAGTGCTACTGTATGTCGGTGCCAATTCGACTTTAATAAAGTGCTTAGAGAATAAAAGGTTGGATGGGAACTACACAAGGATGCAGCATGCTGTCTTGAACAAATCCAAAAACCATCTATATGGCCTGTTGTCTCTTATCACACAAACCATCCAAATAAGGCGAATAAGACATGTTAGCCACTTCTAGAAAGCAAGGACGAACGCATAGGCGGCGTTCTCTTGTGGAAACATACGCATGGACACACCAGCAAATGATGATGATGATTCATAGAATAAATGAATAATTTTGATTTGAATAAATACACCAAATATTAATCCTACAAATAAGGACACATGTTTATTTCTTACCTCCTTTGTTGTTTTATTTTTAGGTGTAAAATAGGAAATGAATTAAACAAATACATTTTTATTACTTGAGATTTTTGTATATAAGGCGTGTGTATATATATATATATATATATATAAGGCGTTTGTTAAAAACCCACTCTTACTTGTAAACTCGCCGATAACCACGTGACCAACCTATTGGCCAATCACTGGCAGTACTCTGCTGCTGATATTGTTATTTATAATGGCTGTTCTGGTCATACCTACTTATAACTACTTGAATCTTCGTGGACGACGGAACATAGGATTATATCACTGGACCTTTGACAATACGTAGGATTCCAGAACTCAGGACTTATTCACTTACCAAAGGATTCTATAACTCAGGTCTTACTTACTTACTTACTTACTTTAAGTTCTTTACAACTGGCCAAGGATGGCGGCCAGAAACTTAACAATCACTTTAACTTATCAAGAAAATCAAGAACTGAATTTAAAACATTTGCAGATGTACAAAGAAATATTAGCAAAATAGAATAGTTTTAAAACACTTATGAGTGTAGAGTTACATTTAAAAGAAATATTTCAAATGGAATCAAGAAAAAAAATCCTAAAACAAACAAACATTGTAATAGGCGAATTTATAGCAATTTTTTAATTTGATAAATTCTGTTCTTACACATCATGTGTCGCCACACACGTCCAAATAGTAACTCCATTAGGGAGGTCTTCCCTCTGTGCAGAAGTGCGGTCAGCGTATTCTATAACCCCAACCCACAGAACTGTCAATTCCTTTTAATCCAGTCAGGGATCTGGTAATTTTGAATATATATATATATATATATATATATATATAGTTTACAATACATTTAAAAGTCCGTTTTACCAATGGTTTCGGAGCATCAACTTTAGGTGACTGGTCGTCATCAGAAACCAATTAAATGGATTTTCTTACAAACATAACTCAATCCTAAGGCTAAGAATTATTTTAATATGAATTGTGTGCCCTTAAAATAAACAGAAAAAAAACTTTAGCAAACAATCATTGATTCACGAAACTTTAGTATAATATATATATAATATAATATATATATATATATAATATATATATATATATAAATGTAAGGAAATCAAATGACAGGTTGTAAAGGATGATTCTATTTGGGATCTTCAAAATCTCACTGTATAAGCATACTGTATGCTCTTGTAGGTGCAAACATATATTCATAAAAGGATTTTTATGAATCTCTAAAGAGAGCTCAATGTATAATAATGAATAGATTAGATTATATACAGAGCAATGTTTAACTTTCAAAGAAAGAAAAACTTAACAATCCGTCAAATTTTTAAAAATTCTTTAGAGCCCTGCCCCATCAGACGCATTTTACAAAAATAATCATTTTTTTAAAATCCGTCTGATGCGGCTGGGATCTTAAGAATTTAAAAAAATAATTTTTAATTTAAAAAATCTTTTGAATTTCTGGTCGAATTAAATTATTACGGAATGACAGTTTTTAAAGTTTTTCTTTCTTTGAAAGTTATATATATATATATTACAAAACACAAACAAACTTATTAAACAAGAGAAGTGAACTCGTTTCGAAATGCAGGCATTTGAACAAATTTTTATTGTGCCACTTACCACCTGATCCTAATTAATCCCTTAATTATCGCACTCCTTTTATTTATTAAAAAAAATCATTTGGACACCATGTGCATTAGACCAAAGCAAGTTTGCTTTATTATCATTTTTTTAAAACACAGATTTAACGTCATAACATTACATCACGTGAACACGATCCACGTCACATAAACGTTAAACAAGCCACAGTTAAAAAAAACAATTTTTAGCATTATAACATTCCATCGCGTAAAAACGCTTCACGTTTATATAAAGGCTAAAAAACTACTGGTTTTTAAAATCTCAACCATTTGACTCATCTGAAGATTGTATAAGCATGAAACTTAAAGTTATGAGTTTAAATCATCCATAATACATAATACATCCATAATATACTATCGATATATATATATATATATATATATATATATCTTTGAAAGGAAGGAAAAACTCAACACCGTAATTCCATAATGAATTTATTTCGACCAAAATTGGGGCCTATATAAATCTAAGTTGATTTAATATAGCTGCCCAAAATCCAGTCTCATCAGGTGGGAGAAGACTGGATTTTGGGGAGCTATATTAAATCAACTTAGATTTATATAGGCCCCAATTTTGGTCGAAATAAATTTATTATGGAATTACGGTGTTGAGTTTTTCCTTCCTTTCTAAGATAAATATTGCTCTGTATATAATCTAAAAAGTTTATTATACATTAAGCTCTCTTTAGTGATTTCAAGATTCACTGTATTTATACTTACTGGATCATACAATAATAATACAGTGTGTCTTAGAAATCACATAGAATCATCCCTTACTTCTAAGTTTTGGATTCTCTTATATATATATATATATATATATATATATATATATATATATATATATTATATTTCTATTCGCTTATTTGCGTGTGTGTAAGGAGAAAGAGTAAATGAGAGATACAGAATTAAGGCTAAGATAAAAATGAAATTACATCAACAATATAAATGCAACAATAAACAAGTGCCCCGCTTAACATGTCTGAGAATGTTATATTTGGGTAGATGAGTGTATTCGGCACGAGACAGAACTGGGTAGTGGAAGGGTGAATTTGGGGGTGGGGTGGGGGTGGTTGTGGTGTTTGGCAATCTTCCAAATGGAGTGAACCTGCTTTCTTTGAATATTCGCTTTGAAATCCTGTCTTTGACCTGAGGTCGAACACCGACCTCTAGCACCGTTAGGAAACTCGTAACCGTCTTACCGACTAGACACACCCCACACCCTTTTCCTTCCACAATGTCGGGTCAAAGACGTTCCGAAATTTGTTATTATAAACTAGGTTAGATATTTTGTTGAAAATAAAGTGCCCAGATTCCACAGAGGTTCACATGCCTCAAAAAAGAAAAAAGAAAAAGAAAAAGAAATTGTTCGATTAGGAATCTTCCTACATTCTCTCTCTCTCTCTCTCTCTCTTTCTCTCTCTATTTATCTCTCATCTCTATTTATCTCTGTCTCTCTAATCTATTTAGATCTCTGTCTCTCTCTGTCTCTTTCTCATCTCGATTCATCTCTCATCTCTATTTATCTCTGTCTCTGTAATCTATTTAAATCTCTGTCTCTCTCTGTCTCTCTGCCTTTCTCTATTTATCTCTCTGTCTCTGTCTGTCTGTCTGTCTGATCCCCCCCTCTCTCTCTCTCTGTATTTCCCTCTCTTTTTTCTTTCATTCTCTCTGTTTCTTTGTTTTTTCTCTTTCTCATTCTCTCATTCTTTGTCTCTCTCTCTGTCAATCTCTCTCTTTCTCTCTTTGTTTTCTTTCTGTTTATCTCTTTTCCTCACTCTTTGTTTCTCTCTCTCTCTCTCCTCTCTCTCTATTTCTCTCTCTGTTTATCTGTTTCATTCTCTTTCTCTCCCCCTCCCTCTGTTTCTCTCTCTATATATTTCTTTTTCTCTGTTTCTCTTTTTTTTCTCTCCCTATTTCTTTGTCTCTCTCTCTCTCTCTCTCTCTCTCTCATTCTCTCTCTCTCTCTCTTCTGTTTCCCACTCTCTATTTGTTTATTTCTGTTTCTCCCTCTATTTCTTCCCCTCTCTCTATCTATCTTTCACTCTGTTTCTAGCTCTTTGTTTCTCTGTTTTTCTCTCTGTGTCTCCCTGTTTCATCCCTCTCTCTCTCTCTCTCTTCTCTCTCTCTCTCTTTCTGATTCTTTCTTTCTCTCGCTCTTTGTTTCTTTCTTTCTCTCTGTTTCTCTGTCTCTCTCTCTGTTTCTTTGGGTTTTTTCTCTCTCTTTCTGTTTCTTTGTTTCTCTGTCTCTGTCTCTCTCTCTCTCGTTCTTTATCTCTCTTTCTCTCTGTCTCTCTCTTTCTCGCTTGCTCTGTTTCCATCTTTCTATTGCAAATACGTACGCCAGCCTAAAGATAAAGCACTGAATTTTGGCGATCGGATATGCATTACTTGTATATTTCTGTTTAAACAAATAACAGGAAATGATGTTAAATTCTGCATTTCACCCAAGGAAATGTTTCATGCGGAAGATTCTTTTAAGCCGGACAACAAAAATAATTACAGCTGTTAAAATAATTCTGACTGCAGTAATAAGCAATATTCAGTTGTTCTTTAGACTTCTGTAATTATCATTCTTAAGATCATCATCATCATCATCATCATCATCTGCCAATTATCAAAAACTAGCAAATATATGCCCCCTCCGGATGCAGGTTTTAATGTTATAAAATATTATACTAAATTATAAACGCTAATGAAACTAATGAGGCGGGGAGAAATGTATAAATGTATAAATGTAAACCGAATTTGGCCATTTTCCTGCCTGAATAAAATTAAAAAAATGGTCTGACGAAGCTCGGTGGGCCCAGATAGCCACGAGTGGAAATGGTACATAATCACGATACCCATGGTATTTAAGGCCTTTTTATTCACTAATAATTTTGCTCTGTTTATAATAATTAAGCATTAAGCTCTCATACGGAACCTGAACTCTACAACAAACCACTGGTAGAGAATAGGACCAGCCTAGAATCACCTTGTATCAAGAAACTTGGTACCTCAACAAAGAATATATATATATATATATATATATATATATATATATTATAAGGATAAATGTTGCTTACCGGTGAAAATGGGCACGATCATTGAAGGTGCAAAATTCAGGGGTTAAGTCAGCGATTTAACAAATACAAAGTGCTCAATACGGAGTAGAGCAGGTGAAAAAAGATTTGAAACAGAGGAGGGTATAATCGAAAAATAGAAAAAAACTGAAACATACTCTTCCATCACTCTCGTCTTTCATTGCTAAATTTTCTGATATAAATATTTAGTTAATATAGGAAGTAAAGAATATAGTTACAGTTGTTTCTTCTTGTTAATGGATTTCTTTTAAGATTTAGCCCTGAGATTTTTGGTCATATTCATGAAGATAAAACCAAACAATTAGAAATCAATAATACTAAACACATATTTAATAAGATCACATTTTTTATATCAATATGCAAATAAGCCTTCTAGCTCACACTGTAAACCGCTATTTTGTTGTACATATAAATACAATTGAATGTTATTAGTATGTAGACCCGCCCAACGAGTGGCGATTGCTATAATTAACGGCGTCGATCCCAGGAGGCCAACCCCCAGGCAACACCTGTCCCCTTGATTTAAAGGGGCAGGGCTGGGTTTATTGCCCAGCGACTGAGGCCCCCCCTTGAGGGGGAATGCCGACGGATCGATGCAATTTTTCACCCGCCACCCATGAGCTTCGGTTTGTGGGTGGTTCCACGTTAATAGGGCCTTGTGCCCAACCCATACAAGTGGGGTACGAGGTAAATAAAATTTAGATAGAGCCAACAGTATTAATAACGTAATTTTTTAATAATTGAGGTTTAGATAAAAATAAAATATGGCGGGAATAACAAAGGGGGTAGTAATATACTTTCGGTTACAGACAAACACACAATCTCCATTCTATAAAAATGCAGGCTCTTTTAGGTTTGGTTGGTTTATGGGGTTAACGACACGGGTCACGTGATGACGAAAGACGGGCATAACAGCAATATGGCATACATACTGTTGTGTAATATCAAGTATTCCTATCTGGTAAGTCCTCATATCCACTTTGGAAAGGTTGGTTGGTTTTTACGGCATGTCAACACTTGTTGGGTTATTTTATGCCAAAGTCGTTTTCTTTTATTCATTCTTGATCAAAATATCATCCTTGTGAACATCTTGTTATTTTTTCATATATATATATATATATAAAGAAAATTTGAAAAAACAAGTATTCCGAAATTGGGATGAATTTAATAATCGATGTTTAAAACATTTCGGTTACATTGAACCTTCATCAGGATGTCTCTTGGGGTGAAGAAAATGATGGATGTTTTTATATGTGACAGGAGATGAAAATCTTTTAGTTATGTAACTGTATTTGATCAGCGTTTTAATTTTGAAAGGCAAGTCGCGATCTACTCACGCGAAGGTGTCATGACGCGTGACGCCACTCGAAGAAATGCAAAAGACGAGAAAAAGTATTAATGGACTGATTATTTTTAAGAGAACATAGGGAAACAAAGTGGGAATGATAACTAAATAAATAATTAAATGAAGCCTGGTATTTAGTAATTATTTAACACTATAAATCTCAAGAAGCGTTTATATGAGCACAAACGCGATATTAAATTGGGCAATTTTCAGAACACCCTCCTCCAACATATGTCTGAAACTAATCATAACTTCAATTTCAATGATGCCACAATATTAGCCCATATTCACAACAAAAGACTACGACAGATTTTTGAAGCCTGTGCAATTTCGCATTTGCCTCTCTTAATAATCGACATGGTTTTTTTCAATATATCTCCGTTTTTAGCTAAAATAGTGTTAAACAATTACAAAATACCAGGCTTCATTTAATTATTTATTTAGTTATCATTCCCACTTTGTTCCTTAATAACCGACATGTATTATTTATTATATCTCCGTTTCTAGTTAAATAGTGTTAAATAATTACTAAATACCAGGCTTCATTTAATTATTTATTTAGTTATCATTCCCACTTTGTTTCCCTATGTTCTCTTAAAAATAATCAGTCCATTAATACTTTTTCTCGTCTTTTGCATTTCTTCGAGTGGCGTCACGCGTCATGACACCTTCGCGTGAGTAGATCGCGACTTGCCTTTCAAAATTAAAACGCTGATCAAATACAGTTACATAACTAAAAAGATTTTCATCTCCTGTCACATATAAAAACATCCATCATTTTCTTCACCCCAAGAGACATCCTGATGAAGGTTCAATGTAACCGAAATGTTTTAAACATCGATTATTAAATTCATCCCAATTTCGGAATACTTGTTTTTTCAAATTTTCTTTATATTGTCGGATTTAATTTCCATATTTACTCCCATATATATATATATATATATATATATATATATATATGTTTATGGTTGGTACTATCATACTTGATTAGGCAATTGTAAGCCAAAGAACAGTATTATTAGGAGAATGCTCATTATCTGTATATTATATATATATATATATATATATATATATATATATATATATATATATAGGGTCATCCACAAACACGTGTTTCGACTTATCAAGTCGCTTCAGTGTGGCTAGACATTTTGTAAGCTACCTACAACCGGAATTGAAATCCGATTAGTTGGGTGTCAGTCCGGCACCTTAACCATTAAGCTGTCTTCACTTACAGAATAGGAAGGGGATTTTAACTGTTTTAATACACACATCGCTTTGTGTATAAAGGCCGTCACAGAGTGCTCCATTCCTTATAGAGAAGAGCGTTGCGTTTACACTTGAGTTGGCGGCCCTCAGCGAGATCCCCCCCAGAGTGCTCAACCCTAGGGGATGGGGAGCATCTATAGGGTCATCCACAATTGAGAGAAAGAGAGAATGTGTGGATGGGGAAAACTCATAATGGGGAAAACTCATAATGACTTTTTATCAAACATACATAATTGTTATGTTCTTTAGCTTTACTTAGTTTGGCACAAGGCCATTGGTATAGAGCACTGAATAAAAATTGGACACGCACAGGTAATGGTCTTCTAGACTAGTTCAACCATCATTACATCACACGAGGCGCCCATAAGATTAAGTTTCTTTGTTTATGTGATATTTATTGTTTTTTGTTTGTTGTTTTTTTTTTTGTAAGAATCTTTACGTTGAAGTCTTGTCTGGCAGACTGCCTCGTTCTGAGATGTTCGATTTGGAGATGTTGCACCTGTTGAACGTGGCACCAACAACCGGAAAAAAGAATATAAGCAGATGTTCGAAAGATTTCTTTTTATCTCTACATCTCTGTCTGTCTGTCTGTCTGTCTGTCTCTCTCTGATTTATTTCGTCTTTTGATTCTCTGACATCTAAAAGAAAAAACAGAGTGTACACACAAGTACACATTCACATACAGAAAAAAAACATACACTCGCATATATATATATATATATATATATATATATAGTTGAATGAAGTGACAAATAAAAGTTTTAGCTTTTATTCATTTATTTGGGAACGATATTCATTTATTTGGGAACGATGTTACTACCAATGGTTTCCTGCTAAAAGCATTCATCAGGTAAACGAAATGTTTTTTTAAAAAAATGACAGAAATGGTGTGAATGGTCAAAAGTGTGCGTTTTTTTTAACTGTATTCTCGTGTTGCGTGTTTACGTGATGTGGAATGTTCTTTTTGTATATATATATATATATATATTATATATATATATATATATATATATATATATGAGTAAATATGTAAATATAACGCTGAACAAATACAGTAAGAAAACTTTTTATAAAGATTTTTCTAACTCCTTGTCATCTACATAACATCCATTAATTTCTTCACCCCATAATCAATCCTGATGAAGGTTTAAATAAACTGAAACGTTTAAGCGTCGATAAATAAATTTATCTTATTTTTATATATATATATATATATATATATATATATATATATATATATATATAAGAGAGAGAGAGAGAGAGAGAGAGAGAGAGAGAGAGTTTATTTAATCAGGTTTTGTTTAATACCACGGAATATTGTTTCTTCAAATCCTTACGTTCAAGCTGTCATATATTTTTTCTCATATCGGGTTGAGACATGGTTTAAATATGAGGATTGTTGTCAATCATTTGATCCGACCTCGTGTCATCTATACATTTATAAAGGGCAGTTGGATGGATGTATGTATGTCCCGAAGAAACTCCTTTCCTTTCTTACTTTCTTACTTCTATTCTTCTAGCGTCTCTTCTAGCGTCTGGACTTCGTCTTGGGGACTTCGTGTCTGGCCATCCATTGGGGATTTCTCTTTATCAGAAGCCCTGTGTCATTGGTAGTTTTTAGATAATAACACAAGACTTCGATTTAGCTTAAATCATATTTTATTTCGAAATCCCCACCAGACTACCTGCGCAGATCGAGTCGGTCGTGTGCATAACACGACTTACCACCGTCGTTGTTGTTGGCCTACCTAACTAAACAAATATTTCTAATCTAAACCGGAAGAGGGTCTTCTCCACCGATTTTCACGGTATCCACCGGAAGGAGGATCAGGACAGATCAAGCCTTGTCACTCATCCTTCAAGGCCACCGGCTGCAACTTATAACAGCCATTTTGATTTCTACACTACTGTACATAAATATTAGGAATCTAATAATTATATAACAGATCTAGTTTAAAGATTTGATTTATATTCATGAAAATGATTATAGAATAAGATTTAGATAGTAACAACGTGGATTTTTCATTTACATGTAATATTTTAAATACGAGATTAATTTTCTTCTCAGTGTGCGTGGACTTTTTTTCTGACAACCCACCTGGCCGAATCATCGTAAGGTTTTTGTTTTTCGTATGGATTTTAAGGGGATATCCTGTGTGGATCCAACTCACCATTCAATATTGATAGATCTACGAGACTATATTATTTTGCACCCTCTTACATAGACGACGCCGGGTAACCGCTTCTAGTATATTACATAAATAATGAGAATGGAATTGTTTGCTTTTCCTAAAATAATATCAGACGAAAAATTAGAAGAGAGAAACAACGATATCTCACAGTACTTATTAATTAAACTTAGCAATTGCTAATTACTTTTTCGACTTATAACTTTGCTTAGTAAACCTTTTTCCCTATCTGAGCAAGACGTAACACAAGGTTAATTTCTTAAGCGTAGTTCTATTAAGTTAGGGAAAAAGATTTCAATTGTATTTTTTGTCTATACTAGTTGCCTAACAAGGTTATGGAGCCCAGTCTCCTTACCATTCCCCTCAAACTGGAGGGGGAATAATTGTATACATACCTTTCCCAAAAGTATTTGTGACATTGAAATGCATGATTTGAACTCTTCTCGTCCTGTGAATTTCCGACGATGGTAAACATTACACCACGCGCCACCAAAGTTTACTAAATTTTATCGTGCCTAATATATCTATCTATATATCTATATAGCTATCTATATATATATAGATATATAGATAGATAGATAGATTAACACACAGACACACACACACACACACACACACACACATATATATATATATATATATATATATTAGACACGATATAATTTAGCAATCTACAAGATACCAATTTAAGGCGGAATTAGAAGTCATGAATATATTTAAATTGCATTTCCGTCTAATCATTGTGCACACCACATGAAACTTTATCATCAGTAATCATTTTGCTGCAAAACAAAAGTGAACCAAATATTCTTTTTCTCTGTCTATACAAAGTACATACGAATTTAAACAAATGTTAAATTTAACTGCTACAAATATTAAATGTCAGAAGATATTATATACAAGATAGGTTTTAATTTTTAGAATTTCGTAGCCTAAATCTAGGGGTGTATGTTAAACACAAGTGCGTGTTTTACAAAGATAATTACTATGCATATGATTCCTATATATATATATATATATATATATATATATATATATATATATTAATGCTGTTATGGAGTCACCTAGTGGTATATTTATGAGTGTTGGGATAAATGTTTTCGTTGTCTTACAAGCGTGAAAAAAATAAAGATCGAATCAAAATGATTAATATTGTCTTCTTAATCTTATTTATTTTCCTTATACTTTCAAAGTACTCTACTCTTTCTCAAATGTTTACTTTAAGACAGTCTAAATATATATTGTTTTTGCAGAGGTGAAGTGCCACATCTACAATCAGCTCCCCAGTTTACCGCATAGATCATATTACCCAATCTGAGTTACTCATGCGTTGGATTGGCGGAGACTTGCACTTTTTATTTTCAGAATACATGATTTTTTCCTACAGAAACTACTGCCTTGAATATCATACAATTTTTTTGATATAGTTATTCAGACTGTTCTTATAGAAAAAAATGAAAAACTTTTTGAAGCTTTATTTTTTAATATCTCTAAATAAGGTTTTGCAGGCATATGATTATACATTGGAAATATATTGTTTGAAATATTAATTTTAAATATTTCCAACCACCAACATAATCCTGAAAATTTCTATCGAAGTCAGACAGTATTTTTGCTCATATGGTGCTTATTTGCTTGTGAGCAAACCACTCACTTTGGTACAATATGTCAATGTAGTGCCACATTGTGATTTTTTCACTTATTGATCTGCATTGACAAAATTAGAAATCATTAATAACGTGAAAGGGTTAACTTTTGTCTTTCTTGATAACATTTTTGGATTCTCTCTATCACCAATTCTTAGGAGTAGGGAGCTATAGAACACATTTTATAGACAAAATAGATACAAAATGTCGCATTTTTCTCGCGCCGCTCAAATCTTTCGAGTTTAATCGATAATCAAATTTGGGGGATTGTCTAACTTCATCTAGTCTCACTGTAAAAATTAGCAAATTGAAGGGGGTGCGTGACAATTTTATTTTTTTCGTGATTGATTGAATGAATTACCATATATATATTATATTATAAATATATACTATATAAAATAAATATATAAAGGTTTTACATATCTATTTATTAGATACAAAGGAAATTCACGACCATATTGGTTTCCTGCGATGCAATCATCAGGTGAGATGTTTTTAAATGCTTTGAAATCTTCACCTGATGATTGCATCGCAGGAAACCAATATGGTGTGGAATGTTCTTTGTCACCTAATGAATAAGAATATGTAAACTTTTATATATTTATTTTAATCATATTATTAGTCTATTTTATATTGAACACCTATCCAATAATACTGCCTTTGGTAGCTATTCAGCAAAAGCTGAAACGTGACATATCACACAACACCACATATATATATATATATAATATATATATATATATATTATATATATATAACTAAAAAGGGAACATTGGGTCACTATTGAATCTGGTTAAATAGTTTACAAACAAATTGATTAAAAATGATACATATCGGACGGAGAATAAAAAAAAACATACATTAAAATTCTTTTCTAAATTTGCAATTAATTCAAGAGCTTAATCATTTATATATAGGGCAGCTGTTAGCTGCTGAAAATCACATACAAATGAAGCGGGAAATTATCTACGCTCACACTCTCCAATTCTTTCCTTATTCACATCAGAGTAAACTAACTATATAAAGCGTAGTTTATCAAGATGTATTAGAGAAGGGAAAGTGCAGGCAGAATGTGAAGAGAGTCGGGTGATTTTTTGCTTAATTGTTGCAAATTACGACTATTAGAACAAATAAAGGAATTTACAAAAATTTTGATTACATCAGTAATAATAATAGATATCATATTTACTATATATTATATATATATTAATATATTATATATATGACTACAAACTCATCTTCCATCTTCTCTCTTTATATATATAATTATATATTATATATATATAATATATATACAAACTTATATACACATATACATATGCATACACATCTACGATTATATATATATTATATACACCAAACTTATATACACATATACTATACTATACATCTCTCTCTCTCTCTCTTCTCTCTCTCATATATATATATATATATATATATATATATATATATACAAACATTGCATCGATGAATAGTTGAAAAAGGTTTTGACTGGTTGGTTTTTACAGCATATCAACCGTTGTTAGGTTATTTTTTGCCGAAGATTTTTTGCTTTATTCGTTCTTGATGGGTACGCCAAATTTTTCTTTCAACTTAATTGTTTGAACACATTTTTAATAAACATTTAAAAAAATCTATTTTAATCATAGACGGGACCCTAATATGTACTAATCGCTCTGGGTCAGAGTGGCTCGTGAAGTAATGGAGATAAAGGGCTACTCCACATTCTCCAGAGTTCTAGAATTAGAACTTCACCTCTAGATGCAGTTTTGATCTCATACCCAGGACCCTAAGGCCCGCAGCCACCGACTTTTAGCACATATATCATAAAAAGGGATAGGGTTGCCATAAGGCCAATAGGATCTGGACAATCAATCATATAGAAGTTAGGGCTTGAAGTGACATCCGATTGATCGGAGGGGGAGCCCTTACGACCACCTGTCTAGTCTAAGTAAAGGCCAAAGTGGAGTATGTATGTCATGGACTGATCATCCACCATTGAATTCCGTCCTTAAGCATCACGTGTCAACAGCCACGGCCAACAGGTGGCCCCATTGAGGGGCTGTTATCCCTCTGCCGATGTGCAGTTGGTGTATATACATATTTCTAATGTCAAGGCTATAAAAAAGTTAACGTACTGTTTTTTTTTAAGTATGAAAGAATAATGAAACTAGGAGATTTCAAATGTGCTAATATTTAGAAATACAATTGTCTTACCTGCTTTGTTCTAACTAATAGTGTAACTGATACTGGAGATTTATATAGTAATTGTTAGTTGTAAAGATTCGGTTTAGAAAATATGGTAGCTAATTTGGACTTTATGTAAAAAAAGTTATTTATTTGTTTTTTTTTTGTTTTTATAAAAGCATATACGAAACCCTTACAATAAAAACAGCTACATATAAATATATGAATATAGATGAGATATATTTTCAATTTTTTTAAAGATCCCGGGCAACACCGGATAGCTCTGCTAGTATTATATAAATCTTAAAGCAACATGGTGGGCTCGTAAGTCTTGTAGAATACAATTATGATCGCTTCTCATTCGATCAAAATTGCTTTTGCAACGACTACTGAGGCTGTTAATGCTTAAACTACAAGATGATCACAAGTAGTATAGATGCTTTTAAGCTAAATAGATCCACCTACCCCACCCCGTCACTGCTACCGATCAAGATAATAGATTGTTAGATGTGTGTTAAGGTGTGTTTATGGTGGTTGGATGTAGGGGGTTTGGGGTTGGTTTCCACAATGGACAAATCAAAGCGAGTTCTCGTTTTGGAAAATCAACTTGAAACGAAGACTGCAAAGAAGAGGGAAGAGCGGATGCAAAGGAAGAGAGGAAAAAAATCTTAAAAAGAAATTAAAAGAAACTAGCGAATTGAAGCGGATGAAACATTGGAAAAAAAGAGAGACCAACAAAGGAAGAAGGCAGAAAAGAAAGACCTAAAAAGAAAAAAAAAGAGATCTATCAAAATATAAAACGAATAAAAAAAAGCCAAGAAGAAAGGGGAGGTAATCGAAGAATAAAACTCCTTGAGTTTATGATTCTCTTTACTTGTGTTTAATTTTTCGAAAAAGCGCGCTAAAATACTATAAAAATGAAAGGAAAATTAAAAATAAAGACAAGGATTTTTCAAAGATAAAGAAGTCAGTGTGGGAAAGAAATGGAAGAACAATAAGGGGAGAAAGAGAAGAAAGAAAGTAATGTGGGTGTAGAGAAAGGAAGGTAGAGATTAAGAGAGAGAGAGAGAGCGAGGACAAGCTGATAGATACATCGATCGATGGATAGATTTGTAGATAGGGGATATATGAAGATAGGGGGATAGATAGATAGATATATAGATAGATATTAGTCAAGACAGCTAGGGAGCGGGATTTAAGTAGGGAGATAAATAGATAAATATATAGATATGGAATCAGAGAGAGGTAAAGATAGAATAGATAGAGAGAAACAGAGAGAGAGAGAGAGAGAGAGAGAGAGAGAGAGAGAGAGAGAGAGAGAGAGAGAGAGAGAAGGGGAGACAAGACAGACAGACATAACAGACAGACAGACATACAGACAGACAGAGGCAAACTGAACTGATATATATATATATATATATATATATATATATATCACGTGCATTGATCGATGGATAGATTGATAGGTAGGTGGATAGATAGATAGAGGATATATATATATATTTTCGAGAGAGCTAGGAAGACAGATTTAAATAACGAGATTAATAAATTAATATATGATGAATATATATATATATATATATATATATATATATATATATATAATATATATATATATATATATATAGAGGAGAGAGAGAGAGAGAGAGAGAGAGAGTTAAACTGATAGTCAACATGCCTTGATAGTTAAATAGATTGATAGATGTTAGTTTACACTGTTGGTGAGCTCGATTTTAAATAGCGAAATAAATAGATATACATATAGAAAGGAAAACACAGAGAGAGAGAGAGAGAGAGAGAGAGAGAGAGAGAGAGAGAGAGAGAGAGAGAGAGAGAGAGAGAGAGAGAGAGTGTGTGTGTGCATGTATGTCTGCTGAAAGCCGGGGGCAAAAGAAGAATTGTAAAAGAAATGAAGACATTGAAAATAAAGAGAATCGGTGGGACATGAAAGGAGAGAGGAACTGAGAACTAGTAAGATGTCTAAAGAGAGGTGAAATAACAAGAGAGAGAGAAGAGAGAGAGAGAGAGAGAGAGAGAGAGAGAGAGAGAGAGAGAGAGAGGTTGCAAACTGAGAGATACGCATCAGGATACTTTGATAGATAGATCAATAGATAGATATTAGTTGAAGCAGTTGGTGAGCTAGATTTAAATAACGAGATAGATAAATATATAGAGATCAAAACACAGACACAGACACAGACAGACAGACAGACACACACACAGAGAGAGAGAGAGAGAGAGAAGAGGAGAGAGAGAGAGAGAGAGAGAGAGAGAGAGAGAGAGAGAGATCGTCGAGGGATAAAATAGGAAATGGAGGCTAAAAAAAAGTAAAGGGAACGAGGTGGAAAGATACGAGAAAGATTGGCTGGTCGATTCACTTAAACGACATGTCAAATCATCAAGGGTTATTTTGTGCTTAGAAGTTAACTTCATTATACATTCATAGTTACATTTTTTGTGCAGTTATTTTTTAAATCCTTTTTTGCACACGGTACTATCGAATACACATAATTTTTAGACAGATCTTTTTGACTCATAAGTGGGTACTTAATAAGTACTATCACTCTGGATCAGAGTGGATCAGAGTTATGGTGCTCGTTGTGTAATGGTTATCGTTGTAGAAAATGGACACGGTGACCCAGGTTTATATTCTGGACGAGGCTGTTTGCCTTTTCCATAAAGCTTTATACCATTGGGTAATGTATAAACCCAACTCCCCCCTGCTATGGTTAAATAGCAAGGAAGGATTTATTTTAGCTGGATATGACCACCGGTCTCGGAGAAAAAAAAATTCTGAATTAAAATCTGTTAAACAGAGCTTAAGAATTGACCTTGTGTTGCATCCCGTGCGTGTGGAGGATTTGGTAAGTATATATAAATATCTACAGAGGTTGAGCCTCACCATCAAATGCAGTTTAGTGTCATGTTCAGAACTCCTCTTTATGGGTCTTACCTTTCTGCAAGAGATACAGTCACTGTATTGTAATTACCGGCGTAAGAGAAAGAGAAAAGAAGACTGAAAAAACGACATAGGATTGATGAAGAAGATGAAGAAAAAAAGAAGGGAATGAACGTAAGAAAAAAAAAAGGGAAAGAAAGTGAAAGCGAAAAGAGCTGTAACCACTGGCCAGATTCTTGTAGGGATAAAAAGAGAAGGTTGTTTTATTGAATTTTAAGGCATGTAAAGCCCTGTCGGTTTATTTTATGCCGAACACATTGTTTTATTCATTATTGGTGGGTATTTGATTTTATTCAAAGTCAACTTTTTAACTCTTTTTTCTTTCTAATCTAACCCATCTATGGGACCCTAACAGATACTACCACTCCGGGTCAGAGTGACCCTAGGCGTAATGGTCATGAACAGGTACTGCGCACACCCCAGAGTTCCAGAATTAGAACTTCACCATCATTTGCAGTATAACGTCACAGCCAGATCACAAGTAGAGAAGGTAGTAGCAATATATACGTATAAAAAAGAAATTTCTGGAGTTGAACGAATGAAAATTTCAAAACCTCAAAGGATTTCTGTATATTTTTTGTGTTTAGAGGTCAGTGCAAGACTCCTCAGAATTTCAAGACACTTTTAAATATCGTTGTAGAACAGGGGGTCGGCAACCTATGGTCACTGGGGCAGATCCTAAAAGCAATCCATAATCATCAGGAGCAGAGTCCCTAAGAGAATATTATATTAATCCTATCCACAAAGGAAATACACTGTGGCTTAGATACTCCTGTTTTTTTTTATAAATACAATCAAATGAGGCCAAACGGGGTTGATTCTCGTTAATCCAGCATCCATGAAAATTCTTAACAGGAAGCAACATGGGCAAATCAATGTTGCCTTTGCTTTAATGGAATAATCCTAGTAAGAATTTGCACCGATGCCGGATTAACGGGAATCCACCACTTCGGCTTATTTGTTTGTATTTGTCCATGCTGTTGGCTTTAATGAATCAATCCTAGTAAGAATTTGCACCGATGCCGGATTAACGGGAATCCACCACTTCGGCCTTATTTGTTTGTATTTGTCCATACTGCTTGGCTTTAATGGAATCAATGCCTAGTAAGAATTTGCACCGATGCCGGATTAACGGGAATCCACCACGTTCGGCCTTATTGTTTGTATTTGTCCATACTGCTTGGCTTTAATGGAATCAATCCTAGTAAGAATTTGCACCGATGCCGGATTAACGGGAATCCACCACGTTGGCCTTATTTGTTTGTATTTGTCCATACTGCTTGGCTTTAATGGAATCAATGCCTAGTAAGAATTTGCACCGATGCCGGATTAACGGGAATCCACCACGTTCGGCCTTATTTGTTTGTATTTGTCCATACTGCTTGGCTTTAATGGAATCAATGCCTAGTAAGAATTTGCACCGATGCCGGATTAACGGGAATCCACCACGTTCGGCCTTATTGTTTGTATTTGTCCATACTGCTTGGCTTTAATGGAATCAATGCCTAGTAAGAATTTGCACCGATGCCGGATTAACGGGAATCCACCACGTTCGGCCTTATTGTTTGTATTTGTCCATGCTGCTTGGCTTTAATGGAATCAATGCCTAGTAAGAATTTGCACCGATGCCGGATTAACGGGAATCCACCACGTTCGCCTTATTTGTTTGTATTTGTCCATACTGCTTGGCTTTAATGGAATCAATTGCCTAGTAAGAATTTGCACCGATGCCGGATTAACGGGAATCCACCACGTTCGGCCTTATTTGTTTGTATTTGTCCATGCTGCTTGGCTTTAATGGAATCAATGCCTAGTAAGAATTTGCACCGATGCCGGATTAACGGGAATCCACCACGTTCGGCCTTATTTGTTTGTATTTGTCCATACTGCTTGGCTTTAATGGAATCAATCCTAGTAAGAATTTGCACCGATGCCGGATTAACGGGAATCCACCACGTTCGGCCTTATTGTTTGTATTTGTCCATACTGCTTGGCTTTAATGGAATCAATCCTAGTAAGAATTTGCACCGATGCCGGATTAACGGGAATCCACCACGTTCGCCTTATTTGTTTGTATTTGTCCATACTGCTTGGCTTTAATGGAATCAATCCTAGTAAGAATTTGCACCGATGCCGGATTAACGGGAATCCACCACGTTCGGCCTTATTGTTTGTATTTGTCCATACTGCTTGGCTTTAATGGAATCAATCCTAGTAAGAATTTGCACCGATGCCGGATTAACGGGAATCCACCACGTTCGGCCTTATTGTTTGTATTTGTCCATGCTTGGCTTTAATGGAATCAATGCCTAGTAAGAATTTGCACCGATGCCGGATTAACGGGAATCCACCACGTTCGGCCTTATTGTTTGTATTTGTCCATACTGCTTGGCTTTAATGGAATCAATGCCTAGTAAGAATTTGCACCGATGCCGGATTAACGGGAATCCACCACGTTCGGCCTTATTGTTTGTATTTGTCCATACTGCTTGGCTTTAATGGAATCAATCCTAGTAAGAATTTGCACCGATGCCGGATTAACGGGAATCCACCACGTTCGGCCTTATTGTTTGTATTTGTCCATACTGCTTGGCTTTAATGGAATCAATGCCTAGTAAGAATTTGCACCGATGCCGGATTAACGGGAATCCACCACGTTCGGCCTTATTGTTTGTATTTGTCCATGCTGCTTGGCTTTAATGGAATCAATCCTAGTAAGAATTTGCACCGATGCCGGATTAACGGGAATCCACCACGTTCGGCCTTATTTGTTTGTATTTGTCCATACTGCTTGGCTTTAATGGAATCAATCCTAGTAAGAATTTGCACCGATGCCGGATTAACGGGAATCCACCACGTTCGGCCTTATTTGTTTGTATTTGTCCATGCTGCTTGGCTTTAATGGAATCAATGCCTAGTAAGAATTTGCACCGATGCCGGATTAACGGGAATCCACCACGTTGGCCTTATTGTTTGTATTTGTCCATACTGCTTGGCTTTAATGGAATCAATGCCTAGTAAGAATTTGCACCGATGCCGGATTAACGGGAATCCACCACGTTCCCTTATTTGTTTGTATTTGTCCATACTGCTTGGCTTTAATGGAATCAATGCCTAGTAAGAATTTGCACCGATGCCGGATTAACGGGAATCCACCACGTTCGGCCTTATTGTTTGTATTTGTCCATACTGCTTGGCTTTAATGGAATCAATGCCTAGTAAGAATTTGCACCGATGCCGGATTAACGGGAATCCACCACGTTCGGCCTTATTTGTTTGTATTTGTCCATACTGCTTGGCTTTAATGGAATCAATGCCTAGTAAGAATTTGCACCGATGCCGGATTAACGGGAATCCACCACGTTCGGCCTTATTTGTTTGTATTTGTCCATGCTGCTTGGCTTTAATGGAATCAATGCCTAGTAAGAATTTGCACCGATGCCGGATTAACGGGAATCCACCACGTTCGGCCTTATTGTTTGTATTTGTCCATACTGCTTGGCTTTAATGGAATCAATGCCTAGTAAGAATTTGCACCGATGCCGGATTAACGGGAATCCACCACGTTCGGCCTTATTTGTTTGTATTTGTCCATACTGCTTGGCTTTAATGGAATCAATGCCTAGTAAGAATTTGCACCGATGCCGGATTAACGGGAATCCACCACGTTCGGCCTTATTGTTTGTATTTGTCCATACTGCTTGGCTTTAATGGAATCAATGCCTAGTAAGAATTTGCACCGATGCCGGATTAACGGGAATCCACCACGTTCGGCCTTATTGTTTGTATTTGTCCATACTGCTTGGCTTTAATGGAATCAATGCCTAGTAAGAATTTGCACCGATGCCGGATTAACGGGAATCCACCACGTTTGGCCTTATTTGTTTGTATTTGTCCATACTGCTTGGCTTTAATGGAATCAATGCCTAGTAAGAATTTGCACCGATGCCGGATTAACGGGAATCCACCACGTTCGGCCTTATTGTTTGTATTTGTCCATACTGCTTGGCTTTAATGGAATCAATGCCTAGTAAGAATTTGCACCGATGCCGGATTAACGGGAATCCACCACGTTTGGCCTTATTGTTTGTATTTGTCCATACTGCTTGGCTTTAATGGAATCAATGCCTAGTAAGAATTTGCACCGATGCCGGATTAACGGGAATCCACCACGTTCGGCCTTATTGTTTGTATTTGTCCATACTGCTTGGCTTTAATGGAATCAATGCCTAGTAAGAATTTGCACCGATGCCGGATTAACGGGAATCCACCACGTTCGGCCTTATTGTTTGTATTTGTCCATACTGCTTGGCTTTAATGGAATCAATGCCTAGTAAGAATTTGCACCGATGCCGGATTAACGGGAATCCACCACGTTCGCCTTATTTGTTTGTATTTGTCCATACTGCTTGGCTTTAATGGAATCAATGCCTAGTAAGAATTTGCACCGATGCCGGATTAACGGGAATCCACCACGTTTGGCCTTATTTGTTTGTATTTGTCCATACTGCTTGGCTTTAATGGAATCAATGCCTAGTAAGAATTTGCACCGATGCCGGATTAACGGGAATCCACCACGTTCGGCCTTATTTGTTTGTATTTGTCCATACTGCTTGGCTTTAATGGAATCAATGCCTAGTAAGAATTTGCACCGATGCCGGATTAACGGGAATCCACCACGTTCGGCCTTATTTGTTTGTATTTGTCCATACTGCTTGGCTTTAATGGAATCAATGCCTAGTAAGAATTTGCACCGATGCCGGATTAACGGGAATCCACCACGTTCGGCCTTATTGTTTGTATTTGTCCATACTGCTTGGCTTTAATGGAATCAATGCCTAGTAAGAATTTGCACCGATGCCGGATTAACGGGAATCCACCACGTTCGGCCTTATTGTTTGTATTTGTCCATACTGCTTGGCTTTAATGGAATCAATGCCTAGTAAGAATTTGCACCGATGCCGGATTAACGGGAATCCACCACGTTCGGCCTTATTGTTTGTATTTGTCCATGCTGCTTGGCTTTAATGGAATCAATGCCTAGTAAGAATTTGCACCGATGCCGGATTAACGGGAATCCACCACGTTCGGCCTTATTTGTTTGTATTTGTCCATACTGCTTGGCTTTAATGGAATCAATGCCTAGTAAGAATTTGCACCGATGCCGGATTAACGGGAATCCACCACGTTCGGCCTTATTGTTTGTATTTGTCCATACTGCTTGGCTTTAATGGAATCAATGCCTAGTAAGAATTTGCACCGATGCCGGATTAACGGGAATCCACCACGTTCGGCCTTATTGTTTGTATTTGTCCATACTGCTTGGCTTTAATGGAATCAATGCCTAGTAAGAATTTGCACCGATGCCGGATTAACGGGAATCCACCACGTTCGCCTTATTTGTTTGTATTTGTCCATACTGCTTGGCTTTAATGGAATCAATGCCTAGTAAGAATTTGCACCGATGCCGGATTAACGGGAATCCACCACGTTCGGCCTTATTTGTTTGTATTTGTCCATACTGCTTGGCTTTAATGGAATCAATGCCTAGTAAGAATTTGCACCGATGCCGGATTAACGGAATCCACCACGTTCGGCCTTATTTGTTTGTATTTGTCCATACTGCTTGGCTTTAATGGAATCAATGCCTAGTAAGAATTTGCACCGATGCCGGATTAACGGGAATCCACCACGTTCGGCCTTATTGTTTGTATTTGTCCATACTGCTTGGCTTTAATGGAATCAATGCCTAGTAAGAATTTGCACCGATGCCGGATTAACGGGAATCCACCACGTTCGCCTTATTTGTTTGTATTTGTCCATACTGCTTGGCTTTAATGGAATCAATGCCTAGTAAGAATTTGCACCGATGCCGGATTAACGGGAATCCACCACGTTCGGCCTTATTGTTTGTATTTGTCCATACTGCTTGGCTTTAATGGAATCAATGCCTAGTAAGAATTTGCACCGATGCCGGATTAACGGGAATCCACCACGTTCGGCCTTATTGTTTGTATTTGTCCATGCTGCTTGGCTTTAATGGAATCAATGCCTAGTAAGAATTTGCACCGATGCCGGATTAACGGGAATCCACGTTCGGCCTTATTGTTTGTATTTGTCCATACTGCTTGGCTTTAATGGAATCAATGCCTAGTAAGAATTTGCACCGATGCCGGATTAACGGGAATCCACCACGTTCGGCCTTATTGTTTGTATTTGTCCATACTGCTTGGCTTTAATGGAATCAATGCCTAGTAAGAATTTTTCACCGATTGCCGATAATGGGAATCCACCACGTTCGACCTTATTGTTTGTATTTGTCATGCTACTTGGCTTTAATGGAATCAATGCCTAGTAAGAATTTGCACCGATGCCGGATTAACGGGAATCCACCACGTTCGACCTTATTGTTTGTATTTGTCAATGCTACTTGGCTTTAATGGAATCAATGCCTAGTAAGAATTTGCACCGATGCCGGATTAACGGGAATCCACCACGTTCGACCTTATTGGTTTGTATTTGTCAATGCTACTTGGCTTTAATGGAATCAATGCCTAGTAAGAATTTGCACCGATGCCGGATTAACGGGAATCCACCACGTTCGACCTTATTGGTTTGTATTTGTCAATGCTACTGGCTTTAATGGAATCAATGCCTAGTAGAATTTGCACCGATGCCGGATTAACGGGAATCCACCACGTTCGACCTTATTGGTTTGTATTTGTCAATGCTACTTGGCTTTAATGGAATCAATGCCTAGTAAGAATTTGCACCGATGCCGGATTAACGGGAATCCACCACGTTCGACCTTATTGTTTGTATTTGTCAATGCTACTTGGCTTTAATGGAATCAATGCCTAGTAAGAATTTGCACCGATGCCGGATTAACGGGAATCCACCACGTTCGACCTTATTGGTTTGTATTTGTCAATGCTTTGGCTTTAATGGAATCAATGCCTAGTAAGAATTTGCACCGATGCCGGATTAACGGGAATCCACCACGTTCGACCTTATTGGTTTGTATTTGTCAATGCTACTTGGCTTTAATGGAATCAATGCCTAGTAAGAATTTGCACCGATGCCGGATTAACGGGAATCCACCACGTTCGACCTTATTGTTTTGTATTTGTCAATGCTACTTGGCTTTAATGGAATCAATGCCTAGTAAGAATTTGCACCGATGCCGGATTAACGGGAATCCACCACGTTCGACCTTATTGGTTTGTATTTGTCAATGCTACTTGGCTTTAATGGAATCAATGCCTAGTAAGAATTTGCACCGATGCCGGATTAACGGGAATCCACCACGTTCGACCTTATTGGTTTGTATTTGTCAATGCTACTTGGCTTTAATGGAATCAATGCCTAGTAAGAATTTGCACCGATGCCGGATTAACGGAATCCACCACGTTCGACCTTATTGGTTTGTATTTGTCAATGCTACTTGGCTTTAATGGAATCAATGCCTAGTAAGAATTTGCACCGATGCCGGATTAACGGGAATCCACCACGTTCGACCTTATTGGTTTGTATTTGTCAATGCTACTTGGCTTTAATGGAATCAATGCCTAGTAAGAATTTGCACCGATGCCGGATTAACGGGAATCCACCACGTTCGACCTTATTGGTTTGTATTTGTCAATGCTACTTGGCTTTAATGGAATCAATGCCTAGTAAGAATTTGCACCGATGCCGGATTAACGGGAATCCACCACGTTCGACCTTATTGGTTTGTATTTGTCAATGCTACTTGGCTTTAATGGAATCAATGCCTAGTAAGAATTTGCACCGATGCCGGATTAACGGGAATCCACCACGTTCGACCTTATTGGTTTGTATTTGTCAATGCTACTTGGCTTTAATGGAATCAATGCCTAGTAAGAATTTGCACCGATGCCGGATTAACGGGAATCCACCACGTTCGACCTTATTGGTTTGTATTTGTCAATGCTACTTGGCTTTAATGGAATCAATGCCTAGTAAGAATTTGCACCGATGCCGGATTAACGGGAATCCACCACGTTCGACCTTATTGGTTTGTATTTGTCAATGCTACTTGGCTTTAATGGAATCAATGCCTAGTAAGAATTTGCACCGATGCCGGATTAACGGGAATCCACCACGTTCGACCTTATTGGTTTGTATTTGTCAATGCTACTTGGCTTTAATGGAATCAATGCCTAGTAAGAATTTGCACCGATGCCGGATTAACGGGAATCCACCACGTTCGACCTTATTGGTTTGTATTTGTCAATGCTACTTGGCTTTAATGGAATCAATGCCTAGTAAGAATTTGCACCGATGCCGGATTAACGGGAATCCACCACGTTCGACCTTATTGGTTTGTATTTGTCAATGCTACTTGGCTTTAATGGAATCAATGCCTAGTAAGAATTTGCACCGATGCCGGATTAACGGGAATCCACCACGTTCGACCTTATTGGTTTGTATTTGTCAATGCTACTTGGCTTTAATGGAATCAATGCCTAGTAAGAATTTGCACCGATGCCGGATTAACGGAATCCACCACGTTCGACCTTATTGGTTTGTATTTGTCAATGCTACTTGGCTTTAATGGAATCAATGCCTAGTAAGAATTTGCACCGATGCCGGATTAACGGGAATCCACCACGTTCGACCTTATTGGTTTGTATTTGTCAATGCTACTTGGCTTTAATGGAATCAATGCCTAGTAAGAATTTGCACCGATGCCGGATTAACGGGAATCCACCACGTTCGACCTTATTGGTTTGTATTTGTCAATGCTACTTGGCTTTAATGGAATCAATGCCTAGTAAGAATTTGCACCGATGCCGGATTAACGGGAATCCACCACGTTCGACCTTATTGTTTGTATTTGTCAATGCTACTTGGCTTTAATGGAATCAATGCCTAGTAAGAATTTGAACCGATGCCGGATTAACGGGAATCCACCACGTTCGACCTTATTGGTTTGTATTTGTCAATGCTACTTGGCTTTAATGGAATCAATGCCTAGTAAGAATTTGCACCGATGCCGGATTAACGGGAATCCACCACGTTCGACCTTATTGGTTTGTATTTGTCAATGCTACTTGGCTTTAATGGAATCAATGCCTAGTAAGAATTTGCACCGATGCCGGATTAACGGGAATCCACCACGTTCGACCTTATTGGTTTGTATTTGTCAATGCTACTTGGCTTTAATGGAATCAATGCCTAGTAAGAATTTGAACCGATGCCGGATTAACGGGAATCCACCACGTTCGACCTTATTGGTTTGTATTTGTCAATGCTACTTGGCTTTAATGGAATCAATGCCTAGTAAGAATTTGCACCGATGCCGGATTAACGGGAATCCACCACGTTCGACCTTATTGGTTTGTATTTGTCAATGCTACTTGGCTTTAATGGAATCAATGCCTAGTAAGAATTTGCACCGATGCCGGATTAACGGGAATCCACTATGTTCGACCTTATTGGTTTGTATTTGTCCATGCTGGTTAGCTTTAATGGAATCAATTCCTCGTTAGAATTTGCACCGATGCCGGATTAACGGGAATCCACCACGTTCGACCTTATTTGTTTGTATTTGTCCATGCTGGTTAGCTTTAATGGAATCAATTCCTCGTTAGAATTTGCACCGATGCCGGATTAACGGGAATCCACCATGTTCGACCTTATTGGTTTGTATTTGTCCATGCTGGTTAGCTTTAATGGAATCAATTCCTAGTAAGAATTTGAACCGATGCCGGATTAACGGGAATCCACCATGTTCGACCTTATTGGTTTGTATTTGTCCATGCTGGTTAGCTTTAATGAATCAATTCCTAGTAAGAATTTGAACCGATGCCGGATTAACGGGAATCCACCATGTTCGACCTTATTGGTTTGTATTTGTCCATGCTGGTTAGCTTTAATGGAATCAATTCCTAGTAAGAATTTGAACCGATGCCGGATTAACGGGAATCCACCATGTTCGACCTTATTGGTTTGTATTTGTCCATGCTGGTTAGCTTTAATGGAATCAATGCCTAGTAAGAATTTGAACCGATGCCGGATTAACGGGAATCCACACGTTCGACCTTATTTGTTTGTATTTGTCCATGCTGGTTAGCTTTAATGGAATCAATTCCTCGTTAGAATTTGCACCGATGCCGGATTAACGGGAATCCACCATGTTCGACCTTTTTGTGTTTGTCTTTCTGCATATAGTTTGGCTTTAATGGAATCAATTTTAAATAGGAAATTTCGTGCATTCCGGATTTTAGCATTGTTAGATTAAAAGAATTTACATTTATATTTCTTTTAAATGTGATAAATCTTTTATTTCTTCTTTTGTTTTCTCAGTTATAATAATGTTCATAGTACTATTTATTGTAGCACCGTTTGCTTGACTTTCAAATACATCAACTGCACTTGTGCAGAGGAGTAAAACCTCTCCCCCATGGTGTCACTTGTTGGCTGTGGGTGGCGACTTGTAACGTTTAAGAACAAAATCCTTGTGGATGAGCAGTCCATGATATGCAACCTCAACGTTGCTCCTTACTCAGGCTCGAGGGCGGTTGAAGAGGCTCCCTCTAATCAATAGGTTGGCCATGTAAAATCCTAGCACCTATATGATTGTTCCAACCCTATTATCTTTATTGTAACCCCCAACCCTTTTATCATATATTTTCTATAATTCAGTGACTGGGCGGTCTTTATATCCTGGGAATTACATTAAAATCTGATGGTGACATTTCAATTCTGGATCTCTGGAGAATTTGGAGCACCCTTTCATCACCATTGGTCCCAGATCCAATCCGACCCGGAATGATAATACGTATTAGTTTCCCATCTATGGGTTAATTAGAAAATTTGATTATAAGAAAAATTGAGTTCAAATTTTTTTTAATCCAAACTATCGCTACGAATCTTTCAAAACTTTGCCGGCATTAAATGACCCACCAAGATTGATATGCTATAAAAATTAACCAGCAAATAAACAATTCATTGCAATTAATACGGTTAAATAGAAATGTAGAAAACCGGAATTTATCAAAAATGAACAAGAAAAGAAAATATTTTACTAAAAGTAACAATAGAGGTAAGGAAAATTTGTAAAGGAAAACTTGTCCCCCCCAAATTTTTTACTAATTCATATGACCCACTTAATATTGCGTAATGATTACCATCATAGGAAATGGAGACCGTGAGACGAGTTCAAATCCTGGATGAGGCTGTTTGCATTTCACATTTATCTAATGCCGTATGGAAATGCATGAATCAAACTATTTTCCTCCAGCTATGGGTAAATAGTAGGACTGACTGTGCTCTTTAACTTTGGTTTGGCAATCAGTCTCGGAGAAAGAAAACACTGAATTCGAATCCGGTTATTTCGCTTTAAGAAGTTGATATTGTGTCACATCTTTCACCTGCGAGGGGAGGGGCAGTAAATATGTATGATCTGTGCCGCTTCCCTAGGATGTAATGGCCCTTGTAAGTGCTTGAGTTGGAGACCCCTGCTTTAGATGTTATTGAAGATAATATTCTCTTTGAAGACAGCAACAATGACAATCTAGATGAAAGCAAAAACGAATTTTCAGATTTTCAAAATGATGACTGAAGGGAAATCGCTTGCAAAATGAATTCATTTATTTTTTAGTTTCTTTTTCTAAATATTCTTTTCAAAACTACAGGTGCGTCTTATATGCCGGTGCGTGTTATGTGACGACAAATATGGTATTTTGGATTTCGCAATTTTATTTTCCGTCAAAATATGAATATAAATAAATAAATCTTACCGTTTGTTTAACGGCATATCATGCTCAGTGGGTTATTCAACTCTTTGCTACTTTAACCGCTCACAGCGGCTCTCATACCGCAGCAATCCCACCGTAAGTAAAGTACAAAAACACATGGCTTGTTCATTATATTTGAGCATAAGGGCTTACATTGCAATAATAATAGGACTTTATTTGAATAGAATGAGTTCTGAGATAGTGAACTTTGAAATGTCCCATTATACAGGTAAAACTAGCAAGAAATTTTGGTACAGACGTTGGGGTGAGAATTTGGCACTCAAATAGTTAATGCCAAAGCCGTCATTGTAGAAGAAGTAGTTGTACTATTTAACTGTTAGTTGTGGGAATGAGGTGCTTATGCCACTAGTTCACAAAGTTATTAGTACAAAAATGAAATTAATACCAGGACTAATTAGAGTTAGACTTACTGAGTGATGTGTTAGAGTTAGACTTCTGTTGTGTTAGAGTTAGACTTATTGAGTGATGTGTTAGAGTTAGACTTCTGTTGTGTTAGTTAGACTTACTGAGTGATGTGTTAGAGTTAGACTTATTGAGTGATGTTTAGAGTTAGATTTATGTTGTGTTAGAGTTAGACTTATTGAGTGATGTGTTAGAGTTAGACTTCTGTTGTGTTAGTTAGACTTACTGAGTGATGTGTTAGAGTTAGACTTATTGAGTGATGTGTTAGAGTTCGAACTTACTACGATGTCACAGTCCAGCTTGTTAACCAGTACTCCACGAGGTCTTTCCTTTAATGCCTTCAGTATTTACAACTATGTCTTGATGTTACATCACACAGGCCTTTTTTTAAAGATTTTACCGTAAGTTTTCAAGCTTCATTCGGTACAAAATTTTAAGCCCTCCTTGATAAATACTGCTTCTCAGTAATATAATCACTATCATTACTGTTATAGGTGATACACCCTATAAGACTAATGGAATGCGCCGACAGTTTACTATAAGTAACAGGGATAATTGTGGCTTAGCAGTAAGCCAATGCGAGTACGCCAATAACTCTGCTCGTCGGACGTAATTTCCACATCTCTCTATTGTATTTGTCTACTTTCTGTTAATATATTTTCCTACATTTGTTACCCGTCGTTTTGTTCTTATTTGACCCCTTAAAACCTCACAACAATTACCTACCATCACCAGGGAATACATTTCAAATTGAAAATGTTTAATTCTTTTTTTCTTTTTTTTGTGATATAACCTGAAATCATAGAGAAATTATGTTACATAATTATTAGATTCCTAATATTTATGTACAGTAGTGTAGAAATTAAATGGCTATTATAAGTTGCAGCCCACGGTCTTGAAGTGTGGCTGAACCAATCGTTGACAAGCATTTTACAGACAACAGACATTTTACTGAAGGACATTTCCCCCGACGGTCATTTGGCCTAACATTTCACTGAACGGATATTTTACAAAACGGAAATGTCATTATCTTTTTTAATTTCATGTAAAACCTGTTTTTTAATATTTATAAAAAATTGTTTAATTGTTTGGTTGTTTTTTTACGGCATGTCAACTCTTGTTGGGTTATCTTATGCCGAAGATATTTTGTTTTATTCATTCTTGTTTGAGTATTCAATTTTTTTCAAACTCAGTTTTTAAATACATTTTAATACTAATTTATGTTAAGTTTCTGACCGCGCTCCTTGGCCAATTATAAAGGACTTAAAGTAAGTAAGTCCTGCGGTATAGAATCCTTTGGTAAGTGAATAAGTCCTGAGTTATGGAATCCTACGTAGTGTCAAAGGTCCAGTGATATAATCCTATGTTCCGTCGTCCACGAAGGTTCAAAGCAATATGCATAGGTATGACCAGAGCAGCCGGTATAAATAACAATATCAGCAGCAGAGTACCGCCAGTGATTGGCCAAGAATATGCTCACATGATTATCGCCGAGTCTATAAATAGAAGCGGGCGTCTAGCACACGCCTTATATGCCAAAATTCTCACCCCCCCCCTATTTTGATATAAGGTGGGTGATAAAAAAATCTATTTAACCTATACATGGGACCCTAACAAGTACTACTACTACTCCGGGTCACTCCACAGTTATGACTATGAAAGGGTACTCCACATGCTCTAGAGTACCAGAATTGGAACTTTACTGCTAGATGCAGTTTAACGTCATACTCAAGGCACTAAGACCCTTGAATACCATCTCCATTCACATGTATGATAAAAAGGGTTGGGAGTTGCCCTAAAAACAATAGGATTGCAACAATGATATAGGTGCTGGGGATTAACATGACCAGCCGAGTGATTAGAAAAAATTACTCCTACTACCCTTGTAGCCTAAGTAAGGGCCATAGTGGAGTATAGTATGACATGGACTGTTCAGCTACCAGGATTCCGTCCTTAAGCATCACGGGTCACCACTTACGGCCAACAGATAGCTCCAATAGGGCATTTTACCCCACTGCAGAGGTGCAGTTGGTATATTCTACGGACTTATTAAAAGATGTTATACTTTCTAAAATAGGAAAATATCAACGTTTGGTTTGGTTTCTTTGTGTAACGGCATATCAGACCTTTGTGCGTTATTTAATGCCAAAGCCATCATTGTTGAAGAACAGCAGTAAAACTATTTAATTAATCGCTGGGGGATGAGAAAGTTCATACCTTTCCCCCAAGGGTATTGGAGCGCGAGTGGAGTCCAGCACGTTGCCCATTATTCCACGGGGATTCCTGCTATCAAACCATTTAAAATCTTAGAAGAATTTTGATAAACTAACTTAGGGCCAGGTTAGCTCAGTTGGTAGAGCGTTCGGCTAGAAACCACAAGGTTCCTAGTTCGATACTGGCCCTCGCTACGTCAGCGTATGAGTAGCACAGGGACCTGTGCGGTAAAGTAAGGAGCTGATGGTAGGTGAGGTGCTTTTCCTTAAACGCAAAAAAACAATCTCCTTGGTCTAGCGTTAGATAAAAGGGGATAGACTCCCTCGCTGATTAGGCCACCCCGACAACTTTTTAACTTTTAACTTAGAAAATCAACATTATGTTTCTGTTTATTTTTCGGTGGAATGTCTTTCGATGAAATGTCCATTCGACGAAACGTCTGTCAGCCGGACGAAACCTAATCGGACAGACTCAACTTTGTCAGTGTTCTTTATGTCACAATTAAAATACCCAAGGTGATAGTTTATACTAAAAAAATCCTTCTAGTTTTCACAAAAGGTTAAGGCTGAAGATTTTATTTGAAATATGAGAATATACATAAATTAAGACCTAAATAAATAATATAAATAAATAAAAGTTGGTTGGAAAGATACGTGTTGGCTGTTACATTTGAGGTCCCAGGGGTTCAAAAATAATGTCATCTATTTCCTTCCGCTAAACATAAAATCACCATAACATAAAATAAAGAGGGTCGTAAATCACGTGACCTACTGTCTCAAAAGTGTGTTTGTCACGGGGAATACACAAATGGACAGAAAAGAGTAAAATTCGATTAAAAAAAATATTGAAGAGTTTTGTAAACAAATATCGCATAAAAATGACCAAGAAAACAAAAACAAAAAAAAATAAAAAATGAAAAAAAAAAAATAATAAAAGAAATTAAAATTAAATGAATTGAACAAAACAAACAAACAAACAAACACCCCCCATAAATTATTGAAATTAAATAGAAGCAGAGAAGCGTGGAAATAAGTGGAATATAATCGAAAACAAAAGAAAATAAATACATAAATAATAATCCTCCTCCTTCTCCAAAATAGCCCCCCCCAAAAAAAAAAAATCCCCCAAAAACAACAAAATAAGCAGCAAGAAAAACAACAAATATATAAACAAAAACGAAAATTACAATCAAGTCACGTTGAAGACACCAGTTCCTCTCAGATCGCCGAAGTCATGGAACTATGAAAAATATATGTGTAATTTTGGCTTTAGTGGCCAAAACTGGTTCTTATAATTCATCAGAAAGGCTTCAGAGTAATCATCCTAGTAGGTGAATATATTCATAATAAAATCCAAACAAAGAAATACAATATAACAACAATACAGACTTTATTGTCTGAACACATGGAACATGACAAATATAACAAGAGACAAACAGTGAGGACGAAAGTCTTTGGGAAGTGAGAAAGAGTTCTTAATGAATATAAGAGTCACTTACTTTGCATGCCCCATGTGATAGGGTCTAAGCAGGGCAACGTACACACATGGGTACGATCCCATAGTTGGGAGGCAAAGCTCCCTACCTCAATGGACAGAGATACCACTTACCTAGTGCATCATTGTAAATGCCGGATCCAAGCCCGGCAGTAGTGCCACCTAGTAGCAAATCCCTGGCAGCAAGGGCAGACAATCGATACAGAACGATGAACTCATTCAGTTCTGAGGTGGGTAAATTACTAATAGAAACAGGTTTCTTTGTTTAATGATGGATCAAACATTGTTTGAGCGAACTGGAGACAGAAAGGAAATTTTGTTTTCGTACTTCGGCGCTCTATAACTGCCTGGCGCGCCACCTAACGACTAAAAAGAGTAATCACGGGAGGTGACCACGAAAGTAAGGATTATAAACCCAACACTATGTTTTCTAAGAGTATTAATCCGGAAGTGAACGTAATAGCACGACTGGAGATCGAACTCGCTTACTAAGATGTCGCTGTCTAGCACGTTAGCCACTACTCATCGGGGACTCTACTACGATTAACAGTTGCTGGAAGGATTCTAAGGCCTGTGTGTCAGACTTAGCAAAGTTTAGTTAATAACAACAACGACTTACGACTTAAACGAGTCAGTTTGAATTCTCGATGTATTTGACAATTTTTTTTGTTGGTTGGTTTTTACCTAGGTTATTCTCTAGCGAAAACATTTTTATTTTCATCATTCTTGTTGAGTATTCAAAAAAAATCCCAAACTCATTTTTAAAATTCTCTGAATGTTTGAGATGAGGCTTGATGATTAGTATTATCTGCCTTATTCGGACTATTGTCCTCCTCTTCATTGTTATCTGTACAACGTTTCGGCCGATGTGCCCTCCGGTCTTCTTCTTCAGGTATTTCTTGTCGGACTCGGGAACCTTCTCAAATTCTGGAGCCTTCTTTTCGAACTCGGGAACTTCTTTTCGAACTCGGTATCCTTGTCGTAATCGGGAACTTTCTTGTCGTAATCAGGAGCCATCACGAACTTTTAACCTAACCTGAAGAAGGCCGGAGGGCACATCGGCCGAAACGTTGTACAGATAACAATGAAATGGGGACAATAGTCCGAATAATGCAGATAATACTAATCATTTTTAACACATTTTTAAACTCATTTTTCTACACATAGATGTGACATTAACAGATACTACTACTTCGGGTAAGAGAGTTCCTGGGAATAATAATGATGAAGGGATAACTCACACTCCCAAGAGCTCCAGAATTGAAACCTCACCATTTGATGCAGTTGAATACTAGGACTACGACACTCAGCTACGGCCTTCTAGCACATACATGATAAAACGGGCTGGGGGGGTATTATAAGAGTAATACGGTGGGGACATTCATGTGAGTGCTAGTGTGTGACGTAACCAGCTTAAGCAAAGGTTAAAGGGGAGTGTTTCATGTAATGGACTGATCAGCCGCCAAAATTGCGTCCATAGACATTACGTGTCGCAACCCAGAGCAGATGGTCCCATTATGTGGCTCTGTAGAGGGGCAGTTGGTGTATTCTACAGCCCCAGCCAACACGGTTTATCAGTCCTCGATAAAACAAGTTTGTGCAAGTTCTGCAATCTCCATGCTCCAGAGTTGCTTCGACCAATAGCAGATTTGCGGGGTCGATACTTTTGAACGTTTTTTATTATAGAAATGCATTGGTAAAAGATTTCCAATAGGCATGTATTGATACGGTATTTTACAATTGAACTATATGGAAAGCGGATTTTGCTATCGAAATGTATTGGCTAGGAATTTGCTATAGAAATGCACTGGAAATACCTTTAAATGTAGACATTTTTAAAAAGTCATAGTTATTTTGAAGATCTTTGCCAAAATTTTGACACCAGTAGTGTCACGTGTGCACAAAAATAAAGTAGTATAAAAAGACACAGAGAACAAGAAAACTTTTATAATGAATATATTAACATAAAAAACCAATAACAGTTCATTTGTGTAGGGAAAGATAATTTAAAAGTTTGAGAAAAACAAGTTTATATTAATGTATATTTTATAGAGATCAAAGTACATTGATCATTGTACAAATAGTTTTTCAATTTGATTCGTATATCAAAAGAAATACTTAAAACTAATTGTATGTACCCGGCCTTGCCAGAGTTATAAATCAAAGTATCCGACCAAATTTAACTATACGCTTTGGAAATTTCATATTGTTCACTATTGGATTGATTTAAGCCGATAATTTGGTCCCTAGTGACTTCAAATGAATTCAATTGTAACGGTCGCCACAGTGTTTAGTTAATGGGGATAATTCTACTGGTTGACTTCTGCTAGTAATCCCATAATTCGTAAGACTTCCGGTTTCTTGCTGTTTTTGGCAGTTCACCATTTTGGAGGGAGATACGAACAAGACGAAGCATAACTCCCGTATAAATGAAAATTGTAATCTTAGTGAACCAAATATTTCAGCAATTCCTGAATTCTGATTAACGGCCACAAGGTAAGTTGTTTTATACATATTTCACAGTGAAAGTCCTAGGACTTGACGAACCTTTATCAGTGTATATTACTTTTAGTGTTAATTTTCTTTTCTTCTATTTCATCGTATTTGTCTGCGGGTATGAATAAATTTAGATCTTCAAACATCAGTCGTGTAGGAAGAATATCTATCGGGAACTGCTATATCAAGGGTAGATATAAATACCACCACTGGATTTCTTGTAAGATTCAACCCCCCCCCCCAAAAAAAATGTTTGATGTTAGTAATAGTCTTTGTCTTGAATTGCCTTCCCGGACAGATATGTTTATTGTGAAAAAGTTACAACGGAAATTTGTGCATGTTAACCTCCCCCTCCCCTTTATCAATGACACAATAAAACTTTTTTCTTAATTTCTTTTATCTTTACTCTATGGTCTGCTGAAACGAGGATATCCACTAAAAAGTTTTTTTCATGAATAATTTTGATATTTCGGACAGTTGTCCTCATCTTTATTGTGGTATGTATAAACATAATGTTCAGTCCACTGTAACCTCATGCCTTAGGTGATTATATTTACCTTAAAATAATTCATAATCAGAAGATAACCTTGAATTCAAACACGGTTTCGGAACTACTTCAAGGTGCTCCAAGCAGCATACATGCCACCAGACATTGACAGAAATGGGATTAGATATAGAAAAATAAAGTGAAAGAAAATTATATATTCTAAAATAGGAATTTCAAAATATGTCTTAAAGAATGCAATAACTTAGCAAACCGTTTTCATCTGATTTTGAATTTGAAATGAGAAGGTCCCAAAAGGCTGAAATGTATCTTACAATTTTCTGTTAAGATTATTCTATGAAACCAAGCCGTTAGAAATCTAAAGTAAATTGGTTTTAAAATTTAAATTAAATTATTGATTGAAGATACTTAGTGTTTATAAAGATATACATAATTATATAATTCTGAACCGGATGGGTAGCACCTGTTAGGGTCCCATGTATGATTTAAATAGAAAATGTGTTTAAAAGAAATGTTTAAAAATTGATTTTAAAAAATTGAATACCCATCAAGAATGAATAAAACATAAGGTGTTTGGCATAAAATAACCCAATGGGTTGATATGCCGTAAAACCCACCCACTAATCAATCTTTATCACATGATTAACTGTTTAATTTATGTCATCACATAACCTACCCTTGCTTTTCTTCTGTATTGTCAATCTTTGTATTGAGATAATTAGTCCTTATGGCATAATCTTGTGTTGCTATAAAAAGATATTTTATTTCTCTCTTGAGGTTTCCCCTTCTTAGCCGTGTTCAGGTAATCACGTGTGTAATTTCCTTAGTTTCTCGCTTGAAGTATCAATACAATATTTTCATCCCAGTTTTGTTTTCTGTTATTATTAATATTATAAATAAATTGGTATTATTATTAAATTAATTAATCTATCTCATTTCTTCCCACTAATTATGCATTTCATTACACCGTTAGGGATGATGCATTTGTAGGGAGTTTTCTGATATTTTCTTCTCATTTAAATTTTCATGAAACAATCAAAGGACTGTCGGCGAAACTCAGAACTATTCTTTTTTGTTTTGTTGTTTCAATCATTTTGTTCTAGAGGCAAACGGATTTTGAAAACGTTTCCTTGGCTTCATATTCTGAATACTTGTCCATATTCCAAGTACGTATTTCCTTAGCAGAAATTATATATTAAAAAAAAACAAAACAATTCTATAAAATGAGTAAGATAATTGTTGAAGAGTTTCAAATGTTGTATACCCTTTCTTTCCTTACTTCTATTCTTCTGCTCATCTTTGGTATCTTACGTTCTTCTAGCGTCTGGACTTCTCTATGCTTCTATTTCTCTGTTCTTGCTGGTTGGTCGTTCTTGATTCATTTCTTCTTCTAGGTCAGTCTTGTTGCCAAGACATTCATCAACAACGAAACCATATTATTTATTTAAACCTTTATTTACTTAACTAAACATATTTCTCTAACTAACATAGCGCGCGTGTGCAGTAAGCTCCAGCTAAGGCCTGACGTCCAAGCTGAAACTGAGAGCCAACCAGGTCCCACGTGACTTCACGTATTTCGCGGGCTTTCTGTAATATTCCATGGAAAGTCCCGCCCGTGATATGAAAAGGGGCCATCCCTTCAGAAATACAGGGGTTGGCAATAATCTATGCACAGATTATGTAACACAAAGATTTAATATGAAGATTATTTAAAAACGACGCTTGTTGAAATACAACAAGGTTCAAACAGCATCAAGGTTCATCTATATATTAATACTCATGTTCCTTAAATGTACAACCATTATCATAACTAGAAAAGACCACTCCCTGGGCGATATTAAAATTATTTTTTGGTATATATTGCCTGGGAGTTAAGAATTCAATGTCAAAGGGTTTGTATAATAAGTTAAACCCTCAGATTTATTAAAGGAGTAAAAAATAAAAATAAAACGATTTTAAATGGAAACTTAGTTCTGTCCCCCTCAAATAAAATGTCACGTGCATTTATTAAGTAAATGATTATTTTGAATATTTTACACATAAAGTTTACACAAAATCATAGGTATTCATATATTTGTCAACTTTTTAGTTGGCTTGTTACAGGAAAAGGGCGAGATTGAAAGAAATGATTTTTAAAAATTGATTACAAATTTCGTAAATAATTTTTCCTTTAAAATTATAATTGATTTTTAAAAACTAATTTCATAGTTTATTTAATTAAATTGTCATTATCACAATGGAAATAATTCAAGTGTTGAATTATAAGGAACAGCTTTTTATTTATTTTATTAATATCAATATTGAATATATAAAAAGATAAATAAAAGGATATATATACTGGGTTGTTTTTTATTCTATGTATTGGCGATTTAGGGGTATTGTGACGTAAGCCTTCGTCTGTCAATATTGAAAGAGTCATTTTCTGGCAATCTAAAATAAAATTGAAATCAACAAAGAAAAAAATATAATTTGTCAAAATGGCTAAGATTTAGTCTTTTGCACAATTCCCAGTGGACCACCTTTTATTATTTTACTCTTAGGGTTTTTTTCACACCAACAGTAACTGCTGGTTTTATCCATATATTACTACTCTTGTTTCTTAATTGTTATCTTCTTGCAACACCCTCTAATCAAAAGTGAGACTGTCCAAATCGTCCGAGATGAAACGCAAAATTATAAATCCTGATTATCTGGTGTTTCTGAACCACTGAATTCTTATGAGTGTTGTCATCTCAAATAAATAAAACACGTATGAAATTACACAACAATCCAAATATGAACGTACAATGTACGCAATTTCTTAACACCTTGGAATAAAATACCCCCAGATGAGTTAGCATGCCGTTAAAATCAATAAATCCAGATTGTATAGGAAAACTTGAATATCATTTCGCAATATACAGGGGATGTAAGCCCCGCCCAACGGGTGGGGATTGCTATAATTAACGGCGTCGATCCCAGGGGGCCATCCCCCCAGGCAACACTTGCCCCCTCGATTTAAAGGGGCAGGGCTGGGTTTATTGCCCAGCGCCTGAGACGCCCCCCTTGAGGGAGAATGCCGACGGGATCGACGCAATTTTTCACTCGCCACCCATGAGCTTCGGTTTGTGGGTGGTCCCACGTTGATAGGGTCTTGTGCCTAACCCGTACAAGTGGGGTACGAGGTAAATACCATATACAGGGGATGTAAGAAGGAAGAGATGGGCAGGGTATGTAGAGAGAGAGAGAGAGAGAGAGAGGAGAGACAAAAGAGACATGAATATGACCGGTCCTAGTATAGACAAGCAAAAGAAACTTAGCCCGGAGCATGATCGGCTTGGGATATTGAGAACCATAGAGTAAGAAATAAAGAAAACCTACATGTGAAAGAAACTTGTCTAAAACAGATGAGCTAGCGACAAACTAGGAACAGTGCATACCATATATATATTTACCAACCCCTCCGCACGAGCAGGATGCGACACAAGGTCAATTTATTAAGCGGAGTTCAACAGGTTTGAATTCAGAGTTTTCCTTCTAGACCGGTTGCCTAACCGAGGTTAAAGAGCCCAAATGCCCTACTATTTACCCATAGGTGGAGGGAGAATAGAATTCATACCTTAGGTATTAGCGCTAAGTGAAATGTAATTACCACGTCCAGGATTTGAACTCGGGGCAACGAGTCCATTTCCCATGACTTTAACCATTACACAACGCGCTTCCTACAGTGCATATTATAGAAGAACAATAAAGAAGGAGACTATAGAACTGATGTTGGTTATTTCCTATAAGTCCAACATAAACAAAGGGGAAACCACTCTTGACTGATAAATTATTTATTCATTTTCCCATTAAACTAACCCTAAACCCGAACCCTAAACCCTAACCCTTACCCAGTCTTCTTTTTTCCTAGAAGATCAATAAATAAATAAATAATTTATCAGTCAAGAGTGGTTCCCTTTGTTTATGTTGTACTTATAGGAAATAACCCTGATATTTAATGTACATTAATTGATCTTTTCGTGTTTTCATTTTCATTTCATTTTTGTTCGTCCTTGTTTCTTCGTTCTTTCTGCACATTAATTGCATAATCTTATAGGATGAATAAATTCATACTAGCAAGACCTGTAGATATACAACACTATGCTAATTTAGTTATTACAATGTTTGATATGTTTACCTAAGAGCTATTGCAAAGTAGTTCAATGTGTGGTGTAATGGCTAACGTGTTGGGCCTACAAATCCTCTCAGTTATAGGGCAAATAGTACCACTTCTGTTCCTCTTCAAGGATAACTTTGGCATCAAATATGTTATGAAGGTTTATATACCATTGAAACAAAGAAATCTTGATACGAGGGTGAATCCCCGTAGCGTAGTGAGTAACGTGCTCAACTGTGACATCATAGTAACCGAATTTAAACACTAGTCGTACAATTACATTCATTTTCGGACTAATACTCTTGGGAAAGGTATAAATCCACAAACCCCCCAGTTATAAGTTAAATAGTACTACCCCTGTTCTATGATAGATTTGGAATTGTAAAACAACGAAGGTTTATATGCAATTAAACAAAGAAACCTTCCCACGAGGGGTATTCCCCGTGGCGTAGTGGCTAACGTAATTCTCAGTGATATTGTAGTAAGCAAGTTGAAACTTCAATCGAGCAATGACGTTCACTTTCCCACTAATACGCTTGGGAAATTTTACCCCCTTCTATGGGTTAAATACTACCACTACTGTTTTTCTACAAGGATGGGTTTTGCATTAGGTAACCCACGCAGGTTGGCATGCCATTAAACAAAGAAACCAAACAAAACCTAAAAAATATATTGGCTCGAAAAATCAGGGATCGAGACCAGCATGTTTTGCGACGGCCAGAAGAATTTGATGAAGAGATGAAGATGCATCGCATCAGAGATGGGGACCAGCATCATTTACTCTGCATTCACGAATAAATGCAGGAATGGAAAGACGTTTAAAATTACATAGAGAAAGAGGCCATGGAATAACTGAAAGAAAACTGTGGGACCGTGCAACGTTCTCCTACAGTGCAAGCGCAGTGGTGCCAATGTTACTATAGGGTTAATGAAAATGAAAATGAAAATGACCTCCTCTTACCCCGAGACAAAGAAATGACCAAGCGAGCCCCAAGGGCTATACTGTTTGAATTGAAAAGTAAAACATTTGCAAAAGCTTGAGAACCCGCCAGGGTGAGGTTAGTGTTTCAGGATGACACACATGAGGGCAGACACTTTAGGAAATTGATTAATAGATGCAATCCGGCCTTTCAGATAAAATAATCAGGGGCGGACACAGACCCAACAGATGCATTACACCTTTTCATATATAGTACCGGGTGGGAGAATTTCGTGTACAGATAGATGAGTCACTTCCTTTGCACCGTTCTTCATGGATCAATTAGAAGAGAAGATAAGGTGGAGGTGCTTCATTAATTGATGAGAACTCAACTTAAACATAGTAATAAGATTTCAAGAGGTGATACATGAATATAACCTTTATGTAACTGTTTCGGAATAGACACTTGAACACATGAATGTGCAGGAACACAAAGACAGTAATTAGAATAACCCTGTCGCTAAGGTGGGACAATCACCATTGTTCATGAGAAACACAGCAAAGAGGATTTAATTCTTAAGACTAATTCCCGGCTTTGATAAGAATGGATACTAATGAAAGCTCTTGATAAACAAATACACAATAAATGTAAATATGAATGAACAATAAACGCGATTCCCTAACATTCAGGCATGTTATAACCCTAAGCTGGTTGACATGTCATTAAAATCAGTGAGTGAATCAATCAATATTTACCGTGACTACACTGCTTTGCAAAAAATATTTTACCTCCTGGAAGTGTTCAGATAGGTACTGCTGCTAAAACCTGTCCCAAACGATTGGAGGAATTTTGTAACTTGGCTTAAAGTTTAAAAATAAATCAACGGCTATGGGTAAATATTTGGACATACCAAGCACCTTAAAATTGAGATGTCGACCGGTCTAGGAGAAGGAAAACTCTAATACCAATGGGAAAGGTATACATCAAACTATCTTCCCTCCAGTTATTCTTGTTTGACATAGCGCATGTCCTTTTATTAAAAAAATGACCATCCAAGACCAACGTTCAATACAATCTACACGCTTTTTGTCCAAGAAGTGGGGGGTGTTAAATAATTTTACCGTTTATTTTCGATAAGAAAAGCTAAATGGAAATATAATAAGAATCAATAGTATATGTTATAGGTGATATACCCTATAGACTAATGGAATGCGCCGACGGTTACTATAAGTAAAAGGGACAATTATGGCTTTTAGAGTAAGCCAATGCGAGTCAGCCTATAACTCGATTGTCGGACGTATTTCCCACTTCTCTGTACTGTAATTGTCTACTCTTTTGTTAATACATTTTCCTACATTTGTTACCCGTCGTTTTGTTCTTATTTAACCCCTTAAAAACCCCACAACAGTATATGAAAAGGATTAGAAAATAATTACAAAATAAAACAATACAATCAAAAGCAAATAAAAACAAATGACAGAAATACAAACAAGAATAATAGAAATAAACAACAATACATAAATAGTAAAAGATAATATAGCAAGTATATAGAAAATGAATTTTTATTAATCTTTATATATGAATAAGTAAAGTAAAGTCGTCGGGGCGGCCTAATGTCGGTATCAGCCATGCAGCGAGAGAGTCTATCCCCTTTTCACTAGCGCTAGACCAAGGAGATTATTTTAGCATCTGAGGTGGAGCGCCACACCTACCATCAGCTCCTTACTTTACCGCACAGATCCCTGTGCTACTCATAACGCTGAGTTGGCGAGGGCGGATATCGTACTAGGAACCTTGTGATAAATGTTAACTTTTTAAATACCGGGCAACACCAGGGATCTCTGCTAGTTCTGTCTAAATTATCACTATAAAGAATAGTTACATGAAGCTAAAAATGTTTGCAAATGATGATTACCAGTAGTAACCTGAAACCATATGATTACGAGAAGAAAACACTGATTTTGGTATTGAATAATCCAACAAGATGTTACATAGTCTATGCATAGATTATTGTTAACCCCCTGTATTTCTGAAGGGATGGCCCCTTTTCATTTTACGGGCGGGACTTTCCATGGAATATTACAGAAAGCCCGCGAAATACGTGAAGTCACGTGGAACCTGGTTGGCTCTCAGTTTCGGCTTGGACGTCAGGCAGATAAGGCCTTAGCTGGAGCTCACTGCACACGCGCGTTGTGTTAGAGAAATATGTTTAGTTTGGTAAATAAAGGTTTAAATAAATAATATGGTTTTGTGGTTGGTGAATGTCTTGGTAACAAGACTGATCCAGAAGAAATGAATCAAGGACGACCAACCAGCAAGACGAAGTCCAGACGCTAGAAGAAGAACGTAAGATACCAAAGATGAGCAGAAGAATAATAGAAGTAAAGAAAGGGTATACAACAAAGAGTTGACGTGCCGTAAGACAAACAAACCAACAAACCAGCGTGCTAATAATTTCTGAGGATAGGCAGGCAGAGAGAGAGAGAGAGAGAACATGTCTGACCCAGGGATTTTGGGAAGAATTTAAAGCTACCGACAAATTTATGACACCGATTTCATTATTTGAACTTATCCTGACATTGTAAAGTATAGCTGATTCGCAAGCATTTATAAAGACGAAACAAAATTATATTTTGAATATTACAGGCTTTAAAAATTAATTTTACAGAAACAACAATAAAACAACAATATTTAAAACTTTAAATACACAACTCTTACTATAACATTTTTTATCCCCCATAGACACCCGGCATTCTTCTCTTCTCTTACTATAAAAAAATTCATTTGACGCATATGAATATAAATACGAAATGTTAACTTTTTAAATACCGGGCAACACCAGGGTACTCTGCTAGTTCTGTCTAAATTATCACTTAAAGAATAGTTACATGAAGCTATAAATGTTTGCAAATGATGATTACCAGTAGTAACCTGAAACCATATGATTACGAGAAGAAAACATTGATTTTGGTATTGAATAATCCAATAAGAGTTGACGTGCCGTAAGACAAACAAACCAACAAACCAGCGTGCTAATAATTTCTGACTTATAATCTATATTTAACAAAAGACAATGAAATTGAATAAGATAGAACCTTAATAATGAATTTTGAAAGAGTATAAAGTAAAAAGTAAATCGTCAAGGGCAGGGCTGGGTTTATTGCCCAGTGCCTGAAGCGCCCTCCTTGAGGGGGAATGCCGACAGGATCGACGCAATTTTTCTACCTACCACCCACGAGTCTCGGCTTGTGGGTGGTCCCACGTAAAAAGGCCTTGTGCCGTATCGTGTACAAGTGGGGTACATGTAAATACCAGGCATTTCCAACCCGTCCTTCGGGGCGGGGGTCCGATGTGCTTCGGCCACTGGACCTGTGTGTTAAATTAATAGCGTCGAACCCAGGTGGCTATCCCCCCAGCGGGGCTGGGTTTATTGCCCAGCGCCTCAGGCACCCCTTTGAGGGGGAGTGCCGAAGGGATCGACGCAATTAAGATGATATCAGTCAGACAACGAGGGAGTTTATCCCTTTTCACTACCGCTAGACCATGGAGATTATTTTTTAGCGTCTGAGGTAGAGCGCCACACCTACAATCAGTTCCTCACTTTACCGCACTGTGCAACTCATATGCTAACTTGGCGAGGGCCGGTATCGAACCAGAAATCTTGTGATCCGAAGGCGGACACTCTACCGACTGGGCTAAACCGGTACTAGTTTATGAGCCAAAGTGTCCATAATTTTTTTTTCTCTTTTTCTTTTCAATCATATAAAATAATGAAAATGAATAAGATGGAAGCTGAATAATGAATTTTGGAATGGTATATATATATATATATATATATAGTATGTGTGTTGTTAGTTTATGAGCCAATGTGTCCATAAAAATGTTTCCTTTTTATTATTGTGAATTATATAGAAGACAAACGACCAATATGGGAGCCGGGTCTCTGTTGGTTACCTTGATTAGATTTTGGTCAGTCGTATTGTCGAGTGTTCAGCCGTGTCTGATGGTGATTGAACGTTTGACGGGGTCCATCAGATTTGGGAAAGACGTAGGATATGCGTCCAGGTTTTTAGTGACACTCCATTTAACTGTAATAAAGCTCGGTTGGTAGACTCTTGGGGTTTTGATGATTGTTGTCGGGTTATTGCAGGCAGGTAGGTAAGTGACAACAGGGATTGAGAGGCTGCTCATAATCATGGTGCAGTGAACTGAGTCGAAAGGGGAAATAGAGGAAATAGAGAGAGAGAGGAAGTGAGTTCGTGTGTGTGTGGGGGGGGAGAGAAAGTGGATGTATGGGAGAGAGTGATAGAGAGAAAGAACAAGTATGTATGCGTGAGAGAGGGAGAGAAAATATATGTGTGTGCGTTTGTGAGAGAAAGAGAAAAAGGGTGCGTGAATGTGAGAGGGAGGGAGAGAAAGTGAGTGAGAATGTGTGTGAAAGAGAGAGGGGGGGAGAGAACGATAAAAAGTGTGTGTGTATGAAACAAAGAGATAAAAAGTGTATGTGTGAGAGAGAGAGAGAGAGAGAGAAAAAAAAAGGGTGCGTGAATGTGAGAGGGAGAAAGTGAATGAGAATGTGTGTGTGTGTGTGTGTGTGTGAGAGAGAGAGATCTGAAAACTCAAAAAACTCGTAATTTGGGACTCTCGTAAAAAAAGATATTAATACCTACATAAATATATATACACCAGAAAAATGTAAATAAATCCAATGGTAAGTAAGCATATGACAAAACCAAAAAAAAAAAACAAGGTGTTCAAATGGATGATATTTTATGGTAGATACCGACGTTATCATGTTTCGGTTTGTTTAGCAAACCATTTTCAGAGCATCGCTGGTAGTCACTTATTAAAAAAAAACAAAAAATTAAAAACAATGGTTAGTAGTTTTTTTAGTATGATGTAGCTTCTGATTATTATTCAGATATGAAAAAGAAATGAAACTTTATCTATGCGTAGCCATTAACGTTCCATTTCAAACTGTATGACGTAATTTGTTCAAAATTATCTTTAAAAAGTTTGTTCGTAGCATTACCTTACTGGTCGGTATATTTTTGTAAAGTTCGAAATGTATTTTAATTTTAGAATAACGTAAGACTCCTACAATCAAATATCATCCATCTGATGATCTTGTTTTTTCATTGTTTTTACACACACACACACACACACACACACATATATATATATATATATATATATATATATTATTCATTCAATGAATTTCTTTTTGTTGAAATTATAAACCTCTCAATTGAATAGTCAAATTCTATTAGTATTATCTGCGTTATTCGGACTATTGTCCCCATCTTCATTGTTATTTGTACAGCGTTTCGGTCGATATGTCATCCGGCCTTCTTCAGGTATTTCTTGTCGGACTCGGGAACCTTCTTTTCGAACTCGGGAACTTTCTTGTCGTAATCGGGAGCCATCATGGAACTTTGAACCTAACCCTTTATTTATTCCACGGAGGTATCCTCTTCTCATTCCGCTAACCATAGCTGGGGTAGGAGTTGAGTTAATTATTTTTCTAACCGAGGGCATATCGGCCGAAACGTACAAATAACAATGAAGATGGGGACAATGGTCCGAATAACGCAGATAATACTAATCTTCAAGCCTCATCTCAAACATTCAGTCAAATTCTATTGTTTTAATTTATTCCATCCCTTTGTCACTTGACATTTTCAATTTACTTGGGTTATTTATATCGGAAAAATAATGTACAAATTAAATTCTTCTTTTGTGGCATATCGAGTCTTTATTGTTTCACACAGCTGCAATCCTACCGTAATTCACTGGCAGGGGCTCTTCCACATGTCACTTGTTTGATTACAATAATAAGGGGACTTTTTCTCTGAATTTTTTATATGAGGCTTGATAATTAGTATTGGATTATTCGGACTATTAGTATAGATAACTATAAAGATTAGTACAATAGTCCGAATAATCCAAATAATACTAATAGGACTTTATTTGAATAGAATGAGTTCTGAAGTAAATAAATAGTGATTTTTGAAATATAACATCATACAGATAAAATATAGCAATACAATTTGGAGATGGGAATTTGTTTAGCAAAGAGTTCGAAAATATTTTAAAAACTTTTAACTTATATATATATATATATATATATATATGGGAGTAAATATGGAAAATAAATCCGACAATATTAAGAAAATTGAATAAACAGTGTTTCGAAAATAGGATGAATTTATTTATCGATGTTTAAACATTTTGGTTTCTTTAAACCTTCATAAGGATGTATCTTGGGGTGAAGAAATTGATGGATGTATTTTCATCTCCTATCATCTATAATACATCCATCGATTTCTTCACCCCAAGATTCATCTGATGAAGGTTTAAAGAAACCGAAATGTTTAAACATCGATAAATAAATTCATCCTATTTTCGGAACACTTTTTTTTCCAATTTTCTTATATATATATATATATATAATGTATTGTGTGTGTGTGTACCAACGCCTCTGCTCGAGCAGGATGCGACGAAAGGTCAATATTTTAAGCGGGGTTTAACAGGTTTGAATTCAGAGTTTTCCTACTCCTAGACTGGATCTATAAGTTTAAAGAGACAAATCTGCTCTACTATTTACTCACAGAGGGAGAGTAGTTGTATTCATACCTTTCCCAAGGGTATCAGCACCATGTGAAATACAAATATCCTTATCTATGATTTGAACTCGTCTCGCAGTGTTCATTTCCAATGACAGTAACCATTACACTAGATGCTTCAACGAAACTTTAGATATAACTACAAAAATAATCTGATGTACACCATTAATTTCTCTCATGCATCTGCTTGCTCTAGTACATACGCGTTCGTACACATGCACACAAGTCAGCGTACACGTTTAAAAGTGCAAGACTTGACGTGTGTAGATAATTATCGAATAACAACTTAAATCAATTGGCATTAACGTCACACATGCAAAGTACGCATGCGTTGCAGGAAATGAGGTCTCTATGGACAAATTTCACCCTCGTCTGCATTGTCATGATGAGGTCTGTCGAATGAATGATTTTGGCATCCGATGTTGGGTGCGTCAAATTACTAAGCAATTTATTTTTCCAGACCCCATGAAAAAATATTTACATTGAAGGTGCCAAGAAATATGTGGGTTGGGATTATCATGTTTTCGGCTTCGAAGGACACAGCGTGACATCATCTATGCTCTTCTTTTTTTTTCATCAGAATGAGTCGCGTTTTTTTTCTCTCCCAACATTACTTACTCTCCTTTCTCCTTTATTTTGTTTGTTTCAGTATTACTCTCCTTCCTAATAAGCAAGGTTACCGCAAATATCAACAAAAATACTTAACTAGAGACCGTTTTTTTTAATCTAAAATTAAATCCAACCAGTTTCTGTTTTTTTCCATTTTCCAACAATCGATTGGCTGGTTGGCTGGCTGGTTGGTTGGTTGGTATTTATCAAACCCGTCCACCATACAACACAACGTCAATTTCAAAGCGGAGTAAAGCTGCTTTAAATTCAGAGTTTCCTTTTCCTATGTGAGTTGCTATCTAAAACATCTATAAAGGTCAGGTTTCAAGAATGAAAAAAAAAAATCGACATTTTTTCAAATATTAAAAAAAATTGGTTGGTTGATTGGATGGATTTTATGGTATGTCAATCCTTGTTGGGTTATTTTATGCCAAAGATATTCTGTTTTATTAATTCTTGTTGGGTATGCAATTTTTTTCAAACTCACTTTTTTAAAACTCATTTTTAAAATACTTTTAGAAAATATATTTAACCTATAGATGAGACCCTAACAGGTACTACCACTCCGAGTCAGGGTGGACCTGTCCGTAATGGCGATAAAGGGAAGCTTCCCAATCCCCAGAGTTCCAGAACTGGAATTTCACTACTAGATGCAGTTTAATGTCATATCCAGAACACTAAGATCCCCAGCCACCGTCTGCTAGCACATATATAATGAAAATGTTTAGGTTTTACCAAAAGGGAAATAAGGCTGTGACAATCACATAGGTCCTTTGGTGGTTAGTTGGTATTTATCAAACCCCTCCATCACGCGACACAACGTCAAATTTAAATCAGAGTAAACCTGCTTTAAATTCTTCAGAATTTCCTTTTTCTATGTGAGTCGTGTGATGCTATACAAAGAATATCTAAACAAGCCAGGTTTCAAAAGTTAAAAAAAATTGATTTCTTTTCAAATATTTAAAAAAAAAGATTGGTTGGTTGGTTGGTTGGTTGGTTTTAGCAACATATCAACCCTTGGGTTTGTTGAAATTTTTCTATTATTATTTACTAAGCTTAGCTTAGATATGGCACAAGGCCAGAAGCATGGGGCACCCAATGAAAATCGAACTCACTAACAATGGTTTGTGAAGCGAGCTTGCTAACCATTACACCACGCGAGGTGCCCAGTTTTTTCTATTATAGTTATTTACTAAGCTTAGCTCAGATATAGCACAAGGCCAGAAGTATGGGGCTCCCAATGAGAATCGAACTCACTAACAATGGGTTGCGAAGCGAGCTTGCTAACCATTACACCACGTGAGGTGCCCAGATTTTTCTATCATAAGGTGTGTGCTGGATGACCACTTCTACTTATAGACTCGGCGATAATCATGTGACCAACTTCTTGGCCAATCACTGGCAGTACTCTGCAGCTAATATTGTTATTTATATCGGCTGTTCTGATCTTAGCTACTCACAACTGCTTTGAACCTTCGTGGACGACGGAACATAGGATTATATCACTGGACCTTTGACACTACATAGGATTCCATAACGCAGGACTTATTCACTTACCAAAGGATTCTATAACTCAGGACTTACTTGCTTTAAGTCCTTTTCAACTAGCCAAAGACGGGGGTCAAAAACTTAACAGGGTTATTTTATGCCGAAAACGTTTTATTTATTCTTGTTGGGTATTCATCTTTTTTTCAAACCCATTTTTTTTCAAACGCTTTTTTTTCAACCCAGTTTTCAAAAACATTTTTAATACTCATTTTTTAATCTATTAATAATGGAGATTCGCTTCCGGTTTTTGTCTGTAACAAAAACTACGTCACTGCTTACGTCACAGTACCTAAAATCGTCATAAATAGAATACACTCAAAATTTGAGCATGCAATGTTAGACAGTCCTCATTGGTTTTTTAAACAAATTTTAATAAATACATACCTGGTATTATCTATCTATATATAGTTTTTTTAAATTTTTTAATATATATTTAAAGTTATCAGAATTGAGTTTCCATTTAACATTTTTTAATTTTTTACTCCTTTAATAAATTTATTTTATTTTTTACTCCTTTAATAAATTTGATGATTTTACTTTACTTATGATACAAACTCTCTGGTATTAAATTTTCAACTCCAATCCCTTCAAGCAATATTTATTTTACGTCGCCCAGAGGGCGTTTTTCTATTTTGCTTGTCTATTTAACAAAAAGATGAGAGGTGAACCAGGCAATAAAAGGTTACTCCACATTCCTCAGAGTACAGTAATTGGAACTTCAGCACCAGATGCATATGATAAAAAGCAATAGGCGGTGCCATAAGAGAAATAGGGTTTGGACAATCCTATAGGTGCTAGAGCTTGACGTGACCAGCCGATTGATCGGAGGTGGCTTCTTCGACCACCTGTCTAGCCTAAGTAAGAGTCGAAGTGAAGTGTTGCTAGTCATGGACTGCTCAGCCAGCAGAAGCCCGTTGTTGAGCATCACAGGTCACCACCGACGACCAACAGGTGATCCTGGATGGGTGGGTGGTTATATCTCTGAAGAGGTGCTCGAGGAGTATTCAATAGCCTCAGCCGACAGGCTATTAAAAAAAAAGAATCATTATTCAAAATAACTAAATAACAATAAAGGTGTTTTATAATTTGCTAAAATTGGGTTCGAAATAACCGATCATACAGGTAAAAAAAAAAAAAGAAAATTTGGTACAACCCTGGGGAGAAATAAAAAAAAGTTAATGACATGCTCATATCCTTTATGTAAAAATGTGGTTAGAAAATATGGACATGAGAAAATCATTATCGATGATTGGGTGCCTAAAAATTTATTTCGGCTACCTTCGCCTCTTCAAGACTGATTTAATAATAGCCAACATGAATATTTAGTTAAAAAAGATATTTAAATAAAAATCGTTCAGAAGAGTAAATCATGGTTGAATTTTAGAATTAATATCTAATTCTTGCCTTTATGAAATCAAAATTTAAGAGGCAAACATAGCCGAAATAAATCTATTTCTGATAAATTAAATTTTTCATATGCTTATGTTAATAATTTATTATGCCAATGAAGCATATTTATAAAAATAAACATTAAAGCTATCACGACACATATTCATTACATTCTTTCTTTTCATATAATAATAGCTATTTTTCTTATTCATAAAACGTAATAAAAATTAGGGGAACGGATCGATGGCATTTCAGTTTATTTCAATGAGGAAAATTGACTTATATATATATATATATATAATATTATATATATATATATATATATGATGGATGGATGGGTTTAGAATCCGACAATATGAGGATGGAAAAGTGAGCAAGAAATGAAAAACTCAAAACAAATCAAGGGTTGTGATTTGTGTATTACGCGGACATCTTCAGTCAAATGATTTTTTAAAGCAAAGTTATGTGATTTGGTGAGTGGTGTGAGGGTAGTTTGTGTGAGTGATGTTGCATAGTAGGTCAGAGGGGGTGAGTATGTTGTTATAGTGAGGAGGAGGGAGATTTGAGTGATGTGAGGTCGTTGTTTAGGTATGCGGAGGAGTGTTTTGTTTGTATGTGTGTGTGTATGACACAATGTCAATTTCTAAAGCGGAGGTTTGAAAATAGTTTTCCTTCTAGACTTGTTACCTAGTCAAGGTTAAAGCCCAGCCTGCCCTATTATTTATCAATAGCTGAAGGGAGAGTGGTTGGATGCATAGCCTTACCACTGGCATTAGCGCATGTGAAATGTATATAGCATCGTCCAGGATTGGAAGTCGGTTCCTTGTGTCCATTTCCTACGACTATAATCTTTACATCACCCGCCTCTATGAAATGATTTAATATACCAGGAAATTGAGATACGAGCGGAACGAATTAAACTCGTAAATCAAGGTATTACTGTATATTAGATTTCACATATTAATTTTCTAGTTTCTTTTAAAAGGAATAAAAAAAAGATTACACATAAAATATAGGGGTCTCGCTCCTTTTGGTTAGGCCGATAACTTTTCAGAAGCCCTATCTTATATATCAACCAAACAGAGTGACAGTTTCCGACACATGCGCAGATAGGTGCGCATAGAAACGTAAATGAATTTAAAGGAACGTAGTCAGTCTTGGCACGTGGATCCGACCAACTCTATTACGCGCTTCCAGATTTTTCAGCAAACGAATTAGCCCAGCCCAACACCCCCTCCCACACCCCCTTGCCCCACAACACTTCACCGTGACGAGACGACAAATTTCACTCAGTTCTACATCACCTAATCCTTCATCCTCAGTCAAATCTTACACCAGTCTCTTTTCTTGTTACCGCTAACTCACTTCCTTCCTTCCTTCATTCTTTCCTTCCTTCCTTTACCTGGCTGATTACATTAGTGCAAGGGGTTGGTGGGGGAGAGGTGATGCAAGCACAATAGATTTTGATTCGCCAACCGTTTCATCTTGGGGTGGGGTGAGGAGGATGAGGCGAAGGTAAAGATAAGATGAATAATGGCCAGCGCATCCCTTGTCCATCACCAGCGGTTCGCGTTCGTGTGGGAGGATGGAGTTATTCTGCCGGGGTTGGGGCGTGAGGTGTAGAGTAGTTGCCACCAGCAGGTCGCGATCCTTTATTTCCGGCCGACCACGCTCCGGAAGTGAGCGTTGATTGGGCGCGAAGATAACAACTACAGCTGATCAACACCCAACCCCTTCTCCTCCGCCATCAATCCACTATTGTCGCGCACTTACTTTCTTCTATTGTCTGTATTTGGTTTCTTTTTCTTTTTCTTTTTCTTCTTTTTCTTTCTTCTCAGTTGTCACTTCTTTTTTTTTCTGACTTTTTTCCTTTGTTTTTCTTTTGCTAATCTACTATTTGTCATTATCTACTGTTTTGTTACGATCGTTATTATTGTTGTTTTTTTTGTTAGTTTTTTCCCCCTACTCCTCCATTTCTTCTTCTTCTTCTTCTTCTTCTTCTTCTTCTTCTTCTTCTTCTTCTTCTTCTAATTGCTCCATACTAATTCTTGTTAGCAGTCTTCGTTCTCTTTCCACCTCTTCTTTTACCTCCTTACCTTTTCTTCTTCTTCCTTCTACTACTACTACTTATTATCATTATTATTATCCTTCCTTCTTCCTTTTTCCTCTTCTTCTTCTTCTTCTTTCTACTACTACTACTACTACAACTAATTATCATTATTATTATTAGAATTATTATCCTTCCTCTTTTTCTTTTTTCATCGTTTTTCTTTGTCCTCTTCTTCTTTGTCTTCTTTTACTTCTCATTGCTCCCTACTACCTCTTATTAAACTTCTTTCTTCTTGAACCTTCTCTTTCATTCTTCCTCTTCATACTCTTCTTCTTCGTCCTCTTCTTTTTTCTCCTCTTCTTTCTTCCTTTCCTCCTCTTCCTCTTCTTCTCCTTCCTCTTCTTCTTCTTCTTCTTCTTCTCTTCTCTTCTCATTATTATTCCCGCGCAAACAGCATTACGAGCTTTCTTCTTATTTTCTCTCCCCCTCCTCTTCTTTTTCTTTTTTCTTTTGCTCTTCTCTCGTCTTTTCCCCCAGATCTTCTTCTGTCGAATCTTTCTTATTCTTATAATTTCTGCAGTAGTGTGAGAGCCCCACGTTGCCGTGACCCCACATCCAATCACCGGTCCGGAAATGAACAAACAACTTCCAAGCGATCCGTGAGGAATCTTGTTATGTAAACAGACACGCACTCACCCTTCCCCCTCCCCCTATCACAACCGGGGACACCACGATACTGCGATGGCCGCGCCGGCTAGTTTTCGATGAGAGGGTCAGCCAGCCTCATGACGTTGATGCAACGGCCGGTATGGGCGAATTCTGCGCAGTCAAGTGTCGCCATCGGTAGCATAAGGTTTCTCGGCCCCTATCTTTCCTCTCTTGTTCCTTTCACCCCATCCCGTAGGCCTGGTATGGCGAGGGAGTCTTCTAATGAAATTATGGTGACCGCACCGTAGTTAGAGGCAAGGGAGGTGTTCGAGAATAGGAGAAGATTGAAAAAAAAAAAAAAAAAGAAAAAGAAAGAAAAGAAAAGAAAGGAAAGTTGTTATTGGCTTCATGTAAAAGGAGATACCGGAAATTATGATTCCGCTCACTATAATAGGGTCCCTGGTGCATTCTGGGCACTTTTACGTCAAGATCATATCAACCTGATTGAAAGGGGAGAAGTGTAGAGCAATTGAGATGGGTGCACGGTGAACGTGCGGTACCGTCATATCAGCCAATCACAACATGTTGTTTATTTCTTTGCTTTTCTTTTTTTTTGTAAACTTTTTATGTGCAAATTATTTATTTATTTTGTTTCTTCCGGGGGTGTTTTTCTTTTTATACATCTACACTAGTTAAATTCTTTTTGCATCTTTGTTTTCCCATTGAACTTTGAAACCAAAGAATTCAGTTCTGTAAGTAGCCGGAAACTGTACTATTTTGTTATCCCCGTCGCTTAGGTAGATACACACACAGACACGACACAGACACACACACACACACACACATATACATATATATATATATATATATATATATATGTATATGTGTGTGATATATATATATATATATATATATATATATATATATAAGAGAGTTTCATAATTTTCTTGAAGCAGTGTGTATGTATTGGTTAGGAGGTTGATTTAGAAGGCTATCACTATTCAGTTTGGAATAAATAAAAATAAATAATAATACGGTAACAATGGTGTTGTGTGTTGACCTGTATTTTTTATTATTTCTTAATAAAAAATACAGGTCAACACACAACACCATTGTACCGTATTATTATTTTTATTTATTTATTCCAAATTGCATTGTGATAGCCTTCTAAATCAACCTCCTAAACAATATATATATATATATATATATAATAAGATAAATATATAAAGGTTTTACATATCTATTTATGTGACAAAGAAACATTCACGACCATATTGGTTTCATGCGATGCAATCATCAGGTGAAGATGTTTCAAATGTTTATATTTGAAACATCTTCACCTGATGATTGCATCGCATGAAACCAATATGGTCGCGAATGTTCCTTTGTCACCTAATAAATAGATATGTAAAACCTTTATATATTTATCTTATTATATTATATAACAGCTCTATTTTATATTGAGCACTCTACCAATAATACTGCCTTTTGTACGCCATTCCAGCAAAAACTGAAACTGTGACCATCTCACACTATATATATATATATATATATATATATATAAATTAATAAGTCATCCACAGACACGTGTTTCGGCGTTTCACGCCTCTTCAGTGTGGCTAGACACAGCTATCTATGGCTAGGGTCGAATTCAGACTGATCATTTTTGCAGCCCGATATCTTATCCCCTCGTCCACTGACAGCTGTAGCGGTGACTGGTGTTTTTAAACTATTAAGTACATAGGTTTGCTTATGTATTTTACGGTCACAGAGAGATCAAATTTCCGGGGAAACGATCATTGCTTATATGCTTAGTAGTGAGAGTTAATTTAAATTACCAATTAGAGAGCTCTACCAAATTTATGGGAGCATATATTAATAAGTCATCCACAGACACATGTTTCGGCGTCTCACGCCTCTTCAGTGTGACTAGACACAGCTATCAATGGCTAGGGTCGAACTCAGGCTGACCGTATGGTAGCCCGATATCTTATCCCCTCGTCCACTGACAGCCGTAGCGGAGACTGGTGTTTTTTAAAAACTATTAAACATGTCATCCACAGACATGTGTTTCGACTTATCAAGTCTCTTCAGTCTGGCTAGACATTTTGTGAGCTACCTGTAGTCGGAATATAACTCCAATCAATTCAGCATCAGGCGGACAGCTTAACCGCTTGGCTATCGTCACCCACAGAATGCGAAGGAGATTTTAACTGTTTTAATACAAACATCTGTATGTATGTAAAGGCTGCCATAGAGTGCTCCATCCCTTTTATAAGAGAGCATTGCGTTTATATATATATATAAATATATATATATTGATATAATGGTACACAGTAATAACCTACTCAGGTTTCACCATAAAGATCTTCAGGGTTAAATCCACTGAATTAATGAAGATATTGATTAATTCAGTGGATTTAACCCCGACGATCCTTATGGTGAAACTCGAGTAGGTTATTACTGTGTACCATTATATTATTAAATGTGCTCTACTGACGTATTGAGCGCTTTATATTTGTTATATCGCTGTCTTTTCATTGTGAAAGTTGCATCAACTAACCATTGTGACCAATTTCACCGGTAAGTCACCTTTTTCATATATATATATATATATATGTGTGTGTGTGTGTGTGTGTGTGTGTGTGAGAGAGATGAGAGGTATCCAAAACCTGGTAGTAAAGGATGATTTTATATGTGATTTCTAAGATACACTGTATTATTATTGTATGATCCAGTATGTATAAATACAGTGAATCTTTAAATCACTAAAGAGAGCTCAATGTATAATAAACTGTTTAGATTATATACAGAGCAATATTTATCTTTGAAAGGAAGGAAAAACTCAACACCGTAATAGTCTTACAATGTAAAAAAATTTTGTTTAATTATTTAAAAAAAACCTTTTTTAATTTTTTAATTTTTTGAGAAGTAAAAATTTTTTTTCAGTTATGCAATTCAAATAACCTGATCTTCCATCTGATGAGACTGGATTTTGGGGAGCTATATAAAATCAACTTAGATTTATATAGGCCCCAATTTTGGTCGAAATAAATTTATTATGGAATTACGGTGTTGAGTTTTTCCTTCCTTTCTAATATATATATATATATATATATATATATATATATATATATGAACAGGCTAAAATTGATAGATAAATTTAATTTCTGTAAGTACTTAGAGACTGACTTTTGTTATCATCGTCACTTAGATATATAGATACATATTAACAGACCGAGATAGATAGAATTGGTTGTTGTTTTGGTTGTTTTGTTTTATGGCATATCAACCCTTTTCTGGTCATTTAAAGCCGAACCAAGTCAATTTGATATCATGTTCCTTACAGTACCTGCTGTTGCTTAAATGATCACCCATCAGATAAATTGATTGATTATTAAAGCCTTGTATTGATAGATAGATATATAGCCATAGACTCGAATAGTTAGATATTAACAGTCTTGCATAGTCAGATAATGAACACACGTGCATAGATATATAGATAATTAGGTACAGACGTTAATTGATTGATAGATATACAGATAGACGAATATATGTGAAAAAAAAAATTAATAGATTCGCATAGACATGATAAGATGGATAGAAAGAGATAGTAACAGACTTGCATTGATAGGTAGATAAATAAATAGATAATGTAAAGACATTCATAGATATATAGATAAATATGTATGGACAGGACTAGATGGATAGATAGATAAACATACATTAATAGACTTGCATAAACAGATAGATACTAACAGACTTGCATTGATAGATATCAATAGATTTATATAGGCATGAATAGATAGATCTGCATAGTAAGATAATGAACATACTTGCATGGATAGATTGATTGATAAATAGATAGAAACTGAACAAACTTGCATAGATAAATAGATAGATAGATAGATATGGACAGACTAAGATAGGTAGATAGATAGATAGATAGACATGGACAGACAAAGATAGATAGATAGATAGACATGGACAGACAAAGATAGGTAGTTAGATAGATAGATAGACATGGACAGACAAAGATAGGTAGTTAGATAGACAGACATGGACAGACAAAGATAGGTAAATAGATAGATAGATAGACATGGACAGACAAAGATAGGTAGATAGATATATAGATTGATAGATAGATATGGACAAAGATAGGTAGATAGATATGGACAGACAAAGATAGGTAGATAGATAGATATGGACAGACAAAGATAGGTAGATAGATAGATATGGACAAAGATAGATAGATAGATATGGACAGACAAAGATAGGTAGATAGATAGATAGATAGATATGGACAAACAAAGATGGTAGATAGATAGATAGATATGGACAGACAAAGATGGGTAGATAGATAGATAGATTTGGACAAAGATAGGTAGATAGATAGATAGATATGGACAAAGATAGGTAGATAGATAGATAGATATGGACAGACTAAGATAGGTAGATAGGTAGACAGGTATGGACGGACAAAGATAGGTAGATAGATATGGACAAAGATAGATCGATAGATAGATAGATATGGACAAAGATAGATAGATAGATATGGACAAAGATAGATAGATAGATATGGACAAAGATAGATAGATAGATATGGACAGACAAAGATAGATAGATAGAAAGATATGGACAGACAAAGATGGGTAGATAGATAGATAGATTTGGATAAAGATAGGTAGATAGATAGATATGGACAGACTAAGATAGGTAGATAGGTAGACAGGTATGGACGGACAAAGATAGGTAGATAGATATGGACAAAGATAGGTCGATAGATAGATAGATAGATATGGACAAAGATAGGTCGATAGATAGATAGATAGATAGATATGGACAAAGATAGGTCGATAGATAGATAGATATGGACAAAGATAGATAGATAGATAGATAGATAGATAGATATGGACAAAGATAGGTCTATAGATAGATAGATATGGACAAAGATAGGTAGATAGATAGATAGATATGGACAAAGATAGGTAGATAGATAGATAGATAGATAGATAGATATGGACAAAGATAGGTCTATAGATAGATAGATAGATAGATATGGACAAAGATAGGTCGATAGATAGATAGATAGATAGAGATATGGACAAAGATAGGTCGATAGATAGATAGATAGGACATAGATAGATAGATAGATATGATAGATAGATAGATAGATAGATAGACTATAGATAGATAGAGATAGATATGGACAAAGATAGGTCGATAGATAGATAGATAGATAGATATGGACAGAAAAGATAGGTATAGATAGATAGATATGGACAAAGATAGGTAGATAGATAGATAGATATGACAAAGATAGGTAGATAGATAGATAGATAGATAGATAGATATGGACAAAGATAGGTCTATATAGATAGATAGATATGGACAAAGATAGGTCGATAGATAGATAGATAGATAGATATGGACAATAGGTCGATAGATAGATAGATATGATAATAGATAGATAGATATGGACAAAGATAGGTCTATATAGATAGATATGGACAAATAGGTAGATAGATAGATAGATAGGATAGATAGATAGATAGATATGGACAAAGATAGGTCGATAGATAGATAGATAGATAGATATGGACAAAGATAGGTGATAGATAGATAGATAGATAATAGATAGATAGGATAGATAGATAGATAGATAGATAGATAGGACAAGATAGGTCTATAGATAATAGGACAAAGATAGGTAGATAGATAGATAGATATGGACAAAGATAGATAGATATGGATAAGATAGGTAGATTGGTAGTAGACAGACAGATAGGTACAGACAAAGATAGGTAGATTGGTAGATATGGACAGACAAAGATAGGTAGATTGTAGATATGGACAGACAAAGATAGGTAGATTGGTAGATATGGACAGACAAAGATAGGTAGATTGGTAGATATGGACAGACAGATAGGTAGATTGGTAGATATGGACAGACAAAGATAGGTAGATAGGTAGATAGGGACAGACAAAGATAGGTAGATAGGTAGATAGGTAGATAGGACAGACAAAGATAGGTAGATAGGTAGATAGGGACAGACAAAGATAGGTAGATAGGTAGATAGGACAGACAAAGATAGGTAGATAGATAGATATGTAGATATCACCCAGATGATTTTCACTTCCTTCTTAAGTTGAGCAAGAACCGAATTTAGATAAAAGTATGTGGAAATTGGTGACTGTTGATAAAGCCCTGTACCACTGTTGATAATACCTTGTGCCATGGAGATGTCAGTGATTGAGAGGAGGTGAAAATAAAAACGAGAGGAAAAGTGTTCATTATTATTGTGGATTGTGTCACCTTGGCTATAACGTGACTTGAACATTACACGAGGCAGGAGAATAAAAGATTAGAAATTTACATAAGATTTGAATTTATTGCCGTTGCTTCACATTTGTAAAGATTAATATCCATTGCAAGAGCGGACCACACCGCGATAAATGCATCAATGAATAATTATAATCAACAGTGAGGATTATGTAGAGACAGCAATTAAGGGGGGACTTGAATGATACACAAAACAGAGTAAAGAGACATTGATAAAACGAGCAAAAATATGCCCCCCCCCTCCAGGGAGCAAGTATGTAACTTTTAATATATATTTATACAAATTGTTGTGGTTGATGTTGTTTGGATTTTACAGCATGTCAACCCTTTGTGTTATTTTATGCCGAATATATTTTGTTTTATTCATTCTTGTTTGGTATTCAATGTTTTTCTTCAAACTCAATTAAAAAAAACCTTATTTTTGTATATATTTAGCCTATAGATGGGACTCTAACACATACTACCAATCCAGGTCAGGGTGGACATGAGAATAATGACAATAAAGGAATACTCCCTCCAGAGCTCCAGAATTGAAACTTTATCATTAGATGCCATTTAACGTCATACCCAGGACACAAAACCCTCAGCCATGGCTTTCCAGCACATATGAAAAAATGTTTGGGAGTTTTCCATAAGGGCAAAAGGGTGGGGACAATCATATAGATAAATGGGCTTGAAATCAATAGCCAATAGATCAAGGGGGCTCTCTGGCCGCCCGTCCGCCCTGTCGTGCGGCGTTAGAATGCACCGACTGCGCCTCTGCAGAGGGGTAAGACTCCCCTAATGGGACCACCTGTAGGCCGTGGGTGGCGACCCGTGAGGCTTAGGATATAGCCCAGGTGGATGAGCAGTTCCTGACTTGCAATACTCCACTTTGGCCCTATCTTGGGCTAGACGGGCGGTCGGAGAGGCCCCGTTCGATCAATCGGCTGGTCACGTCAAGCCGTAGCACCCATATTATTTTCCCAACCCTATTGCCCTTATGGCAAGCCCCAACCCCTTTTTATCATATGGGTGCTAGAAGGTGGTGACTGGGGGTCTTCATGTCCTGGAATGACATTAAACTCTATCCGATGGTGAGGTTCCAGTTTTGGAGGTTTGGGGAATGTGGAGCACCCCTTCATCACCATTGCTCCCTGGTCCACTCTGACCCGGAGTGGTAGTACCTGTTAGGGTTCCATCTATGGGTTAAATAGAAAAACATGTTGATAAACAAAATTGTATTATGCACTAAGAATGAATTTATTTCACAACTTTGTCGGCATTAAATGACCCACCGAGGTTGATATGCTGTAAAACAAACCAAAGCAAACCTGGCCGCCCGTCTAGCCGAAGTAAGGACCAAAGTGGCGTGTTGCATCTCACTGGCTGCTTACACCACAGTCCTTAAACATCATTAATTGCCACTCACAAACAAAAAGGTAGCCTCTTTGGGGGTAAATTCACCCGTCTGTTGTGGTACAGTCAATGTATTCTTCTGTGACAGTCAACAGGGCGCCCCACCTGTCCCGGGTGCAAGTATGTAACTTTTAATATCTATTTATCTAAAAGGAAAACTACTGTTTTGTTATGTACGTGTCGACCTATAACTCCGAGAAGATATGACATAGAGCAATAAAATCACGCACACACTTTAATATCTATAATAGAGAAAAGTATAAAATTTATTTTTTTATTTTTACAAGATTAAATGATACAGTTCAATAATTAAATATTAAAGGATTTGTGGAACTCTTCACAGTTCTTCATAAGAAAGAAAAAAAATATGAAAACGAATACCTTTTCTTTCAACGAACAATTAAGAACCGAACTGAATTTTTGTCATATGAGGACATATTTCTTAGAACACCATATATCAATTTTTAATCAGTGTAACTCAAAAACTAAAGAAAGAACAAATAAACTATTAATAGAATAAACAGATAATTTTCAATTGAATTAATAAGCAAAATTTTCCACCTACAAATAAGAACCCATGTTTAATTCTTAACTTCCTTTTTGGTAAATTTTTAGAGGTAAAAGAAAATAAATTAAACGAATACATTTTATCACTTTAATTCAAAAATCATTTAAAAAGTGAATTAAAATTTTCGGCATACAAAAAAATAATTTTTTAGATAAATAAAATCCTGTTCCAGAACTCTCACATGCTTAGGGTTACATTTCTAAAATGATATCTTAAATGTAAAAAAAAAAGCTTGAAAACAATCTCTAAAATAAGATTTAAAACCAGCAGGACCTGCGGATATACCACAGTATGATAATTTAATTATTACAACGTTTAATATGTTTAATTAAGAGCCATTGCAAATAGTTTAATAAGTAAAAAGTATAATAATCTTAATTTAACACTCTCACTCTTTTTCTTTCTTTCCTTCTTTTGCTATCTTAATAATATTCGATTGAAACAGATTAGCGTTATACTTATCTACTAGTATCTTTCTTTCTTATTATTTTTTCCGTGTACGTGTCCTTTTTCTTCCCTTTCTTTCTTTATAATAAAAAACGGAATGGTAAATTATTTAGCTAAGGTAACGATACTCATAAGAAATAAGAATTCAGCGGATAAGCAACACCAGATAATAAGGATTTAGATTTTTGCTTTTGATCTTGGATGGTCTCATTTTTAACCAGAGGGTGTCGCAAGATGATAACGGTCGGAACATTTAAGAACGAGAGTATTAATATATAGATCTGATAAGAAATATGCTAAATTAATTTCCTTTTACTCCCTCTCTTACCCTTCTCTTCTTGGTGTGCCTGAAACATTTTAGTCCGGTCATGAAGCGGGTACTTCTGCTAGTAATAATTAAGCGAGAATTCTTACAAGTTGTAGCCATGTCAGTGCTACTGTATGGCTAAACTAATTGGACACCACTTGAACAAAACACTTGGAAAATGTTTGTTGGAAAATATAAAAGGATGCTGGGAGCTATTTTGAACAAATACTGGAAGCAGCACCTCACAAAAACCAGTTGTACGGCCACTTACCCCCATCACACAAACAATCCTAGTAAGACGAACAAAACACACTGGAAACCGCTGGAGAAATAAGGACGAACTCGAGTAACGTTCTCCTGTAGATATCTACTCATGGACACACCATCTCTGTGTAAATACGGATATCGCGAGGAGGACGTACAGTAATGATAAAGGTAGATAGGATTGGTGGCGAGAGAAAGTCATGGTAATCTGTGTTGTCAGGGAGATATGATGATGATGATGACATTTATTATTCTGACATTTAACCCTTTCAGTACCATGTACTACTGTATTAAAATTTCTAAAGCCGTACCTTATGTATTTAGTGCCATGTGCGAGTATAGTCTTATTTCCTATGTTTCATTTGTTGGTACATATTTCTTAATAATAATGTAAATTTCTTCTATCTATCTATCTATCTATCTATGCATAAATGCATTATTATTCCATGTTTCGTATATAAATCAAGCCTTGATTTAAAGCAAAAGTCGCGACGAATTATTGCAAGCTTTGAATATAAGTCGTCCCTTAATTTGAAAATAAATATATCAATGAATTATTACATGTTTCGTATTAAGTCGACCCTTGATTTAAAGCAAAGTCCAGGGTGAATTATTTTATACATTCTATATAAGTTGACTCTTAATTCAAAACAAATATGACAATAAATTGTTCCATGATTTGAATATAAGTCACGTGGTGTAATGGTTAGAGTCGTAGAAAATGGACTCGTCGACCCGCGTTCAAATCCTGAACTAGGCTGTTTGCATTTCGCATAGTGGTACTACCATTGGGAAAGGTATAAATCCAACTACTCTCCCTCTCTCTTTTTCCAGCTATGGGTAAATAGTAGGACAAACTGAGCTCTTTAACCTTGGATAGGTAACCAGTCTAGAAGAAGGAACACTCTGAATTCAAACCTGTTAAACTCTGCCGAAGAAATTGATCTTGTGTCGCATCCTGCTCGTGCAGAGGAGTTGGTAAATATATATAAAAGTCGTCGGGGCGGCCTAATGTCGGTATCAGCCAATCAGCGAGGGAGTATATCCCCTTTTCACTAGCGCTAGACCAATGAGAATGTTTTTGCATCTGAGGTGGAGCGCCACACCTACCATCAGCTCCTTACTTTACCGCACAGATCCCTGTGCTACTCATAACGCTGAGTTGGTGAGGACCGGTATCGAACTAGAACCTTGTGGTTTCTAGCCGAACGCTCTACCGACTGAGAAAAAAAGCATCAGTATAGTTAATTTTAAATTCGAAAGTAAAAGTTTTTGTATTAAATGACTTAAACTAGGTCATATTGATCCTCCCTCGTAATTCAGGATATCGTGTAGGCGTCGTCATTATAATCTCATATATACATTCTTTACTTTTATTCTCCTCATTTATTTCTCCTTCAGTTAAAAAAGAAAAAAAATCCGTGCGTTAGATTCTTCTAGGAAACATTTACATCAGTTTAGGAAATCTGTTTTGTTTTTTTCTTTTTTGACTCATTCTTTCTGTTCACGAAACAGATTTATATTTCAAGTGAATCAGTTCTCGTCATTTCTCGTGAACTCACACATTTCAACGTTACTTATTTGTTCATAGAATCATTCACAAGAAAAAGGAAAAAAAAGAAAAAAAAAGAAAAAAGAAAAAGAAAAAAGGCATTCGTGTTTAATCTTTAATTCAGTAATTAAGTTAACTTAAAAAAGAAAAAGATTTTAAAAAGAAAAGTAAAACAAAATCAAAAATGGTTGTTAATTTGATTCTTAGGAAAACAGGTTTTCATCTGACGTAATTTTTCTTTTTTCTTTTTCTTTTTTGCTCAAAGAATCAAAATTCATTATAACTGAAAGAGAGGAGGTGATATAGATAAGAATAACAAGCAAGAAACTATAGAAGAAAGAATGGCACCAACCCCCTACCACCTGCCCCCCTCAAAAAAAAAGAAAAAAAAAGAAAAGAAAAAAGAAAGAAATAATAATAATAATCTAATTCGCTTGTTGTAAGCGAGTGTTGCTCTGAGACCATTTTTAAACATATTATCTTCTGCTAAAATATTTTCAATTCTATTAGTCGTTTAATGTTCGAGTCGAGGACAGGACGATTTATCAACGATAATGAATAAAGATAAGAATTCTTCTTTGAAACAATAAAGAAAAGACCATAATATCGATTACCGTGAAAGTCACAAAAATCGATACTGACACGGTTAAATTAAATTCATAAGATAATAAAAACTCAGCCCAAAGGAATAATACAATTTAAAAGACGTGTGTATGTATGTATGTGCGTGTGCGCCTGTATGCGTGTGCGTGTGTATGTGCGTGTTTTTGGTGTGTGTTCTTATTTCTCTGCCTATTCGTATACATGTGCTTCTTAAGCATGTGTGTATCTTCTGTGTGTGTTTGTAAAGTAATAAGTTACCGCAATATCTAGCAATAAATAGACTCCAAACACCGGTTTCAAATTATGGTCCAGCTATGGTTAAATAGTAACACTACTGTTCTTCTACAAGGATATATTTGGCATTGAATAACCCACGAAGGTTGATATGTTGTTAAACAAAGAAATAATGCAATTTAACCCTTTGCCAACCAAATTTCCCTCAAGGCTGCACAAAATTTTCTTGGCATCTTTTACATGTATGATCAATTATTTCAAAGTTCACTGTCTCAGAATTCATTCTCTTTACATAAAGTTCCATTATCATTGTAATCTGGGACTTTCTGATCAATTACAATGAACTAACCACCAGCAGATTACGGTAGATTTAATGAGGTGGGAGAACCACCGTGAGATGTTTAAAGTAGGCAAATAGCTAAAAGACCTCTGTATGTGTGCGTATGCGTGTGTAAATATGTGTTATTGCTGGTTGTTGGTATATGTGTGTTTGTATTCCTCGGCTAATTCGTATGCAGGGGGCATTTTATGCATTTGTACATCTCTCTCTATCTCTCTCTCTCTGTCTCTCTCTCTGTTTGTTTTATATCTATGTTCATGGTTGTGTTGGGTGTATGTGTATCTATATACATACAAAATAAAATTCATGTATATCTTTTACATTATATAGTTTGCATATACATATTTCGAACATACACACGCATTTCTTCAGTAAGCAAATATACCGTTTTCAAATTTATCCCGAACACCCTCTATATTTACCCAATCTCTCCGCACGTACAAGATGTGACACAGGGTTAATTTCTTAACCGGGGTTTAGCAGTTTTGAATTCAGAGTGTTGCTTCTTCTAGACTGGTTGCATAAAGAAGGTTAAAGACCCAATCGTCCCTACTATTTACCCATAGCTGGAGGGAGAATACTTGAATGTGTTACATAATCTATGCGGTTGCATAAGATTACTGTCGGTCCCCTGTATTTCTAAAGGGATGGCCCCTTTTCATATCACGGCCGGGACTTTCCATGGAATAGTACAGAAAGCCCGCGAAATAGTGAAGTCACGTGGAACCTGGTTGGGTCCTCAGTTTTCAGTTGGACGTCAGGCAGAGAGGATGTCCTGCCTTAAACTGGAACTCACACTGCATACGCGCGCTATGTTAGTCAGATATTTAGTTACATGAAATGTATAGTTAAGGAAATAAAAGTTTAAGAAAATTGACACGGTCTTGTGATTAATGAATGTCTTGGTAACAAGACTGATTGGAAGAAGAAATGAGTTGAGTGCGACCGACCAAGACGCTAGAAGAGATGTTAGAAGAGACGCCAGAAGAACAACTTAAGATAGAAGATGAACAGAATAAAGAATAGTAAGTAAAGGAAGGAGGAAGGGTATGCAACAAATGCATACCTTTCAAAGGGTATGAACGTTATGTGAAATGCAAAAAGCCTTGTACAGGATTTAAACTCGGATCTCTGCGTCCTTTTCCTACGAAATATAGAATAGTGGTCCGACTGTTCCAGAAGCAAAGAAACACTATTTTGTGAATCCCGTTATACAAATAAGAATTCTTATAAATTTTGTTTCTTCTTTTAATGGCATATCAAATTTCGTGGGTAATTCAATGCCATAACCATCTTTGTAGAAGAATAGTAGTGCTACTCTTTAACCCATAGTCGGGGGATGAGAGTATGTAATGTAACACATTTATAGTAATTATCACTTCAATTAATAATTATAACTTTTGTTTAAGTAATTTATTAACAGTATTTGATTAACATCATATTGTAACAGAGGTTGAATCTTATGTGATTTTTTCATATTGATTATCAAAATACATATAAAGAAATAAAAATGTAGGAAGCGCGTGGTGTAATGGTTAAAGTTATAGGAAATGGACTCGTCGCCCCGAGTTCAAATCCTGGACGTGGTAATTGCATTTCACTTAGCGCTAATACCTTTGGGAAAGGTATGAATTCTACTCTCCCTCCAGCTATGGGTAAATAGTAGGGCAGACTGGGATCTTTAACCTTGGTTAGGCAACCGGTCTAGGAGAAGAAAAACTCTGAATTCAAACCTGTTAAACTCCGCTTAAGAAATTGACCTTGTGTCACATCCTGCTCGTGCGGAGGGGTCAGTAAATATATATAAAGAAATAAAAATTATATACTGCAATATCATGTGGGTATTTTCCAAATAAATGTGATCTATCTTTTTAACAATTAATTTTATTGTATTGTATTAGAGCAGTGGTTCTCAACTGGGGTCCATATGGACCCCCGGGTACTGTATAATAATTTTTTGGGACCCAGACAAGTAAAATGTATTTAACTATAAAAATACAATGGGGTTTTTAAACAACGAATGGCTATGGGGGTTCCACCAGAGTAGAATAGAATTAAAAGGGGGTCAATAGATAAATAAAGTTTAAGAACCATTGTATTATAATTTTCCCAAGGGTATTAGCCCGAAAGTGAACGTAATAGCCCGAGTGGTGTTTGAACTCGCTTACTACGATCTCACAGTTCATAAGATTTGCCACTACACCATAGCGACACCCTTATAACTTTTATATCTCTGCAAACATTCCATTGATAACTGTCGTATTCGATATCCTGAAGTAATATATCCATATTGTCATATGTCTAATTTAGATGGACCGAATGGGCAATGGGGATAGATGGCATTATCTTACCATTATGTAAAATAATTGCTTTCAGGCTTTTCTGAGTCGAATCAATGAAGAAGCGCCACTCAAATGCCACAGACGTTTGAGACATGACTGTAAATAGTCAATTGATCTCATCACAATAACAGAAAAGACTGTCTACTGAAAAGAATACTATTGAAACAAAGTTCACCTTTTCGGTTTTAACTAATACAAACATTTGAATTATCTGGATTATTCGGACTATTGTCCTCATCTTTACTGTTATATTCCCAACGTGTCAGCCGATTTGCCCCATCCACGGCCTTCTTCAGGTGTTTCTTGTCGAACTCGGGAACCTTCTCGTCGAACTCAGAGGCCATTCTATTGTAATCTGGAGCCCTCAGGGAACTTCGAACCGAACCCTTTATTCAATCCACGGTGTAGACAGTTCTCATTCAGTTAACCATGAGCGGGTACAAGTGTTAAGCTGTGTTAAGTACTCTGTTATCATAGTGCTTAGGACAAAAGGAAACTGTTTGTACGGCTATTGGAAACGCTGTTGTGTTTGTTGTGCATTCGCTTGTGTCTGTCCCTGGGCACACCACGCTGCCATGCTCAGTTTTATTTTGGACAGTCGTTTCTGATGGAGCTCCCAATTGACACTACCACCAAATGAGAAGTTTGTAGAGTTATTGGGTTTTTGAATGCAGAGGGCATTGGACCGATTTAACTTCGATTAATGTCATTGTATAGCAAGTCGTGCATGGATGTCAAAAACGTCCGCAAGTGTTGTAGGGAGTTTGCAACGATGATGAGGCTCAATGTATCCCAATTACATGGCGGCGAGCTGGTATGATAAGAACATACAAAAATTTCCAGAGCGCCCACAAAAAAATGTATCGACCGAAATGGCTATTAAATAGAAAAGAGATACATATTCATCTGGGTATATATCAGGAAGAGGGTTCCGTTTCGATTCTATTCTTTTTACGAGACACACCCGTAGTTGTGCCCTCATATTTAATTTTTTATTTCTTCTGTAATGGAATAAGAGATATTCCTCATAGGAGGTATTCGTGATTATATATCCTATGTACAATCTTCTTACTTTTGAGTAGCTGTCTTCATGGTTGGTTCTTCTATCGGTCCTGCTAACTTCTTGTTCTGGTCCTTTGTTGACTGAACTGGTAAAGTTCCCTGGCTCTTAAGATATGCCAAGGTTGTTATATTTTATAGAGACAAACTCAAGTGCTTAGTTTTTTTTCCGGGAACACATTTTATTCAGACCTTAAATCTTAAGATTTTCTCAACCGCGCTGGAACCAAACCGACCCCTTCTCTATATCATGAGGTCTAACGACTGATTGCTTTTGTTAAAAGTCTTTTGTTACTATCTATTTCCACCTGGGGCAAGTTGGGTCAGATCGAGGTTACTGAACTTCTATCACCTTTCGGTCTGGATTTGAATTCAACAACTCTGAATTCACATTTTTTTTACACTATTGTCCTAAAGCGACGGTATGCCCATCAATATACAATACAATTTCTAAAATGATGTATACATAATTGAAAATAAACAATAAACGTTTATGTGATATCTAATTATTTTAAAGACCTTACATTTGGGATTACACTCTTATAACATGAGAAAGTCTTTTTCTTTTGGCTGATTGTTGTTAGTGTGCCGATCTGTCTAACATTTCTTCGACTGGTTCCGTCTCCTCATTTCTTTTGAAAGCAAACATTTTTTACGTTTAAAAAAAAATTCCTATTCTCAATAAGAATGCATTCAACATTTGGATACTCTCTGTCAATCCGGTTGACCGTCAATAGAGCACAGACAGACCCTTTCCAATTATCAATGTACACATAGCATTTATATCATAAAGTAATGCTCGCTAGCTCGTTTTGAAAATCGGTCTAACTGCTGTGATTTCGATCATTAATATCTAATGAGAATCTTCCGAAGCCTGTCGCAGAGGGATGATTAGCAATCTAGTCTCGTAGTCCATTCTTCTGTGAAGTGAATTCTACCCTCATTAAATTTGCAATATTATGGATCTCAGATGGACAAAC